>JAGPOW010003316.1:196135318-196165049 GCA_030014935.1 Caiman crocodilus | reverse complement strand
AAAAAAACAGGCACGTCCATGGCATTAGAAAGGCAAGACTATTGATATTAAAATATGAGTCGTGTGCTTTGATTTGTAGATCAAAGACAACGTTTATTAAGTGGTCCACCGAGACCCTCAGTGATTTTTGAGTGGTCCACACACACACAAAAAAAGTTTGAGAGCCACTGGACTTGATCATGTGTCTCCACGGGTTGGATCTGGCCTGAGTTTGACACCCCTGGTGTAGGAGATTTACCTGTATTTGCTTATACTTGTTCCCCTCTAATTTTAATGGGAGCTGTAAGGCTAAATGCCTTGCATAGCTTTGAAAATCAAAACCTGTTCCTAAATGCCCAGAAGCCAGACTAGTGAAGGCTGTGAGAACTTCTGCGTCCTCCCAATAGGCTGTGGATCGTTAAATAGGTGTAATGAAGCTTTGAGAGGCACTGATAATCCTGCTTTCCAGAACTAGCACACATCTTGCACCATTCAGAATTGCTTCCATAGTGCAACAGATCAGCTGTCAGAGACTCGGAAGTCCTGAGCCTCCATGGTTCATGGGAGAAAAAGCCTGGGATGCTTTTGATTTCCACATCTAGCAAACCCAATGCAGGATTCATGTGGCTGAGATCTGAGCAGACCTAGGAGCTCTTTGATGGCTGAAGAGGCAAGGCCAAAAGGCAGAAAAGCTGCCATAGTGGAGGGAAGTGGCCTTGTGGAGTAAAAAGTGTACGTGGGTTTGCTGTGTTGTTAAGGACGTCGGTACAACTCGCGCAGAAAGCACTTCCTACCACTTGCACCAGTACGATGCATGTGGAGGCCTTTGCTGTATTCGGGAAGGTTGAATTGCTGCCACAGGTAGGAATGTCACTTCAAAACCAGCTTCAGCCTCATGTCCCCAGTTCTGGTTTTGTTCCCGTGACTTAACGGGGACCTGGCAGCAGTTGATGGGGCAGGCTCTACCGTGCTTAATAGCGCTTCAG
Source organism: Caiman crocodilus (assembly GCA_030014935.1). Classification (NCBI taxonomy): domain Eukaryota; kingdom Metazoa; phylum Chordata; order Crocodylia; family Alligatoridae; genus Caiman; species Caiman crocodilus. The sequence continues at coordinate 196,164,084 of JAGPOW010003316.1, read as the reverse complement.
GTGCAGAGCTGGGCCATTAGCTGTCTGGGTAATGGCTCAGTTATTTAAGAGCCAGCACTGCTAACAGCTCTTGGCACATCTCCCTTTGGTGCACGTGGTTCCTTTTCCTGTGGCAGTACCTCAGAGCTGCTTTCTTTTGGCCACTGGATGGTCTGTGCGGCAGTGGAGTGTTCCTGTCTCTTTGGCATCTTTACTGGTATTCAGCAGAAAGGCCAATACATGGGAGGCTGCAACTCCCCTTTCCTCCCTTTAGATGCCCCAAGCCAGGGAAAAATAAAAGGCCTTTACACTGTCAGCTAAACATTTTACCTGTGTTTCCTTTCCTTGTTCCTGCCTTGGGGTTTAGCGTCCTCCACTCCCCAGACCATGCACTGCTGACATTAGAGGCCATTGATATCCTGCCATTTAATTTGCATGTTCAACCACAGTGATCAGAAGGCACCAGGATCCCATTGGCTTCATCTTGCCAAGTTGCCTGTTATCCGCGTGCCATTTTCATGTTTTGAGCATAACATGACACAGACATTTCATGCCGCATTCATTGCTGTCCCACGGCTGGGTCAACTCAGTTCATTTGTATTGAGGTCTCTGATGTGTGGCTCCTTATGTGGGGGTTGACTTTTCCCGGTCTGTTGTTCTGAAACTGCAGCATCGGAAGAGCCTGAGTCTGCTGTGCCTTGTTCCCTTTAATGCCACAAAGGTGTTTTGTTCCCTGGAAGCGAGGCCAGCACTCCCATGACTGCACTGGGTGCAGTCCTTCTACATACCCCTTCATGTATCTGATAAAGTACATTGTTACCTACAAAACCACAAGCCTCTCTGAACCAGTTAGTCTCTAAGGTACCACCCCACCCTGCCTTCTGCCTGTACCTACCCTGGTCCCTCTCTGTCCTTCCTTCCAGCTCCCCCTTGCATTGCCACTTCTTGGTCTTCTGCTCAGCTCTGCCAACAACCCTGGCCTGCCAGCACCCGTCTTTCTTCCAGCCCTAGCTGCACCTCAGCAGACACCAGATGTTCACACAGGCCCATACGGCAACTTTGTGCAATAAACACGTTTTTCAGGGACTATATTAAGACTCCCAGGCTCATTTATGACCTAGATCAGGTTTGAACAGAGGTGAAAGGCTAGTGCACACAGAGACTTATTAGTCTGCCTTATAAAGAGAACAGAAAGCACAGCTGCAAGGTTGCTGGAGTTTCCCCACTAATTTGGCATTAAAGTACCAATGACTCTCTTGAAACTTTGCCGCAGGGGCCTGTGGATCCCGTCAGCTTTGAAAGCTGAAAATCAGCATGGAATTCAGGGGCCCAGGTGTCCTTTCTTCGGGAATCCCCGTGCTCTCCTCTGCCCCAGTTTTATTCAGCGGTTCTCATTAATGGCTTGCAGGACTGCATTTGACTCCCATGTGCCACAGGGAAAAGGGCATTTTTGCAACAGGTCTGGGGCGGGAGTGGGATGTTGTGTGAAGCATGGAGTCATACTCTTTAGGGCTAAGCACTGTCAGAAAGCCCGAGGTTGAGTCAATTCAATTTTTGCAGGTTAGTTGAAGCTGCAGAGATTGAACCGATAAGCAAGTGAACAGACATTCACTTTTGATTCTGGAAATGTAGCCACCCGCCTGTGGTGGCCCAGCCCAGAAGTTGGGGGGCGCTAGAGCACGCCTTCATGCTCAGCTGGAGCAGACAGCTTGGGCCAAGGCTAGCCCACTGACCCTGCAAGGAGGAGGCTGCAGGGAAGCTGCAAAGCATCATGGGATGCTGAGGGACTGTGAGTTAACTTGAATCTGGAGGGGATCTGAGACAGAAGTTCAGTAAACTGATTTAGTCTAAGTTGGTTAAGTCTGATTCAGCATCCATCTAGATCGGTCTGAAACCAGTTTGGGCCATTTTGAAAGCAGTTTAGGCACACTGAACTTCTGCTGTGTTTCAGATCACTTACACTGGTTTGTGTGTAATTTCTGTCCCCAGCTCAGGGGGCAGGTCTGCCAAGAGAGGATGGAGAGTGGTATGAGGCAGGACCAGAAAATCTGTGGCTATGCGCATCCCCTACCATTTCAGTTAAAGCTGGGTGTCAGTTGTAGACCGACACGGCCTCTCTCCGGCCAGAAGACTCTTCCAGATAACTCCCCACAGGGGATTGCAAAGAGGCTGGAGCTGGGCTGTTCTCAGCGGTGGCAGATGACCGAACAAGGAGCAACAGGCTCAAGTTGCAGTAAGGGAGGATTAAGCTGGATATTAGAAAAAACTTTCTCATTAGGAGGGTGGTAGCACTGGAACAGGTTACCCAAAGGGGTTGTGGACTCTCCATCCTTGGAGTTTGTTAAGGTCCAGCTTGACAAAGCCCTGGCTGGAATGATGTGGTCCTGCTTGGAGCAGGGAGTTGGAGTAGACTTGACCTCTGGAGGTCCCTTCTCACCCTCATTTTCTATGATTCTCCGATTCCAGATCCAGCTCGCAGGGCGTCATGCTGTGGCTCCTAGAGCCTCTCTGTTCACCATGCGGTGCGCCTTCTGGATGGCCAACCCCAAGTGTTCAACAATAATGACTCAAGCCCATAAAAGCATGAGATTAGATTGAATCACCAGAGTTTTTTATTTTTTTTTTCTTAAAGATGGGTTTTATAGCCACTTTTTAAATTCCCCTTCTGGTGCTGGAGCATCCGAGGGAGATTTGCCAGCTTTTCTTCCCTGTGGCAAGCAGTGGAAGGGTTGAGATTCCCACGCGGTTCCACGACTCCCAGAGCTGGGCCTTTAAGAAAAAGCATAAATCATATGAGGCTTGCAATAAAATCACAAGTACTGGAAACACCAAGTCTTCCTAAACAGCAAGCTCATGAATTTTATGTGCCGAATATTAGCAGAATCCTGTGCCAATAGTGGCAGAAACCCAGCCTGCTTGTTAGAGTCAACAGAAGCCCAGGTGCAAACTCACCTGACAGGTCGTGCTTCTTCTCCCTCCCTCTGGAAAGTAGAAATGTTGTGCTGGGTACTTGCACACAAAGAAATATTGTCTGTCTTTTGGTTCATTATCCTGCCAGCCCAGCACTTTTTCACCACTGAAATGTATGAATGCCTCTTAGTGCAGCTTATTGGCATTTACTACACATAGTAATTAACTGTGTGCTACTTGTGCAGAAAAATTATGTGGCACTTATTTCCACTGGAGATAAAGTAGGTGTCTGAAACACGGTTGCTCCCGGTAAACAGCAAAAGCGGACAAAGCCGTAGTTGTCTTTAGGTTTGCTCTTTTAATGGAAGGGACACGAAATGGGAGGCTGCGAATGAGTTGACGCTGCGGGGATGTCCGAGCCCTGCATGTTGCACAGGTGAGTGTCTCCAGAGGAGGTGGTGGAAAAATCTTTGCTCAGATTTTTTTCAAAAGGCTGCGAATTCAGGGACCTGCGCTCCACGTTCATACGGCAGGGCTAGGGCTTGTTATCCTGCCTGGGAGTAGAGCAGATCTGCTGGTTGTCAATAATGCAAATGGACTGCAGGGGACAGAACGGACATGGAGGGAGCTGAGAAACACCTAGGAAAAGAAGGTGACCTTTGCAGATACTCAGCCTATTAAGTCACTGCAAACATGTCCGCATCCTAATCCCTATTAGGATTTGTCTTCGTAGGGGAGCCAGCGGCACGTGCACAGCTGGAAGTCGGTGCTTTTCCATCTTAGGCAGGTGCTACGGCTTACGGTTCAGGTCTTTATTTAAAATGGACTCCTGTTCATCGCAGGCTTCAAGAAGCAGGGAAGGTGGCCGTGGCAGCGAGGGGGCTCGGCAGCATTGCGGTACCTGGATGAGGCAAACAAAGCAGTTCCTTGGTTGCCCGTCCTGCTCTGCCAGGCTCGTGCCACTGCACACACAAAACTGAACAGTGCCTGGGATCGAGGTTAATTAGAACGGAGCATCATCTAGATGCAGAACAGCAGAAGTGCACGCATTCATGTCAGCAAGCCCGGCGGCACCGAGGGCCTGGCTCTGTACCACTGGACTTAGGGAGGGCTTTGCCTGTAACTCCAGTGGGTGCAAGTTTGGGCCCTTGCTGCTGAGGCCAGGACCCTTTTTGTGCCATGCTGGCATCTGGTGCTAGACAGCTCCTCCGCCGCGCGCTTGGGTTCGAAGCGTTCGCCTCCTGTGCCATAATGAAACAACAGCACATGCAGCTGCAGAGGAGTCGATTTTATTAGCAAGTGCTTTAAGGAACCCTTCTGTTTGTCCTGGGATTTCAGAAAAGCAGCGCGCTGTGAAGGGGAACTGCACACGTATTCCCAGGACTAGGCTAATGAAGCCCGGCAGTGTCATATCTGCAGTGCTGCGGCACTCTTCATGCTGACATCTCAAAAGCGCCCTGCAGGCACAGGGGCTTTATTATGATCTCAGCACCTCTCAGGAGGGGTTCAGGACCTTAATGGATCAAGCTTGCTGTAGGAATTGCTCACCAGCCCTGAAAGGTTCATAGGAATCACTGCGGGGAAACCACAGCTTGAAACAGTCTGGCCTTGTCCTCCCTATTAAGGCAGACACGTAAAGGGGACCCGTGGCTGTAGTGCTGGGCTCACATAGAGTTGTGCGCAGAGAACACCCCGGGACACCTGCCACAGTCTGGCTTGCTGCTTTTCTTACATCGCTCACCTTAATGCCTTGCCATGCTCCAGGCAGAGAGTGACCCCTGCCTCGGCATGCTCCCCCTCGCGTACCGGTGAGCAGGTATTTTCCTTTTGGCTGGGCTGTGCCACCGATCCCTTTGTGCAAACAGTCTGCAGCGTGCTCGGAGCAGCGCGCTGCACCCAGCAAAGTCCCTGCCAGCGCTGCCGCTGCGTGGGCACAGCCTGGGTTCACCTTGAGCCTTCTGGAGCTTAATGAAGACAAATGGTCAGAGCCGCCGGTCCATAATAGTTTCAGACGTCTTAATTGTTCCAGTCGAAAGCTGCAGCGCTAGACAGGACAGTACTGATTCAGCCGTCCCACACCATCAAGGTTAGCCTGCCAGTCGCTCCTTGGTGGTCGAGACAGTGGAAAAGGGGATCCGGGAGTCTGGCGTCCCCAGCAGTTAAATGGCTGATTTAGCCATCGAACAAGGAGGACAAGAGCTCCCAGATTGTGTGCGCCTTTACTTCTGCATACACACATATGTTCAACCCCCTCCCCGAGGCACGTATAGGCACTCATGCATGTCTGCCCATTACATTTGTGGTCTCAGAAGACTGTTTTAAGTCCTAGCTCAGACACACCTGGTTTTTAACCCTGAGCATGCTGCGAGGTGTGACTGCTTCTCGATGATTTGACCGTGTCTCCGGCTGAAATCCCAGGCCCGTTGCCTTCCCAGGAAGACCTGCCTAAGGCTTCAGCTGCTGTGCCATGACCCCTTTCCCCAGCGCTTTGAAATCGAGTGGCATAGTGATTTATACCGTGTACCGTCTGGCCCCAATTTTGACGGTGCAGTTCTGAAAGGTGTTGTTACAAGGACCCGTAATGAGGCCATAGTGGGGAAGTGCTCAGAAATCCTTGCAGATATACCTGGTCTAGATATGAGTCGGCTAACTCAGGGGCTGGAAGCAGCATGGTACATCGGTACTGCGCTCTTCCTGGGCCAGTGTGTCCACTTCCCAGCACAGCTAAGAGGCCCAGGCAGAGCTAACGTAGCTCTGTTGCTCCTGGTATCTGAGCTAGCGTGGCTCTCTCTGCATGCACTGCATTGGTCACAGAGAGATCCTACAGGTACCGGTACACACAGGTTCGTGCTGGTTCGTAAAGCTGCTATGACAATAGCTATTCAAAGCGTGACCCTGGTTGAGCCACCTGGGATAGCCACAGACAGTCCTGGTTAGAGCTGTCCCTTACTTTGCGCTTGGACATGCCACCACCACGCAGCCCAAACTTCATAGACGTTAGGGCTGGAAGGGACCTCAGAAAATCGTGGAGTCCAGCTTCCTGCTCGAGACCTCTGGAATAGAGATGTTTAATAAGAACAGGAGACATCTTTTCAAATGTAGCCTGTGGGCATTGCTCCATGTCCACCCTGGCAGTCAGGGATTGTCTTTGCCCACCGGCAGAAAGAAGCTGATCCCTGTTCAGGAAGGTCTGAACATACCTTTTGCTCTTCACGGTGCAGATACAGCATGCCAGCAGAGTTTCTTCATCCGCTCTTACGTTAGGTGCACTGTTGAAGGGTCCAGGAAGAACTGCTTTTGGAGCAGAAGGCTGCTGCATTGTAGTTTTTTAATGCCAGTGATACCCTGAAGGCCCATCAGTGGGGCACCTCATTGCATTGGTCACTGGTCCCATGAGACATGAGCTCTCCCCTAAAAGGTTTTGCGTGGTCTGGCACAGCTGCCCAGGCCACTGTGGCAGCTCCCACATCCCAGTAGGCTCCTAAGCCTTGTTTCGCAGGAGACATTTCCAACCTGGATGACCAGCGGGCAGCAGTAGAACGAAAACGAGTGGTTTGTGCATCCACAGGGCCACTGGTGACTGTGTCTTGCGCAGGGACCTGGCAATTGGTTGTGAATGAGTGTGGTTAAAGGTGCTAATGAACCGCGTGGGCTGGGTCGGCTGCGGTCTCCCACGAGTTTGTCATGGGAATAATGCAGGGTGTTTTTCTTTCCAACAGGATACACTGCCGGAACCCCCTACAAGGTCCCACCTACCCAGAGCAACAGTGCACCTCCTCCCTACTCTCCGTCTCCAAATCCCTACCAAACGGCTATGTACCCTATCAGAAGTGCCTATCCACAGCAGAACCTGTATGCCCAGGTACGTATCTCACGAGCACCACATGAAGGTTAGCGCGGAAAGCTGGAATGGGCTCTGTCAAGCTTTCATTCCAGCAACAGAAAGTGTGTGGACAGTGGGTATGCAGGTGGAAGAGTTCAGATGTTTTCTGCCCTGCGCCCTGGGTGAGGAAGAGTATAACCAGATCCTGCGTGACGAGTAGGTTGGGTGCTGGTGGCCAAGAGGTTTCCAAGGAAAGCTTGCTGTAAACGTTGGGGGAAATGCTGCTGGTAATGGCATGTGGTAGACTGGGCCATCTGATAGGGATAGCCGATAAGGTCCTTTCTTACTTGGCAGCATATGCACGGCTCGTCACGCCTTGAAGTGAATTGGTCCTCAGAGCTCTCTGCACCGAGTCTGTGCTGAATTAGTCTGCTATGCCTCCAGGAGGGACAGTGATGCCTGTCTTTGGATAAGATTTTTGCTGGGGCTCACAGAACAGCCCCTAGGAGATGCTGCGTAAGAGTCAGCTGGTAGCTCCCACTGCACAACACACGAGGGCTTTGGGGTGCGAGGCCAAGAGACCCGACCTAAGCAGGCTTGCTGCAGCGGGGACAGCGACCGATCAGCCCTTCGCTTTGCCATCATCACCAGCCTTCCTGAAACTAGAGAAAAAGTATTTTTGTAGGTTTGGGACCACCGCTAGATGATCTTTTGTTTCTCCCCCAGCCTCTCTATACTGTTATTTGGATGTTTGACTAGCATACCTTTTAAACTGGTGTGGAAGAGAGTCACATACATATTCTCACTGGATAGCAGCCCCCACTTCTCCTTGACTTCTCATTATTTGTGAACCTTTTGCTGTTTGCTTTCATTTTTTTTCAAGGTGTGACTCAGCTTGACTTTTGGCACTTTTCACTTGTCCCGTTGACCTTTCCTCTATTGCAGGATTTGCTCTTTGATTCATCGCTTGCAGGCTTCAGGCTTATTCCTGGCAATTACTCATCCAGTTAGCTTTGGAGCCCTTTTCCTACAAGTAGATTTTGAACATGGGAACTCGGGGCACAGTCTCTGAATCAAAGCTTCCTTGGTCTTAAATGCTGGAGGCTGGAAGTGGGAGAGGAGGAGTGGGAAAAGTCCTAGTCAGACCCAGTTCGCTCTCCCTTTTAGTGTCTGCTCTCTGCTGCTGTGCGATACTGGGGATTGAGCAAGACGGACCTATGGTCTGACCCAGTCAATGGCAGTTCTTACGTTCTTAAGTCTTCCCCTTGTCCCTGGAAAGAAGATCCACATCTTTTTTGCATCTTTGAAATGTCAGGTCTCTTCTACATTCAAGTCTGAGATTTCAGTAACTTTGGTAACTAGTTCTCACTCGGTTGATTAAAGTTTGCCCTTTTGAAATTGAAGCTCTTAGTTACAAATTTCCTTTTGTCTTTCCTTCCATTTAGTTTAAGAGGTATCGTCTTGTGCTCACTTCACCCAAATTTATCTTCTGCAGCCAGCTCTTTCATCATCATCTCACTCTTTGCCAGTGTAAACCAGTCTCATCTCTGCTTGTTTCCATGAGGGGTTGCCCTGGGTCCAGGCAGGTGAGCTGACAGGAGCGAGGCAGGTCCACTGCCTGGACTGACTTCTGTTTAAGTCAGGCATAGCTGCCTCGGAAATGAAGCGTCTCTCCATTTCCACAAAAAAGGTTGGTTGGCATCTTTCTGACCGGTGGCGCTTCTGCTCCTGGGTTTGGAAACGTCACCGTTTTGTCTAAACCCCTCGCCTTGGAGACCTCTCCCCTCCTGTAGCACAGGTGTGGGGAGAAGGATGGCCACTCTGAATGCTTTGGAGAACTGTAATCGAGGGCCTCTGCTGCAAGGAAAGCCCTGCCCACCCCACCCTACCCTGCCCCAGAAGATAGGCTGGTAGGTGGAAGGCAGGCCTGCCTTCGGGGACCACTTGATGCTGCACAAACCTCAGCAGCCTACGTGTACCAAGTTGTGGCGTTCCCTGGCATTTGCTCAGCCCCTTGGCAGGTTGGGAAGCAGGGGGACCATGGGGCTGCTGCCTCCCTGCCCTTTCCCTGCACCGCTGGACAAGCCCAGCAAGAGAAACCAATGCAGGTTGAGCCTCTTCCGGCTCAGACTCTTGTCTCTTCTGCATTGGTGGTGACTCCAGGGAAGCCAACAGAGTTCCTCCTTGGGGAAGCCACCTCTAACCCATGAGGGAGGTGCAGCTGGACTCAGTGCCTTGCAGCTTAGCTACACATGCGAGCGGGAAGACTAGTGGATCACAGAGATGCCGCCATCAGAGCCTGGCGCGCAGTTCAATTCAGGGATCTCAGCACCAGCCACCGGCAAGGGTGCGGAGTGTGAGCCATGCAGCGGTGAGCGCTGGGTCAGTGGCATGGTTGTGTCCGACAGGGAAGGAAAAGCAGTGGTCTTTGTCCCCAGCTGGCCTGCCACTTTCCATCCAGGGTGGCTTTTCCTTTCCCTGAGCATTTGACTTCTCCAGAGCTTCTACTGCCAAAACCAGGGAGCATTGCAGCCCAAGTGGGCTCTTTATTACTCCACCCACCCTGTAAAGGAACGAGAGCCGTTTGAAATGCCGTAAGGACATCAGAGACAAAAGAGAGTGTAACACGGTGCTGGGCGCATTGTATGTCTTCCTCATTTCTGATAGGACCTGATCAGATGCCCTTGGGCCTCAGTGGAGACAAGCACGTTGGCCTCAGCAGGCTTTGGACTGGGCCCAAGCTTCCAGAATCGAGGCCAAGCAGAGGGCAGGGGGGCCAGCGCTCTCCTCTGAGGCACTCTTTTGCACAGACCTCCCCAAAAGAAAGCCGCTCGACCCAGTCGCACCAGCACTTCCACCATCGCCGCCTTCTGGAGGGCTGCCTGTGGGGCACAATTGTCAGAGCAATGCTGAGTGCAGAGCAGGTCGGCGACTGGTGTCCTCATCACACCGTTCTCTGAGGAGCATCGTGTGTGAAACGCAAATAGTCTCCGCCATGAGCCATCAGTCTCACCACCCCATACACGTACCCAGGCCAAGATGGTCTACACTGACGACTGGTAAGTGGCAGCTCCCAGCCAGGAGCGCTTCCAGGGGCCGGGTGTGCTCAGCCAAATGCCCCACCGGCCACTTTTGACAAGCTAGCTCTGGAGGTTTACTCGGTGTTTCCCCTCTTCTTTGGCATGGTATCAGGAAAATTCTCTTTTTCTTGGCAGCCAGAAACTCACATACTGAGACTGGGCACCTCGCTGGGGTCACCTGATCCCCAGCTATCTTTCCTGCTTGGTGCAGGGGGCTGGACCCGATGATTTTCCAAGGTCCCTTCTGGCCTTACAATCTGTGAGGCTACAGATCTTCTCTTTAGTTTTTTCCTCACTTTACAGACTTTTTCACATAATCCCATTTAGGTCACAACATCGCCATTGTTTGGTTCAGCGATGCTCCTTGCTCTCCCGATTGCATGCCCCCCATTGTGTGTCCTTGCTCTCCCCTTTGCACGTCTTCCTCCCAGTAATGTCATGTCCCCCTACTCACTCACCTTTGAACACCAGCATCTCTCCGAACACTGGGACTTGTGGCACCGAATTGCTTCTTTATCCCCACTGACCCTCTGTGTTCATTGCCAAGGCCAGTTCTTTATCCAGTCAAGTGGCTTAGTCCTACCGTGCTGGCCCTACAGTGCAGTTGCCCGTGCATGGTGCCGTGTTAAATCCACCTATTGTGCCCCGTCCCCTTGACGGCGAAGAAAGATGTTTTTGCTAAGATGATCCATGGGAAAAGGAAGAGAGAAAGGGTAGGATGATGTTAAGATTATCCGTGGGAAAGGGTGTCCTTTTTAATTTCTTCCTTGTACGCAGGCAGTCTCAAAACTGGGTTATTGTTTTCTTAAATCTAGTTATCTTAAAAATAGTTTTACAATAGAAATCCAAATTCTGCCGGCTCTGAGAAGCTCTCTGGACACTGTGACAAGCTTGTGGGGTTATTACATCACTCACAGGATTTTAATTAGACGCCCCTCAAACTTCAATATTTAGCATCGGTTTGAGGCTCCAGGGCTAAACAAGCTCTTGGGGACGGGAGACAGAAAGGGCTTTATTCAAGATTCAGCACCTTGCTCTTTCCAAAGAATAGAGGCTGCGCTCTGAGATCTACAGAGCACCTCCAGGTAAAACCAGGGAAGACCAGGCTAGCTATTTCTAATTCTTCTTGAGTTGAAAAAAAAAAATCAGGAAAAAATTGACCACAGTCATCCCTTCACACATTGTAAAGAAGAGATTATAATACAAAGACTTTTTTTCCCACTTAGCATCTTCCTGTCAAACGTGCGTGTTCAAATTTCCTGTTCCTTTCTCTTGGCCAACTCCCCCAGGGACAAAAGAGAGAGATTTGAGGTTGAGGAGTTGCTTGTTTCTACCTGAGCTAGAGCTGAAGCCCTTAAAGGAGTCTTCATGCATTGATTCACCTGTCTTTATCACAGACAGAAGATGCTCTTGCAGCCAGGGCTGTGATATGACACAGGTCTCAATACATCGCAGGAGGATGGGACCGGAGTTCATCTCATCTAATCCCTTTCTCAATCCCTGACAAAACCGTCCCAGCCACGCGTCTGTCTAACCTGCTCTGGAACGTCTCCAGGGATGGAGCGCCAGTGCTGTAGTACCCTCCTAGGCAGACAGCTCTTCCTAATTTCCAGGCTAAGTTTCCTCTGCTGCATCTTGAGGCTTTTGCTCCTAGTCCCGTCCCCTGCAGCCATCAAGAAGAACTTATCTCCATCCTCTTTCTAGTGGGATGGGTTTTGTTTTGGAAATTTGACTTGTATGGTTCAAAAGTCAATTGTGGCTTTGCCCCAACCGGACTCTGCGTTAGTTATTCTGACTCCCAGTAGCATAACGAGGGCTGGGCAAGAGGGGCACTCGCCCCCAGTGCCAAGTTAGGGAAGGAACCAGAATCATCCCCCAACTCCTACGGAGTCTGTGCCCCAGCAGCATTGCCCTGCTGGAGCTTCAAAACAGTCCCTGGTGGCAGCGGCTGCCACCGCTGCTTTAAAAGCAACAGCTGGGGCAGGCAGAGCACACGTGGCCGTGGCAGGAGCTGCTCAGCCGGGGCTGCAAAGGAGTTCCTGCCGTGGCTAAGGCTCCTACCCCACGGCCCCCTAAACCCACAGCCCCGCTGCCCCTGTTCTCAGAACCTGCCCCTTCCCATCCCACCAATGCTCTCAAAACCATGTGCCAATGCCTCCCGCACCCCCTGGCTCTCCCGCAAGGTTTGCCCTAGGCTCCGACGCTGTTGTGCCACTCCTAACTCCTGAGTCCTGCCACTCAGGTGGATTTGGGCCTGTGCCTCCTTGCAATGGCTCTGGACCTTCCCAGGTTGTGTGCTGTGCCAGCCTTACCAGAAATCAGGGCAGGATGGTTTTGGTCCCTGATACTCTCTGCTTTCTCCACCACCCGCTTTGGTGGGGTCCTGGTTATTTCACCATCTTTCCTCTTCCCCTAGCTAGGCTGAAAAAGTGCTGGTTCAGGTAATGCAGCTGTTCTCAATCCACATTACCGGTGCCACCGGCAAGGGCTTCAGCGTGGATCACAGCATGGGAAACCTTTGGAGTATGGATCCCTGGGAAACCTATTCCTGCTCCTGGGATTTGTTGTGCCAGCCTTTGTGGCTATTGAAAGGAAGACCTGCTAAGAGAATTCAGCTGTATCCTCTCCTGTTGGGGCCATCCCTTCCTTGAAGTTTCTCTGATGGTTTTCTCTGATTTCTGATAAAATTTACCCTTGCTCCTTAAATACTGTCATCTTCCTAACCTTCTCCCAGTTTACAATGTACTGCACTGCCCTTGTATGTCCTCCTTTCCATTAAATTGCCTGCATTTAATGAATGCATTTGTTATGGGCCTTATGTCTCATTCCGTGTAAATGTTTGTTCCCAAAGTTTTTACGAATGGATTAGACAAGCACTTATCTAGGATAGGTTAGACAGGGATGGTCCTGCCTAGAGTAAGGGGTTGGACTAGGTGGCTTCCTGAGGGCCCTGTGAGTCCATTTCTTCTTCCGTGAGTATTTCGTTCTTGGCCTCCTACACACCTCCCCGAGCGCTTTGTCCGGTTCCCAAGTCCGCTGTGCTGAATTCCAGCAGTTGTTTTCTCACTTCAGGCTTTCCTGCGGGTCCAGTTTTACTCCCTGACCTAGACAGCACTCCCAAGTGTTGTAGCTGGTATCTCCTCTCTTTTGCATCCAGCTATATCCTGTGTCAGATGCAGTGATGGGCCAGTTAAAGTCTCTCACTACAGCTGTAGAGACTCAGGTTTGAGCCCTGGACTTTTGGCAGCAGTCCCCTCCCTTGTCCCCACTCTCCCACCCCCAGTGTCCTGGCTGCAAGTGCGTAAGTGCAAAGGCAATTGGGTGTGATAGCGCTGAAGTCTCTCCCCTCTTTGCTGTTGGCTACAGAGTCATGGAATCGGAAATCGAGGGTTGAAGGGACCTCAGGAGCTCACATCTCCTCCAACCCCTGCTCAAGGCAAGACCAGCCCCAACTACCAGGGCTTTGTCTAGCTGGATCTTAAAAACCTCCAAGGATGGAGATTTCACCACCTCTCTGGGTAACCTGTTCCAGTGCTTCACCGCCCTCCTAGTGAGAAAGTTTTTCCTAATATCCAACCTCAACTTCTCTTGCTGCAACTTGATCCCATTGCTCCTCGTTCTGTTATCTGCCCCCACGGAGACCAGTCTGGTAGCTCTCTAAGCTGCTAGGCTCAGGATGGCCTTTGACCTTTTCTTTGACCTCTGTCCTTAGGGCCTCAAAACTCATCCTCCCTCCTTCTCTTTCGCCCTTCATTCGTTTTGCACGTGAACAGCCCTGTGGAGTATCTCTGATCTCCCACGTGCAGCTCTTGTCCACCACCTTTTGCAGCGTAGGCTGCGGGCTTCCTAGCTGCTTGCCTTGGCGGCACTGTTGATGTTGCTTTTGGCTCTGGTAGTGCCCCAGCCTTGAATAAAGACAAGTGAGCTCTTACTTATTGTCTCACGTTTGTCCATAGACGTGTAAAGCAGGACCAGCAGGTGCGATGATAAAAACAACCGAGTCCTGTCAACACCGTTGCTTCATTGGCCAAGCCAGACTGAGAAAGTGCTGATTCAGGGGAAGCATCTATACTCAATCGACATTACCGGGGCCACCGGCAAGGGCGTCAGCATGGATCACAACATGGGAAACCTTTGTAGTATGGATCCCTTCCTTTCCAGTCCCGTTATACTGGATTCTCATAGTTTCTCGCTGCTCTGTTAATTAGCGGCTGAGTTTCATCCCGGCGGTCACCGCTCTTCAGTTGGGAGGAAGTAATCCCTGACCCTAGTTGACACCCAAAAAGAGTGGTACTCATTGTGGTTTGCAGGATGAGCTGCCTGTAAAGTGCATGGAGAGTCCTTCGTGTCTGTCCAGGCGTGTGATGAGCCCTCGACCTTGTGGCTGATGTTAATTAGGAATGAGAAAAAACAAATTGCTGATCGACACAGAGATTTTTAGAAAAGCCGAGGTCTGAAAAGTGCAAAGGTGAGCAGAGTCCTCCTCGCAAAGACAAGAACAACCTCTCTGTAGGGAGGCCTGCGTGCTCGTGTGTATGCGTGTTAGCTGCGTTAGGTGCTGTACTATCTGGTTCGGGGTGTTGTAAGCCCTTGGGGTGAGGAAACTCACCCTCTCCTCACTACAGCACCAGCAGCCCCGGTGCTTCAGAACAGTGATTTCAACCCAAACAGCTTTGAAGTTGATCCTTGCCGACAAGCTTGCGGTTACCTTGAAGCAACGAAACAGACTCTGAGGTCCCCTTCCAGCCATTGCAGTAAAAAGACTTTGGTTTTTTTTCCCCTTTCCAAACAGGGAGCGTATTACACGCAGCCAGTGTACGCAGCCCAGCCTCACGTGATCCATCACACTACCGTGGTTCAGCCAAACAGCATTCCTTCGGCGATCTACCCAGCCCCCGTCGCCGCGCCGAGGACCAACGGTGTGGCCATGGGCATGGTTGCTGGGACCACCATGGCAATGTCAGCAGGTGAGCGGCAGCTCTCTTGAATGTGGCTACTAAGTCGGTTTGGGTCTGCAGTAAGCCTCCCCCCTTTTGTGATTTCTGCCATGACATTTAAAATCTCAGGACACCCAAACAGTTCCAGCATCATAAACCCCGGCCCTTAGTCCTGGCGCAGACATCGGAAGTTTTGTTAGAGGGAGCGTTAGCAGAATCAGCTTCTACATATAGCTGCAAGATGGCACGTTGCAAAAAAAAAGCAGTTTCAGGAGCAGTGGAAAACCCTCAGAGGTCTTTCAGGAAGTCTGTTCATAAAGCCCCCGGTGCAGCCTGTACATTTGGTTCTCTCTCGTAGCCGTAGCGAATTATTCAGAAGTGCCAGTGGCAAATAGAACGGGTTTTTCTTGCATCTAGAACTGTATCTGCCAGTTGCGACTCCTTCAGGAACACTTGATTTCCTCTGTTTGCTCCCAATTTTAATACAATTCACATTTTTACAGACTACCAAAGCAAATCTTCCCACTGGCTCACCCTGCAGGGCCCCAGCCTTAAAGCCTGAGTGTGTTCTCCCTCTCCTCCGGGAGCAAAATGAGCACCAGCTTCAGTCCTTATTCACACTGCCCTTGTGTTCCTACCTCCAAATCCTCACGCTGTTAGTATTAAAATCGTGATGACAGAAACATTAAAGTTGGTTTCTGCAGAATTCCTGAATTACATTTGCTCAGTGCTCAGCCGTGATGACATAAGATTCATTGATATTGCCTACAAATGAGGAGTAAAGAATCTTTTGATTTACCATGTACATGTGTCCCATTACGCGAAAAAAGGGTCGATGTAGTGAACGGTCTAGCAGAATAGTTTCATTCCACCACAGCCGCACGGGTAGAGAAATTCCCCATGTGTCTTCTATACTGCTTCATTTTCTATGAAACCCAAATATTGTTTCTAACAGCGTGCTCCAGCTGTGTACAGGGGGGACTTTAAAATGGACGTTTCCCCTTATTGTGGTCATGGTGGTATTCCCTGAATGGGAGGTACCTGCAGCTGCTGCATGAATTAAATGTCTAGGTTTTTAATTATTATAATAGAAAAACGATGCCTGGAGAAACTTGTGAACAGTCGGTCCATCTGAACGTCCAGATGCCTCTTCAAGCAAAGCAGGCTTGGATTGAGTTCTCCGTCCCGTACCGCATGGGGGGCAAAAGCTGTGTGGATAGTTGCATCCCAAAACCCTTCAGAGCTCCTGCTGTGTTAGCGGTGCTGGACTAACGTCCCTCATAGAAATTAGAAGTAGAAAGGAGCTCTTGGGAGAAGACCTCTTAATCCCCCTGCCCCAGCAAAGGTTCATGGTTTCCTGCAGCATCTCCCTCAATCCCTCAAAGGTGTGTGCAAAACTGTTGACAAGTATACGTGAACTTGGAAGCGGCTCATTTCAAGGCTTTCCCCAATACTGGCTACGAGAGCAAATGCCGTGGATTTGGACTGATGTTTCCAAGGGCGAAACAAGTAGGTCATCGGCTATTTCTCTGTCAGATGCAGTATCTATGGCACTGAGTTGCTCTGGCACACTCCAGTATCTTAATTGAAGGGTCTAGCTGATGACCTTTAGGCTCCTGGACAAAAACTCAGCTGCAGGAGTCCAGTTCTGGGCACGTGAGTCTTCACTGGTTTATGGGTGGAACCTGATTCTCAGAAGTGCTGAGCACCCGTTATTCAAGGGAAGCCAGTGGGAGCTGCTGTGCTCGGCACTGATGCAAGTTAGGCCCTGACTTTCCTGTACGCAGTGTCATCCCCAGGACAGCTGTTGTTGCCTGCCAGCTGCATCTGAATCCACAAAAGGAGCTCTGAAGGGCCATAGTCACAGAACCAGGAGATGAAATCCTTCATCAAACAGTTGCAGACACATAAATAGGCACATGAAAGAGGCTTTACTGACCCCTAGGCGCTGACCCAAATGCATGAGCAACGTAGAGGTAGCAAGGACTGTATGCAGGCAAGCAAGAAGCCATCCTGTGGTCAGCCACATGCACACACAGCCCTAGAAACCTGCCTCTCTTCATGGGTGGTAGCTGGCCTCAACCAGGTGAGTCTCCTTTACTCATTTTCCATTTTCCTTTGATGTTCCAGGAACCCTGTTGACCACCCCACAACACACCGCCATTGGAGCACATCCAGTTTCTGTGCCAACATACAGGGCTCAAGGGACCCCTACCTACAGCTACGTACCTCCACACTGGTAAACTCGCTGGCCAATCCATGTAAGTGGCTCTACATTTGGGGGGGGAGTGGCAAGATTTTCTTCATCTGCTTTGTGGACAGGTTGACCACACTGCAAATACTCAATGCCTGCAGACATTTCAGACAGGTCCTGGGAGCACTCAGCCCTGCCTCTACATCTTCCTTCTCTGCAGAAGTCTTCTCTGTATGACCCTGTACATACCAAGCCATCTGCTGACACTGGTCACCAAAGAGGTGTTGCAGCTGATGGCTACGTAGCATAGCATAGTCAGGATAGAAACGTGTTGGCTGGTGTGAAAGCAATACCTACCTTGACTTCATCCAGCTCCATCGGAAGGCATAAAGCTCCCAGTGGTCAGGCACAATAGCCCTGCCATGTCTGGTGCACAGATGTGCTGATCTGTTCACAGGGCTGCTGTAAAATAAGCCCCTGGCACTGTTGCTAAATTCATGGTGGAAACAGACGTCGCTTTTGTGCCACCATAAAAATGTTTATGATGGTGCAACAGCCAAACAAATAGACATCCCTGCCCTTTGCCACACCACAAATGCCCCCAGTTTGTGGCTGCGATAAAGCTTGTATTCATTTGTGACTCTTTAGCAGCAGGAGTAGATTCATTTTATGGCATGAGAGCGCGGACAGCCTGGGGCCTTGAGGGACTCGGTCCTGCACACTCTGGGAAAGTCTGCGCAGGACTAGGCCCTTCAAGCCCTGGGAGCCCCTGCCCAGCTTTCCCTGCTTACTGAGAAATGCCCTCAGGATCTCCAGGGCGCTTGTTGGTACGTGGGAAAAGTCACTTACCCAGATACACCCCAGAGATCCCAGGAGGTAAGTGGGGAAAGCCAACCAGGCACTCCCAGGAGCCCTGGGAGACCACATTGCCCATCCTCGAGCAGCATCAACGGGCAGCATGAAGGACAACATGTGTTTTGCCCAGTGAAGCAGATCACCTGAGCCGGGACATATCCTGGGACAGCTGATCCACTTCATTTGGTGACATCTACTTCCAGCGTCAGCATCTGCTTGAGTTTGCTGGGATGGCAGCACTTGCTCTCTGCCACTGTTCATTTCTGTCGTGGTAGCACACAGACACAGCCCCCAGTAGGACCAGGAATACTATCCCAGTTAGGATCCTGGAAATACTAGCAGGCTGGTGAAGCCATCCTCTTGGCCCTGCTTGGCGTATTTGGCCCAGCATCCTCAGTTAGCATATAGCATGTCTCATGGCAGCACACAAAGCTGTGCCGCGCAGGTGGGAGGATGCAGCCACATCCCTAATTCAGCCTGTGGGGGTTATCTTAAACAAATCTCTCCTCACAGATGCACTGTGTCTGACTAATCCTTCCTGTGAATAATCATTACACAACACAATTAGCAGACAGTGTCTGACCCGCATAGTTTTAATCCTGCATGTGGGCTGAAAATCAATAGTCTGCTAGAGATGTGCTGGTGCTACGAGGAAACCAGCCCCTCTCCGTACACCACAGCGAAGCCACGCTGCAAGCGAAAGTGTTGCTAAACAGCGGTAGGGGAATTGTCGGCCCTCCTCTTGCTTCTGGTGTCTGGGGACGGGGCGGTTCATCGCAGGCATCGGGTGCTGGCCCCAGCAAAGCCTGGGGGTTTTGCCTAGGGTGTGCCAATGCTCCTGTCGGGATTTTAAAACCCGAGAGATTCTTCACCTGAGGGTCTTGCCCCTCCAATCGCCACCGTTGGGGTCAGGAAGAAATCCTACCCGACAGTCAGATTGGCACGGGTTGTACAAGTTGTGTGCCGTTCTCTGAATCGGGCACAGACCTCTTCCTTGCACCTCTTGAGCATATTTTAGCACATTGCAAGGGTATTTCAGAAACCAACGGCCACGTGGCTACTCACGCTGGACGCCTGTGACAAACTCGAAACACTGTGCACGGCGGACGTCTGTGCTCAGATGAGCCTGCAGCATTGCAGCTTGGAAGATCATATAAGTTTTTTCCCTGGAAACAGAACTATTGTAAGAGGAAACATCAGGAACTAAGGGAAATTGCTGTTCGTGCCCAAAACACCCTTGCACTTCCTGGCCCCGCAGTAGCAGGACACTGACAGTGCCCTCACCTGCCTGCTGTACCGGTAGCAAGTAGTTTTGGCCCTTCTGCCTGGTAGTTGTACATGAGGCTTGTTCCCAATGTTTTTTAAGAACAGGATGGACCAACATTTGTCTAGGATGGGCTTGTTGGGGCTGATCCTGCCTTGAGTAGAGGGTTGGAGCAGCTGCCCCCCTGAGGTCCCTGCCACCCCAACTTTCCTACGACTCCACGAAGCCTCTGCTGAGTGAACAGACATACCTGCCATGTAAAAATCTGGCCTTGTCTGTTTCCACGTCGGCATCTCTCATGTTCACCTTTCGTTGTGTTCCTTCTCTTCCAGATCTGGAGTCAAACATTGTATGCAACTACTCAAGTCTTACATCGGTGCTGGCCCGACCATACAACGGCACCAAGTCTGTTTGCAAGAACAAAAGAACAAAAGTGCAAGGGTCACTTTATGCATTCTTTAGTGTTTTTTTGTAAAAGCTGCTTTTTTCTAATGTTCTGCCTCTCTTTCCTCCCCCGCCCCCTAAACCCACACACATCGCGTAACACCATGTACTGACACTGAGCAATAGTCATGGTTTCTCTCTGGTCCTATCATTTTGAAGCTCAGAAAGTTCACGTGTCAAAAATGCCCAGTTCCGTGGTGCAAAGATGCCCGGGTCTTGTTTTGTTTGTTCGTATGGGTTTTCTCGGGTTTTTATTTCTGTTGTTGTCGTTGACAAGAGTCTAGATCTTATTTGACTAGTGGGGGCGGTTGATGTTCAGGGTACTATGTGAAAAGCACAGCGCTGGTAGGCAAGTTTATTCCAATTTGGTTTCATTCTGTTCTAGGTTAATAATATAAATTATTTAATCTTCCATAACATATTACGAGAAAATTGGTGTCTTCCAGATAGCTGTTACAATAGACTATAATTCATTACCTGCATTGAAATACGCAGCACATCCCTTGTTTGTAGAGTGAGAAACTATACATATTAGCAGCATAACACACGTGCATCTTAGGAGACAGGTTGACCGGTTGCTACCAGGGCTTTGGTCTGCTTTTGTAAACAGGGAGAATGCATTTCATGGGATGGGAAGGGAGAGGCGGAGAGGAGATGCATGGAGCATAGGAACTGCATCTCTCTGAGTTAACAGACATCCCCCTGTCCCGATCCGGGTCATTTTCATCATGTAATAAAATCAGACAGCTCCTTCCCATTTGGTAGGAAGCTGCGGCTTGCTGACAGATGTATGCTGGGCCGATGGGAAAAGGAAACAAAGGGATTTCCAGTTATTAGTCATGAGGGCTCTCCAGGATCCAGCGATTGGGGAAAAATGAGATTGGATAAGGCGAGGGAGAAGAGTGTCTCGGCAGAGCTGCGGAGAATAGAGGTTGCTTTGCCCTGCACCTGCCTGGGCACAGGCTCCCCCGCGCAAGGCTTGCGACTAGACTGGGCTGCTTTCTAGCTCAGTCTCCCTTGGGGGACGTTGATATCCTGATATAATTTGGGTTTTAAGAGTGGGCAGAGGTGTCTCCACTTGCATTGATTGCTAATTGAGTGTAACTGTGCTGCAGCTAGGCCAGTCCCAACAGAAACTCCCGGGCCATCGTTTCCTTCTGCCCACAGTTTAACTCTGTAGGAGTCACAGGGAGAGCTTGACCCGAGCACAGTTTTGTGCTGTCGAGGACGCGGCACTTCAAAGGTGTACTTGCCAGCAGGTGGGATCCAGGGGGTGGAGATCGTGCTGCTTTGAAGGGAAAAGTTGAAGGGAAATGGGAACTAGCATGAAGCAATAGCAATAAACGTGTTGCCTTTCCAGCTGTAAGGCACGTCACCGGAAAGGGCGGCACTCAGCCGTTTACTTTGGCTTCGAAACTAAGGGCAGCAGGGTTGCACAGCCGTTGGGGATGGATCTGCACTTGGATGCCCAAGAGACGACGCGCTCTTGTAGTCGCCCAGGCCTGGTGTGCAACGCGTTGGGTTTTTGCGAAGCGTCTGAGCAGAGCAATAAAGTTTGGCAGTGGGGCGGGGGGGTGAAGGAGGAGCGAATGGTAGCGTTTGCAAATAATGTTGAAGGGAAATTAGATTTTTTTTTTTGGAAGTATCATTCCTAAACCCAGCACAAAGGGGGGGACATTTGAGAGAAATGCTTCTTTTCTTTGCCTCAAGTCGTGCCAAAAGAGTTGCACGCAGCTAACAGTAGGTCTGTCGCCGTGACTTCTCTTGGGCGGCGGGTCAGTGGCAACGGGGCAATCTATTTTTTTTTTCAATAGTAATCATTTAAATCAAACCCAGCGTATCGATGGGGTGTGCATCCTTGAGCAGCCAACAGGCCTGGCCTCCATGCCCAGTCCAAGCGAGCGGTGTTACCCGCTCCTTGTCGGACGTCTGCGCTAACTGCTGTGCTCTGTCCTGTGCATGCCGGCCTCTTCGAACCTCACGAGGGCTAGCGCGAGAGTGACCCCCGCAAGGGCCCTGCTTGCCACTCTCCGTAGGCTTCGCCCAGACTGCATCATCTGTGGTTTTAGGTGTCAGATCCTAGAGTCTTTTTAAAGACACGTAAAACCACCGCGTCTTTACACCACTGGCTCAGCACCTCTGGGGGATTTTGTGAGCGCGTAAGGATTTCCCAGCCCGGCGCCTGCAGCTTTCCTCGAGGACACACTCTGGGCAGGGAGCATGGTCGTGACCGGGCTCTTTGGCTCTTCTTCCCCAACCACTTTTTTTTTAATGTTGGTCTTTGATCAGATGAAGCGGCGGCATCAGCCCGGCCGCGCCATGCTTTTTGTATTTTCAAAGGGAACTCTTGTTAAACTAGCCGAGCTCTGATCCACCTTCTGCCCCCACACGTTTGGCCAGCAAACCAGTAAAAACCCCTCGCCCACGTTTCAGTCTCGTGTTGGGGGGTGGCTTCTCCACCCCAGTGCTGCAGGGGATGGGAAAGCAACCTTTCATAAGGATAAACACAGTGTAGGATTGCGTGTCGCACCATGCTTTGGAAAAGGAAAAGGAAAAGGAGGGGGGAGGAAATGGAAATATTCCCAGTGTTGACCTGTGTGTCGGCTGTGCAAGGCCCTCCTGTCTTCAGGTTAGGACGTGGAGGGAATCGGGTGTTTTCACCTGGTGTGACAACTTGCTGCTTTTGCTGTTTGTAACCCATTGAAATTAAATCTAGACACCCCTCCCGAAGCAAAACGGGGATTTAAGAGTGCTCAAATACCCTTCGTTGCTCTTGCTCTGTTGTGGATCTCACATCAAAGCGGCTACATCTCAAAATTGATCTGCCAGTAATGTTTAAATCTGCAGCGCCGAACACACACCACAGAGTAAATTGTGCTTGTAAACATAATGGGAGTTGAAGTACGGTCCCAGGCCCCTTTTGCAGCCTGCTTTGGGCTCTGCCGGCAAGGATCGCTCCAGACACACCTCTCTGGGTTGCCGCTGTTCTTCCTCTATATCACGATCGATTCGCCCTTCCGCCTCTTGACGAAGGACCCTGGAAGTGGCGCTCTCCTTTCCATTTCCTTTCCTGAAAGTAAATGCCAGGCTTTGCATTAGAGAGAGAGAGAGTGTACTGCAGGCTGACAAAAAAACCTCCTCCTCCACCTTCAGGTTTTCTCAGAGGACCGGTAACTCCCCCAAATCAAAGTGCTGCCTTTCGGCATTGAAGTTTTGAAAGCCGTTTAGGCCTCCGGTGGACCTGTTTTGCATGGAAGGCAAATGATAATTTTCCTTTAGGGCCTTCATTATGCCCTAAAGGAAAAGGGATAGGGCCTTTATGAAGCAGAGAGAGGCGCCATTATGATCCCTGTTGATGAGATCTGTTGGGGCTCGGGTTTTCTTCTCCCTTCTTGGCTTGGCTGAATAGCAGGTCCGGTGCATACGACCATGTTACGCAGGGGCTGAGAGGCTTGTTGGCACCCTGGGAGTGGGGAGATGTAGAGTCAGCTTGTAGGCAAATAGCATTGACTCGCCACCATTTTGCCAAGGCTGCCGGCATCTATTTTGGGGTTTTTCCAGCGTGGCAAGGCTATGTGAAGCCCAACCCCGAGCAGTCACTTGAACAGGTGAACCTCAGAGGGCTTTTCCCGGCGACTTGGATGTCTCTGTTTTGACTAGTGCAGCACGGGCCATGGGACTGCGGGACCTGGTCACGGATGCAACGGTTTGCCCCAGCCCTTTCGTCTTGCAGATGGTCAGGCTTTGCAGGAATGGCCACAGGTGCCCACCCCTCTCCTTTCTTCTCCCCGCTCCGTGATATCCGAGGGGTCAGAATTTGAACCTGGGCCCAAATGTTGCAACTTGGCCTTTTTCCTTTAATAAGGCCCTCCGCTAAAACTCCAGAGGCACGGTCCACGTGGACTGTGGACCCCCATCCCGTGACGTGGGCCGGATTTTAATTCCCAAGACACCTGGCTTCTCCACTGAAGCCTCGCTGCCACGCAGTCCTTTAGGGTCATCCCAGTAGTCCAGGATCCTCTCTGGCAGACATCCGCTGGGCAGTGGGCTACTGCAACCATAGTTGTAAGAGAAACCAGTATTGCAAACCTGACCGAGTTCCTGTTTCAAGCAAGTCGCTGCTTTTGTAGGGAACAGAAACACCCTGCGCATTTACCGTGACAA
The DNA here is from genome assembly GCA_030014935.1 of Caiman crocodilus. Lineage (NCBI taxonomy): Eukaryota > Metazoa > Chordata > Crocodylia > Alligatoridae > Caiman > Caiman crocodilus. The sequence continues at coordinate 196,140,434 of JAGPOW010003316.1, read as the reverse complement.
GCATTTCTTTGGCCTAGCCCTGCAAAGAGTGCGTGCGCCCTTTCCAGGTGACGCGGCCATTGAAATCACGAGACCGCATGGGTTGCCTTTATTCTCGCTGGGCTCCCAGTTCCTTCCCCCTTTTTCTGCTCGTGAATGCTTTCTCTGCTGCAGATGCGGCCGTGTTTAGCTGTTTCAGGCATTGTGTTAGAGAAGAGCTCGAGGGTTTCTGTTATAACACAGAAAGTAGAAAGCAGCCATCGCTGAAAGGCAGATTTGTCAGGTGGCCGTCGCCTAGGGCAAGGGAGAGTGCCAGGAACGCGGTGCGGACGCGCCTGCGTCTACAAGAGCCCCAGTGTACTCCAGATCAGGAACAGGACGTGGAGGGGAGTCGGTGACCGCTGAAATAGCCCCAAACTCTTCCAAAGAGTCTGTTCCTGCTCTCAGGCCTCAGCTTGAGCTTCGTAGCCGCCCGGTCGAACAAACTAAGAAGTAGCCACCCAAGATTGCAGGAGGGTGCTGATTAACCTGTGTTTGCATGGGCTCTGTCAGCGGCGCTGGGTGCTGCGGTATCAGATCCACTGGTCGCCCGCGAGGCATCCTAGAGACCTTCCAGTGCCGCGTTTGAAAGAGGAGTCTGGGTGGGTATAAGGGTATAATAACACGTTGCAGAGCGAGCTGAAGCACCTGGCACAAAACCTGGGCTGGTTTTAGTCCTCTTGTTGCTGAGACGATACACCTAGGGCTAGAAAACCGTCCCTAACTTTGTGGGGAGGAGGCAGAGCTCACAGGGCAGCAGGCGGGCGACTGGAACGAGGCGCGAGCGTCCTACTGGTTCCAGCGTGGCGCTCGGGACGTGGGCAGGGACATCGTGAAGTGGTTGCATGCACCGCTCCACGGTAGGAGGCAGGGAAGTCTGCCCTGCGTAGGGACGTGGGAGTCGGCCACTCTTCATCGCAGTTGCAGGGCAAGCGGGGCGTTCCAGGCCACCGCCGAGTCCCGACGGCTGTAAAGCTTTTGCTGAAGTCAGTGCCTGGAGGAACGGCTCTAAGGGTGGGATCCCAAGGTGACTAGATAACTTGATCAGAGAGGCCAGATCCCTTCCTCGTGGTGAGCAGTGCCTCATTTCCACTGCAGGCAGCAGAGCTATTTCAGAAGCAGGGCACCGTTCAGCACGAGCGAGGTTCGGAGCATCCGGTATTTAACGCAAGGCACCTTTGCTCAGCCGGTCCTCGCTGAGCTTGCTGCGATTGAAAGCAGCTGAGTGGAGGGAAGCGGGGCCTCGGGACCGTGGGGCTGTAGCTGTAATTCAGAGCCAGGAGGCTCAGACTTGGGTCGGTGCAAATGAGGTTAAAACGTGTTCACAGGTGATGGCTTAAAACCTTGCCTCCCTCGTGATGGGTTTTCTCGCCCAGGAGGCACAGGTTGCAGAGCGCCTGGAGGTGCAGATCCTGCGAGAGTCGCGGAAAGAGGAAAGCACAGTCGTGACAATACCGATCGAAGCTACCGTTGCCACCATTAACCAATCCCTTATATATCTTTGCTTTAAAACATGTACTGTAATGCAAGACTTGAAAAAATGCATATTAATAGTTGTGCTGGCCCGATTCCATGTCTGAGTACCTTGGGGCACGCTCCAGGAGATTGAACTGTGTGTACGAGTATTTGCTCCTGTATTTTATGAACAATAATAACCTAGTAAATCTTTTTGCAGTTCTGATCTGTAATTTAAGCGCTTTTTACCATAAGTGTTATTTAAGGTTTTGTTTTACTGATTGGTGTTTATTATTCTAAACTAGAGGAACTTTAGGGCTGGCCTGAAGTTGGACGCTTCTTTGAGCAACAGGGAGCATTTCAGAACACAAGTCTGTGGGCTTTCATTTCAAACGGGAGTGTGCCGTGTTACCGAGAATGCTAGGCAAAAACTGAGCAGCCGGGACCCAATCAGCCCCGTTAAACCTGTTCGTTCCCAGACCGGTCTCCTCCCCCGACCTCCTCTCCTACGCATCCCCTCTAGACTGCATCCAGGCCGCTTTGGCTGATTTCAGCGGGGGCAGCAGGGAAGTGGCAAAGAGCATGAGACCTGTATAGAGCCACGGTATAGAGCCCTGCCGAGCTGCCTTGCAAGAGCGCGACCCCAGACAGGAGCCGCTGGGTCTGTTTTCCACCGTTAACACTGATCCAGGGCCCAGCCGAGCATGTTAACCATTCCCATGTGAGCAGCTGTCTCTCCAGGACTTTCTGCAGCTCCCTAGTACTAATGCAAGGCAAGCCTTCTAGGGGTTCCCACCGTGGACGCTGTTAGCCAGAGAAACATAAAGCAACCTGACATCGGGCCTTGCTTTTCTTAGGGAGAAAACCGAGCTGAAAACGCCTTTCCATCGCGCTTGTTTAAAAAAAAAGACCCCCAGCACGGCGCTGCGCTGGCGCTGATGTCCTTGAATCAAGATGGAATTGTCCCCATTCCTCTGTCACTTCCAGAGGCCCCGATGCCGTGAGTTTTTGAGTGCCAAGATGCACTTTGCTTATCATGCTAGACTTGCTTGCTAGACAAGCGGCTCCCCTGGCTGCAGTCCCCTACACCGCTCGTTTTCTGTGCGATGTGCTTCAGGGTCTTTTCAAGGACCTCCTCGTTATCTTCAAGAGAAGGTGTTTGTAGGAAGGAGGAAGGCGCATCTTCTGACGGGTCGCAGACCCGGGGATGCTCTTTTAGATTCCCCGGTTATTGGGTATCCGTCAGCTGGGATTTCCGCTAGGTGGTAGGGAAAGCAGGAACAGCAGTGCCATTTCCTGAGAGCTTGCACCCACCCATGATCCCATGTCTAGAAGTGACCCTGCAACCCGCAGTGCTCCTCCTCTTGGTGTCTAAAGAGGCTCTAGGATTCCCCCATCACCTGATCAAATTCCTCTGCGCTGCGGCTATTAAATCCAGATCTGTGCCGTGTTTATAAGGCATTTGGAGTCTGATGCCATCAGGGTCTGAGTGCCTCCTCCCTTCAGCAAAGCCAGAGCACTTAAACAGATGCTTAACTTGAAGCACGTGTGTAAGTCGGCTTCATTTCCATTGGATTGAAGTGCTTTGCTGAATAGGGATTGTGTGTTTAAGTGTTTTGCAGAACCGTGGCCACGGTGGGGAGTTAATGCTTCCCAGAAAGAGGGTCTCTGAGATCAGTGCGCAGAGACAACTGCTGTCACAAAGCAGCGCGAGCAACAAAAGCAGATGCATTTTCTATCACTGATGGCAGCTAGCCTTAAACGCAGTTCTCTCTCCCGATATCATGCTTAGCCTTTCCCCGATCCCCTTCCAGTGGAATTATGTTTGCTTGCAAGCAGGACAGGACTCTGGACCGTTTTTCCTTTTTGCATCTATGACCTGCAGGAGACTCGCACTAAAATCCGTGCAAACAGCCAGACCGTGTTTAGATCCCATAGCGCGTAACAAAGAAATACTGCTTCCGGCTTGTGTATTTTTCTTTGTGTTTCCAGGGATGGGGGGCGGTGTTTATATTTTTTGAATTCATTTTGGACTACAGTGCAGCTTGGATTTACCTAGTTTTTCAATTTTATTGGAACTCTTAAGCAAAAAAAAAAAGTTGAAAGAAAAAATTTTAAAAAGTAAACATGTCTTCCAAGTTTAAATCAAAGAACTCAATGGCGTGCGTGAGACACAGCCTTGAGCCTAAGAATTGGAAAGCCCCACAGCTTCAGCTTGTGAATATGAAGTGTAAATCTGTTTTTATTTTTTTTTATTTTGTTGTTTTTTTCTTTTTGTTCTGTTTTTTGTTCTGAAGATCAGTTAGTGATCTCCCTGACAGATTTAAGCCAAGAGTTTGTAACTGTATGATATTTACTGTAAGATGTAGAACATTCAATAACTATTAAAATGTTTCCAAAAAAATAATAATAACGATACTGCCTGGAGACTGTGTTGGTTTGGGAGTGGGCGTTGGTTTGTTTGAGGGAGAACTGTTATGTTGATAACCACCGAGCAGTCGAGCTTGCAGCAGACAAGAATTGAAGAGGGCGGCGAGGTGAGTATTGTAGCGCGGGCTCTTCCTGGCCCATGCAGCGATATGGCCAACCTAGAATCAGTGGAGAACATGCTCTTCCTTAAGCCATGCAGCAAAAGGTGATAGGAGGGTTTTCCCAGAAGGATGGTTTGCTTTTTGACCCTTGACTGCAGTACAAGGGGTCAGGGTCCAGCCAAGTTTGGCCGAGGTGTTGGCCAACACCTGAGGAGAATGACAGGCTGGCATGTGAGATGAAGAACTGGAGGTCCCCCTGCCATGGAGGGGGCTGCGGCATGAACATTATTAGTAGTGCATCTTGCACGGAGCGTCTAGCACAGGGCTGGGTAAAATATGGTCTAGGGGCCGGATCTGGCCCACCAGGCCATTCTATCCAGCTCATGGGGCCCCTAAAAAATTTAGAAAATTAATCTTTATTTGATCCTAGCTGCCTGTCAAAGATGACAGGAACCAGAGGCAGTAGGACCCAGAGGAAGCTGGTGGCAGGACCCAGCAGCAAAGCCTGCCCAACTCTGCCCTCCCAACCAGAAACCCCTGCCTAGCAGAGACTTCTGGCCTGGGACCATGGGGCTGTTCCTGCTTCCCTGCACCGGAAAGGGAAATGCAGCCCTCAACAGTCTGCCAAAACTCGGTAAGTGGCCCTCTGCCCGAAAGAATTGCCCACCCCTGATCTAGCCCCTCATAGTAGTAAATCCGTGATCATTGCCAATTAGTCACACTAACCAAGGCATTACATTTCTGATGCTTGCAGCTAAAGTGTAGCTTTTAAGCCCCTTTTTCCTTCCCAGGACATGCCTGGATTGAGCTCGTTGCCTGTGGACCACCACGTCCTGCTCTTCAGCAAACTAGTGAGACGCTTTGGGAGCTGAGGAGGAATCCTGCTCGGCTGGGGAAGGATGCCAGGGGGACCCCTCGGGGCGGGTGTCCAGGGGGGTTAGACTTCGAGCCCATTCTGCCAACTTGAGACTGTGTTTCCTGGAGGGCAGGCCCGTGAGTCCCCAAACTGGGCAGCTCGAGCCAAATTCTGCCTTGATGCTCATCGGTAGTTCAGGTGTCGTGGGTGGGAGTCCCCCTGCTTTTTCTTTTCCCAACGTGCAGGCTTGGATCCA
>JAGPOW010003316.1:196094639-196110914 GCA_030014935.1 Caiman crocodilus | reverse complement strand
GGCACGGAGGGTCTGATGAGCCAACACCAGGGCTCCCCAAGAGAGGAACCCGTGCGTTTCCATGCAGACAGGACATGGCTTGGTCTCCCCACACCTACGCCAACACGCTGAACTACAACCTGCCAGTTCAAAGGGGATGCCGCATATGACCAGTAGAGCACTACCCCCCACACACACACAGATGCCACCTCTCCTGCAAAGCGTGCATCTTGGTACCGCCGGGAGATGTTAAAGCCGCTACTGGAGCTTTGGCATCCGATTTCTCACACCTGGCCTGGGCCCAATGGTTTATTTTGGAAGCTGTGAAAATATTAAGCCCAACAGAAGGAGGAAGAGCTGGGTGAGAAAAAGAACGTCCTCGATGGGGGTGGAAATCAGCACCACTCTCACCCCCAGCGGTGCCAACAAGCTGATGCCAGCTGGGATCTGACCGAGTCTGCAAATACAAAGGTGCCAACAATGCAACACGGAGCTCCTCGCATAGCTCCTCTGCCAAGGCAGTGCTCCGGGACCACTGGCACCATGCTAGGCCCATGTGCGGTGCGCTGGCAGGCACGCGCAGGGGTGGCGATCCCCCAGGAGAGGCCTGCAAGGCAGGGAGCACTGATCTTCGGGGAGCGCCGGCAAGAGCAGCGCGAGTCTGTGCTGCTTCCCTCTCCCCCCTCAGCCTGCAGGCTGGCACTTAGTCACAGAAAATGAGGGTTGGAAGGGATCTAGCCCCCCCTGTTCAAAGCAGGACCATCCCCAGGTCTTCAAAACCACCAAGGATGGAGATTTCACCACCTCTCTGGGTAACCTGGTCCAGTGCTTCTCCACCCTCCTAGTGAGAAAGTCTTTCCTAATATCCAACCTCAACTTCCCTTGCTGCAGCTCGAGCCCATTGCTCCTTGCCCTGTCATCTGCCACCGGCGAGAACGGTCCAGCTCTGTCCTCTTTGCAACCCCCCTGCGGGGAGCTGAAGGCTGCTATGCAATCCCCTCTCAGTCTCCTCTTCTCCAGACTAAATCAGCCCAGGTCCCTCGGCCTCTCCTCACAAGTCATGTGCTCCAACCCTGCAACTGTTGTCACCGTCTTCAATTTGTCCACATCCTTTCAGTAGTGGGGGCCCAAAACTGGAATAAAATACAGGTCCTTGATGTTCCAGGCAGCCCCTGCTATTCTGCACTTAAGAGATGCCTTTTTCTTATGGCTTCAACCCATCCCTGGGGAGCGGCAGTGCTGGGGGGGGCAGAGGGATCCGAGCAGAAAGGGCAGAGCAGCGTGGGGATTTGGGTCTATGGCATCCTCCAGCACCATCTCAGGTTTGCCCCTGCGACTTCTCTACCTTCTGCCGCCTCCGCAACAGAGATCCAGAGTCACCTCGGCCACCGGAGGATTCTTAGCTCTCCAGCTAGGAAGCAGGTTTCTGACGCCCAAATGCAACAAAGCCGGAGCTGGGCGCAGGGGGTCACCAGCCTGGTGCCGGAGGAGGAGAAGGGACCCGTCAGGTTAGTAAGAGCAGAACAAGAGAGAGAGGGGAAGAGAGAAAACACCAGCTTCCAGAGGGACGTGTGAGCAGCTCACCTCTCACACGCTCTCCCTCCCCCTTCTCGCTGGAGCGGGCAGAAAGTGAATGTACTCAAGGCTGGGGAAATGATTAGGACCCGACTCGAGTCACAGAGGCTCTCCTGGCTCCTGGCAATTGTCCGTCTGATCTCCAGGGGCATCCTGGACGCCTGGGACCAAGAGCATCCTCCTCCCAACCTATCCATCCAACCCCTGAGCAAGGGCTCTCTTCCGAGCACGTACCTGGCACTAACCCGCACTTCACGCCGAATGGGCCAGCCGCGCTTCCAGCTGCGTGCTAGACATTTTTGTGAGGGCGAGGTGGGGTGAACACCCTACCCTTGTGCATGGGAGTGTCAGTGCTCCTCCACGATCCAGATTAAAGTCTTGGGCGTTAAAGACAAAATGGGTTTTGCTATAGGTGCTCTGGAAAGGCCAACTGGGACCCTGCTAGGATCTGAGCCCACCGATCCAGCAGCTTGCAGGCATGAGTCTTACAGCACCTGCAGGCGATCCCCTAGACACAGGCCTGGCACAAAGCACAGGATGCCAACAGACTCCTCTCATGCTCAGCCCCCTGCGAGGATCAGCCGCCCAGCGAAAGCGTAGCACCTGGAACAACTAACTCACTGGAAAGTTGCCTCTCCCTCCGTGCCCAAACAGGCCAGCCTGGCCCCAGGTGCTCCCCGAGTCTCAGCCCCGTCAGATAGGGCAGGTGAATCACGTCCCCACCTTCTACGCGCACGTGAGCTTGCCTCCCATCCGAACACACCTCCTATTGCAACACGCGCTCCAGGACTCCCGTCTCCGGCGGCTGGTGGGGCTTCCAGGCATCCGCCCGATTGGTTTCCTTTCCAGGAAGCTTTGTGCCCGGCATGCAAATGCCTTGCTCTCCATCCTGGCACTGGCAATCCTAGCCTGCGTGGGCAGCACCCGCCCCCCCTGGATGCAACCAGGCAGAGGGTGGCACGTGACTTGCTGCTCAGCTGACGTGGGCTCGCGTGAGACAAGTGGGCACTCATGGGACCAGACGCATGCAGCCGCTGCTGCAACGAGTTTCGGCTGCGACCATAATTACTGACCCCAGCCATTCCACCCCGCCCCCGCGAATTCCTCCGCGGCTCATTCAAGGGCTTCCCATCCTGACCAAGGGAACGGCAGTGCTGCGCGCTGGGACAGCATCGGAGGTGCTGCGTCCTAGACAGGGCTGCACGGCAGCCTCCTCCTGCTCCAGCGCACAGAGCGAGCACCTTGCAGCGCCTGGCTAGTGCGAACAGAGCAAGGGGGACCCTCTCTGCCCTCAAGGAGCTTGCAGACAAGGCAGAGAGATGTCAGCAGCAAGAGACTCACGCTTGGAGCCCAGTTCCAAATCTGCCCCCTCCGCACTTCAATCCAGATGTGCACGAGCAGCCACGTCTGGCCCAAAGTCTCTGCAGAGACGGCAAAGGGCTTTTCTAGGCTGTTTTCTTCGTAGCCCACTATCCATTGCAGTAATTGCCAACCTTTTCAGGTTCGTCCTCAGGCTGGAGGTCCCCTCCACAGCTTCTGGGAACGAGTGGCACCTCATTTCAGAGGAACGATTGATTCATTAATTAATTAGAGGGCTCACCTCCTTGCTGGAGGGGGCAAACCCGAGCCGAGCCTGCCCTTATCTGCTTATATCCTCACACCTCCTGCAGCACCCTTCAAAAGGACCTCTTGCACCCTGGTCGAGGATCCCTGAGCTACCGCCTGCCCTCAGGTGCTTTAATGACCCCCTGGCACAAAGAGGGCTTTGTGAGCTGCAAAAATACCTGTGGCTCTAAAACAGCTCCGAGAAGGCACAAATGGTAGAAAGGAGAAAAAAATCCATGCAAGGCATTCAGGGCAATGGACCAGCTGGACTCACTGAACAGCAGAGAGGGGTCTCCTTGCTCCCCATGTCTTGCTGTGCTTCCCCTCTCCCCCGACCCTTCCAGACACAGGCCATTCACAACCTCGCATGCAACGGCTGGTGCTTCCTTCTCCAACCCTGGCACTGACCTGGGCACCCCGGTACGCCCTCGGGAGCAGAGGCGCACGGCAGGCATTCAGCGGTGGGGTCCGTCTCCCCGTCAGGGCTGTAAAACCTGCCGAGATTGAAGAGGAGTTAGCAAGGGAGTGAGAGGGGGACTGGACCAGCACCTGGGCATTACTGGGGAGGCGCAAGGTCACTTGCGCACCTACTGCAGAAGCAGCTACTTTCCCACCACAGCCTTTGCTAGCCTCTTCCTGCCCGAACGCAAGCATTGCTCCGCACTGTTATCACGTGCCGCGTTCCACCCCAGAAGTGGCTGCATTGCAGAGGCGGAGTGAAGCTAGCCAGTTCATTTGAGGCTTACGGAAACCTCCAGAAGGAAAAGTGCAAGATTTTCCCAGGGAAAAGTGGGCAGAAACTCACTTCCCCCTTCTGCAAGCGGCCTCCACCCAGTGCTATTGACTCAGCAGATTTGCATCTGCTCCGGTGCCTGGCAGAAGCCCGAAGCAGAGGGAGGTGACTCAGGCAGTCGGCTCCCCTCCGCCTGGAGCGCACAAACCGGGCGAGTTCAGCCAAAAGCTTCCCGGTGACTCAATCCGCAGTCACCGGCTCCTGCCCCCTCCTCGCTCAGTGGCCTGGAGGGTTTGTGAGGCTGCCGTCCCACCCGGAGCCTCGCTGCCGGCTTCAGGAGGGGTCAGAGCCGGGCACCTGCCCCGGGGACTCAAAGCTCCTGGCCACGGTCACCCGCCTGCCCCTGGCTGCTGATGCTGCGGGGTCTTGCACCCCGCTGCTACTGCATGATGCGGGGGCTGCTGGCATCAGGCAAAGACTGCCCAGGCAGCTGCCACTTCGGTGCCCCCTTTAAGTCAGTGACTGGTGCCCTGCACGCCCAACCCCAGTGACACGACTGGGAGTGCAGACCCCACTTATGCAGGTACCCAGAGGCAGAGCAGTTAAGGCGATTGCTGCCGATCCAGAGACGATGGAAGACGCTTCCCAATCCACCCAGCTGTGCGCGGGCACCTCGTACCAGGCGGGGAAACCAAAGCTGGACCCACGGGACTGCCAGCCACTTCAGCCACGGCCAGGCTGAGCCTTGAAGTGGAAAAGCCGCACGCTGGCAGGACCCCACTTGCCACCCCCTACGTGGGATAAAGTATAGATAAACGGTATATAAAGTGCGGTTACCCTGGCACGCAGTCTCCACATCGACTGTCAGCTGTAGCTGTCCCAGGACTGGCAGAGACCCTCTTCCTGGCTTCGCAGAGGGTGTGAGGCAAGCAAGGTGCCACTCCACGGCTGGCCGAGAAGGTGCCCGGGGAGCAGGCTTGACAGGTCACCCCCAGGCCTTGCCCAGAGCCGCACATCTGCAGGGACCCAGATGAAGGAGTCAGCGGCGCGCGGTAGGAGACACACTGGCTATCCATACATGGGGCGGCAGGTGTGGGACCACGGGGCTGTCCCACCTGGACCCATGTCTGCACGGGGCATCGCACCGGGGTCTCTGCCACGGGTGCCCTGTTAGCATCGATTGGGGCTGGTGCCCCACGGCTCAACAGTTACTGCCAGGAGAGAGCTTCATAGCCCTATTGGGGCTCGCCGGATCGGGGGCCAGGAAGGGCCGACCTGCTCACCCCCGCTCCCCAGCACAGCAAACAGCCCTGCCCCAAGAACTGCCCCGTCGCTTGGCACGAGGGAATCACGGCTTACCCCGTCTGGCTCCTCTCCCGGGGGGCAGGCCTTGCAGGGAGCGCAGGTGCCCTCTGCGGTCTGGTACTCCTGTTCCCCACATGCCAGCACCCATGCCAGGTGCCCACTCAGCAGCTGGAAAGAAATGGATCAAATCAGGTCGTGCGGGGGGGAAGCTGGTGTCTCGAGATACCAACCCTCACCCTTCTAGCTAGGCTCAGCATCGCCGTGGGGTTGAGCAGGAATAGCCTGGCCGTCCCGCTGGGGCGAGGATGCTCTGTGGTGCACGAGTGGCTCCCTGCCACGGTGCAAGGCATCTCCTGGCTTTGGAGACCGCGGCGGGGAGTCCGATGCCCTCTGAGAGCCATGAGACGCAGCCCAGGCACCTCCCGAACTGCTCCCATCCCTTCGCTGCTTGCTCCTCGCACCCCCAGCTTCACAGTCACCGCACCCGGCTACCCCTGCTCCAAACACCGCAGCAAACAGAGACCCTTCCCAGTACCGGCGCTGGGCCTGGCGCAGCGCCCCGCCACCAGGACAGCGGGCCGATGCTCTAGGGTAGGGGCGGCCAACTTGTGGCACGGGTGCCTTAAGTGACAAGAGCAACCCGTGCACGTGGCACGAGGCAGATCAGGAGGGGACAAGGAGCCAAATCGCAGAGAGGGCAGGGAGCGGAAAGCAATGCAGCTGATTGAGCAGGGAGCGGAAAGCAATGCAGCTGATGGGGGTGGCACACCTGCAAAAACGCTGCCCCCCCCGCATTGTTCAACCCCCGGGACCTGGTCTCAGACCCCATGCCCGGGAGTCTGTGCTACTCCCTCAGGGTAGCAGGGATGGAAGAGGCCCAGCAGGCTACATTTAGCCCCTACTCCTACCCCAAGCAGGGCAGGTCTTCCCCCCTCCCCGAGTCGCCGGTCACCCTCCGGGCTCCCACTAAGTGTCTGCAGCGAGGGGGCGGCCAGCACTTTGCTTTGGAAGCAGTTACATCTGCAGGTCCCCGGAGACCGATGGCTCCCCGCCGCCCAGCTCCTTTATCCGCTATTTGCATCACCAAAAATAGCTCCCAGAGAGGGAGCAGGTGCAGCTATCCAGACACCCAGAGCCACTCGGGACTGCTAGGACAGGCCGCCCGAGCCCGCAGAGCGCGCCGGGCCTGGGCTCCTGCCCTTGCCGAGACACGCACCTCTCCCTCCAGGGACCTCTGCCCAGCACCCAACCGGTCGGATGCTGGAAGCGCAGCAGACGCGGAGCCCTGCCTTTGGAGAGCTGGCATCCCCCACTTGTACGGGCATCCCCCAGGCTCAGCCCCAGGAGGGCACGGCCGAGGGGCAAAGAGGGGCTCTCCAAAAGTCCTGGTGCCGTTTCACCAGAGGGCGAGGCCAGGTGCAGCCTGTTTCAGGTATGTCCCCGCGGCCTGGAAAGAGGTGCCCTGAACGAGCTGGAAGAACCAGCCGGGATGGTTTCAGTAGCCCAGAGGCAAGCACGAAAGGAAAGAAAGACTTAACCAGAACTGAAGGGACTTTCTTATGTCGTGCCCCAAGGACAAGCCGGTTTTGGGCGGACGAGCCAGGCACACACCCTCTCAACACCCGACTTCCGCCCAACCGTGGAGCAAAAGACAGCTCATACCAGCAAAACCTCTGCCTGAAAGAGCCCGTGGGATTCGATCAAGATCCCCCGGCACGGAGCAAGTAACAGCTCCGGGCTCGGCGTTTTTTGGGACGCTGGGTTGATCTCAGCTGTGCAGTGCCCCCGTTGCAGAGGGCTGCGGGTGACACCCGCTTTCATCCCCACCCCCTTTTCTTCCTTCTCCAGCTCCCTGGTCCCAGCCCTTTGGAAGGTGAAACAGGAAAAAAAAATACCCCCCCCCAAAAAAAAAGGCAAAGCAAAAAAGAAGAACTCGGTGCTGAATAAACCCTGTCATTTCACAGGGGAGGGAGGGCGGTGGGATTTTGAACGGGAAAAAAAAATCGTCAGAGCTTTGCATGCTTGCAAAAAAGTGGCTTTTCAGGACACAAGATGCAAGCCCGCTCGTTTTTCTGGCTGGCTGGGATCTCTCTGAAGGCCTCTGGATGCAGCCCCACACGCGGGCCAGGGATGGCATTTGCAAAGCAGGGATGTGCCGACGTGGCCCGGGGTAGGTTCCCTGCCAGGGGAAGATTAGAGAGTTCCCGCCCCACGCGGCAGCGCTCGTGCCGCCCGGCTCATTTTTGTGGTGGCGAAAGCTGTAGTTACAGCGGCCTCGCAACTGTCGCTCGAACCCTCTGCGCTGCCCTCATGCTCCGCTTTTCCACGTCGCTCGATCCTGCCGGGGGCGTTAATTTGGGAAAGTCTGGGCAACCCCCCGCCGCAGCTGCTCCGAGGGCTCTGCCTACCCTAGCAGCTCAGCACCGCGTCCCTGGCCAAGGCCCGCTCCACGCCGAGCCGTCAGCGGCTCGCAGCAGCGCAGCGCCGTCTGCTCCAGCGCGGATTTACCCCCCGCCAACCGTGCACAGGCGTGCGGCTACACGAGGTCAAGCCAGGCTCCCCCAGGTGAAAGCAGCATCCGTCTCAGCCTGAACAGCGGGACGACAAGCTCCTCGCCTGCTAGCGGTAAAATCAGCGTAGGAAACGACGGGGCTGCTTTCATGCATGCACCCAACGGGAGCTTAAAGCCACGGCTGACGTGGCGGCTCCCTGCAGCGCCGTGCCTCTCTTCCTTTTGTGGAAGTTTCTCCCAGGAGGTCCGTCTCAGGGCACCCAGTGTGAAGGGTGCTCTGGGACCCCCAAACTAGTTGGGGCACCTGCAAAGAGCTCCTACCCCCCTCCCCAAGGTTTGCAGGGCTGCTAAATCCCGACCGGGCCAACAGAAGAGCTGTACTGAGGTCCCGGGATTAATAACGTTCGCTGGCGAATGCGACACAAACCAACTCCAGCACGTGTCTTAAGACCGTGTAGTACGGGGAATCGGGGAGTGAAGCATAACTCGGTCTCCCAACTCTGACAGGTACGTGCTACACAGGCAACGAAGGGATTTAGGAACAGGAATTTGACCCAGATCAGAGGAGGGGACCGGGATCCATTGCTGGCCCGATGGCGGACCTCGGGAGGTCACGCCATTTCTTTCTGCGGCGTGACTGCCATCAGAGCCATTCACAGGTTCACAACTTCTCTGGGCATTTTTTCCCTACCGAGGCCTGAAGCTTCTTCGTGCCTCAGTTTACCCACCTGTAGGATGGGGATAGTGCTGCTGGCTTCCTTTGGAAAGCCCAGCTGAAATGTGGATGTAAAACCCTCGACCAGAGCTCGGGATTCATTTTTTTTTTTTTATTTAAAGTAAACAAATTTAATAACGATTCGTAAAAAGCATTGCCTAAGCATCCAGAACCTCCGATGGGACCTTTTACATAGTCTTAATTGCTTCGCACACAAATTGACCCCTCAGGGAACGGCACCGACTGCCCTCGGAAGAACTGTACCGCCAGCTTTGCAACAGATACCTGGGCACAGACCAGCCCCTCGCTTACACCCGGTAATGCCTCAGCGAGTGAGTCAGTGGTGAAAATCTCATTTCCCAAGAGCCGGCAAGCTGAGCAATGCAGAGGGGAGGGGATTTTTCTTCTTCCCCGCGACTGCAAACTTGTTCTCGTTCCCTCTAGCGCCAAGCAACAAGCCGGTGCTTTGGAAAAAGGCGGTCTTTGTTAATAAGGCAACAGGCGTCATTCATAGCCAGGCCACGTTTGACATCTCGAAGAGATCGTCCAGCGAAGACAAAAAAGGCAAAGCAAAAAGGATGCCCCTGAGCATCCTCACAGCCCACCCAGACGCCCCCTGCACCTGCCGGCCCCTGCTGCAATCCCCCTTGCCCATTCCTCTCGATGCCACGGCTTTGCCCTCTGCATGCCACTCTGTGGCTCGGCACCAGGGGCTGCCGGTGGCCAGGGCGAGCCACCCGGGCAGAGAGCGGGTACTCACGGCAATGAGCATCCAGGAGGCCAGGCTCCTCTTCATCCTGCAGGTGGGCGCTTGCAAAAAGCTGGAGACAAACCTGCTGGGAAGAGGAACACAAAAGGTCACGGGAAAGTCAGCGAACGGTGCCCAAGCAGCTTGGCACCCTCTCATTACGAGCCCACTCAGCCCCGCTGTCCTGTTTATCCCTGCAAATTACAAAGCAACCGGCAGGACATCTCGGGAACCTGGAGTCTAACAACCGGAGGCTGGCGGAGCCGTTTCGCGGGCTTCCTCTCGCCACGCACGGTCCCTTTGCAGGGAGGGGGCAGGGGAGAGGGGTGAAAGTCAGCAGCAAACGTGGCTACCAGCCTTGGTAGCACTGTGCCACTTGCAAAACCAGCACCTGCATGAAAAGAGGGCCTCGAATACAAGAAACTCCCCCCCGATCCCAACAAAACGCCCAGCCCCCGTGTGTGTGTGTGTGGAGCATGTCCTGCTTATAGTGTGTGCTGTATCACACGGTACGCGTGTATGCAGCACGTGCGAGGTGCGCCGCGCTGCAGGTGTGTAGCATGTGACGTGCGCCGTGCAGCGAGTGTTGTGCGGTGCATGCAGGGAGCGCCTGCATGGGTAGCACGCGTGTACGAGCTGCTCGCTTTGACAAACACGCCTGGCTGTCTGTGGTGCAAGGGAGAGGCTCCCCAAAGTCCTCAGCCACGTCTCCCTGCAGCAGAGGCGGTGCCGGCCTTTCTAATCTCCGCAACGCTCCCAGCCTCCCGCTCTGCGCAGGGCGCCGAATACAGCTCCCGAGAGCCCGGCCTTGGAGCGGCGGTGAGGAACGATGCATTTTAGGCACGAATTGTCTCTGCAGAGCCTGCAATGAAATGCCCGGCGAGCTGCGTTCATTTAAATGTGATGGATGCGACGGCTGGTGAATCCGCCCCTCCCGCGCTGCAATCGGAGGCATTATTTGGCTGCCAGAAGCACGTCCCCGGCCGACCGCGCTTGCTTTGCGGAGCTCTCCAGAGCCCTGCGGGGACCCTGGGATCGGGGCCAGCAGCAAAGCAGAGCATCTCTGCGCAGTGCAGCGGGAGAGGAACTACAGCGTTACCTCCCAGCTCCGCTCGAGCCGTGCCCTCCTGCTCCACGCAGCCCAGGTCCCCCCGTGGATTTTACTGCATCTCCGAGATGGCGTCAGGGCTCCGAGCCGCACTTCCAGTGTCTCCTAAACACACCCCGGTCCAGCCATTCCTCTCGCTTCGCCTGCAAATATCACCCACGAGAGCCATCGGGCTGCCTCCCAGCAACGAAAACCCTGTCCAGGATTCGTATGCGGCTGCTTGGCTTCAGAGCATCCCTCAGCATCCGCTGCTACCCCAAGAAACCTTTGCCCATCTGCTCCTTACTGCTTCGCAAGCGAGCAGCAGGGAGTTTAAAGCACGGGGAAGCGAAGAGCGGCTGGAGGGCACCGGGCACAGGGGATGTGTCTAGGCAGGAGGAGGTCAGGTACTAGGAGTCCAGATTACACCCGGCCTGTTCGGGTAGCGTCACTGGACAACACGATTGGCTTTTTGCTGCCTGGGGATGGCAAGGAGCTTGGACATCGATAGCCGGTAATGGCAAAACCCAGCCTGGTGCAACAAAGGGAAACTGAGGCAAGATGGGCAGGCAATGAACAGGCAGCGAGACGCACGCCAGACTGATCACGGACCTGGGACTCGGGTGCAGTGGGGGGCGCTCCCGGCGCTAGCACCGACTCCTCATGACCAAGGGTCCAGGAGGGGTGTTCGTCCTTGCCCGGTCGAGGGCCGAGACCTGGGACTCAAGGGTCCCTCTCTGCCCCTAGGCTCGTCACTCCCACAGCTGATCGGAGCTGGCGGCATCCTGGGTTTGCTTTCTCCGTGGCTCTTCCCATGGAGAAGCTATGATTTCACACCGGAAAGTGGGCACGCTGGACACGAACTAGTGTGAGCAAGGTCACGACTCTCCGCGGGAGAGCGAAGCGCCACCCCTGCAAAGCGACATCCCCAGCCGGCAGCCCGGAGACCCACAACACAAACACAGGAAGCGAGGGTGTTGGAGAGATGCTGATTACAGTCATTCAAGCCCATGACCAAACCACTCCCTAATTTCCAAGTAGCATGTGTTCATGCGGTTCCCCACAGGCCAGCACCCCCGAGCTGGGGTGAGACCTGCGTCTCCCAAAACTGAATGGACGGAAAAACAGCCATTCTTCCTTAAATGACAGGAATGCAGCAAAGGAAGCAGGCATCCAAACCAGACCCTGTCGGGACGGGGAAGCCACGTAGGATCGGCCAAATGCCGAGGATGCCTGGTGCCAAGGCCGACAGTTTTACTCCAGTTCCCTTCGCTGCTGTACGACGTACAGTCGTTTTGCAGCTGGGTGCTACTCCATTCACACGGGTCAGGGGAAGGGGTGGGGGGCTCAGGTCCAAAAAGGATGAGGACCAGAGGCAGGTAGCCGGGTCAGTCTGAAGTCCAGCAGGCAAGGCTGTGTAGCACCTTATAGACCAATTCAGACAGGCAGGAGCTTTCACAAGCATCTCTGAATTCAGCCCGTCTATAAGGGAGCGGAGTCTGGCCTCTAAGGACTTTCAATTGGGGCAGTTTGAAGCCTCTCTGCTGAAGCTGGGGAGCAAGGGCCTGCAACACGGGGCTGAATGCATGTGTAAGCCATCAGCCCAGGGCAAGCAAATCGGCCTCAAAAGGGACGCCCGAAGCAGCCAGCTTGTAAAGCAGAGCCTCCAGCTTTTTCTTGCTTCTCCAGCCCGAATGCCAAGCCGTAATGGCAGATCTAATTGAATCTCAAGCCAACCCGATTACCTGCCAGCGCACGCAGCCGAGCCCAAGGCAGGCCAAGCGCACCGCGAGATGGGAGGCGATCGATACTTTGATAGATTTCCTTTATTTCCCCTCGTCCGTCCTTCGGGGAGAGGGACGGGCCAGAGGCTGCTCAAGTCCACAGGCTCGTCTCGAAGGCTTCTCGGTGAACCCGCTTGCTCTTTTGCCTCCACCGCAACGCATCCGAGCACTGCAGGCGGCGGAGGACAAAAGGGTGCGTGTAGAGGGTGGTGTATCTGGAAGGGCATCGAGTCAAAGCAAAGTGGTCTAGGGAGAGAAATCGAGACCAAAAATAGCAGGGCAGTGGGACCACAGAAACACTTGATCAAGGCTGCAAGAGCGCTCTCTGATTTAATTACATTAAATTAAATTAGTTGAACTTAATAAAAGGATTGAACAAAAGTTTAGTTATTAAAAAAAAAATCTCATTAAAATGAGGAAGAAAGAAAAAGGTAAGGGGTTTGGCGTCCGTTTATTTTACGAGACCAACCGTACAGATGGGAGAGCCGAGAAACAAGGTTTGGACCCTCTTCGGTGCGAGGATAGGCGCAGGAGAGGAGGGCTCGGTCCCCGTATTGCTTCAGAGCTGTTCTGCACAAAGAGCCACCACCGAGATCGTGCTCCCACTGCCCAAGGCGCGCGGCCGCTCCATCGCTTGGCTCATTGGAAGGAGAATTATCCAAGAGCCTAAATACGAGAGTCACGGAGCCGGCAATAGGCCACGGTCCCGCTCACGTGGTGCCTGCCAAGAAGCAGCCAGTGTTTGAAAGCAGGATTTGGCCATTAGGGACACTAAGCACCAGACGGCACAGCTTGCAGGGCCCAGGCGTGCACTGGGAGTGCGGAAACGGGCCTCTGCCTCCAGCGCGCAGGTACTAGCCACGGCAGAGCCAAGACCCCTGCCCGGGTACCCCCCCCGGGCAGCCGACAAGAGGTGGAAAGCACGGCTGTACTCCAGAGCAGACCCTTGGGCTCCAAGTGCCGCCACGCAGCTTGCAGAGAAGGTTTTTGACCTGCCGGCATCCCAAATGCAGCTCAGGATCCACGAGTTTGCTGGGGTCCTGCTCTTCTTGCAAGCAGGAAGCCTCTAAAAGGACTCTCCGGGATCTCTAGAGGAGGCAGCCAGGGTTTGGACAGATGTTGCTGTGTATCGTTCCCAGATTGCCTCTGGCCGCCCCCTGCTTCCAGAGGCTTGTAAAACCCATTTGGGTCTAGCCATTCCCCTCATTTCACCTCCCCCAGGACAGCAATCGCGCCGTCTCTCAGAGGAGTAACAGTCCTGCCCTCCGGTTCGGCCACTTGACTTGCAACCTTTTGCTTTACAGGCAGACACGGCATCTGGCACCATCTCCGGGGAGCCGGGTCAAGAGGCTTGGCATCCAAGCCAAGGGAGAAGGAGGATGCTGCCGCCACAATGAGCTTTACTGTGGAGCAGTAGGCCACCTCTGCAACCAGCAACCCCAGGTGACCCCCCCCGGACAGCGCTTGATCGCAAGTCGAAGGTGAGCGGGGGTTTCTTCAAGCGCCAGCTCCTGGCATCAAGCAATGAAGAGTCCTCAGGGCTAGGGAAGGAATTGGCTTTCGTGGCTGGGGAGAGGCAGGTTGAAGAAGAGCCCCAAGGTATTATGGAAAACATTTCATCGTTTGAGCAAATGGCATCATTTTGGGACTCTTGGGGTTGGGCGGCTCTGCTCACGCGAGCCCAGGTAGGAACAAACCGTCCTAGGGAGGATGCACGGGGCAGAGAAAGAGTCCCCGTGCCCTTGGAGGGCTCTGCAGGGGAGCGAGCGAGGGGAAACGGCTTCCAATCCCCGAGGCCGGCAGATCCGGCTCCACGTACACCCCAGGCCCAGGCCTGCTCGGTTAGCAAGCGCCCCACTGCCGTTCTGTGTATCCACGCTCCCCACACGCAACACGGTGCCTGCGAACACACGTGACCTACAGCACCCAGCGATCCTCCTAGAGGGGAGCCGCAAAGCCCACCAGCGAGCAGGCAGGAGAAGGCACGTTTCGAGCACAGCACTACATCGTCGTGCCCGAAGCAGGTGAACCCCACGCAGACGGGGCTGCGGGAGACCCCGGCGCTCCCCTCCCCAAGAGCTGGCATATTAAACCCAGCCTTAATATGGGAGTCCCGCAGCTCTTCTCATCCCAGAGAACCGGGGACCGGCGCCTCGCAAAACACTCCTGCAAGGCTGGAAGACACGCACAGCATGCTCCTTCCCCGAGCGGGCTTATTCGGGCACGCCGTTGTGCCTCCTGTAGCGAGAGAAGCTGCAATTTCAAGATGTTCTCTAACAAAAGGAGACCGAGGAAGATGGTCATTAGGAGACGGCTCCACAGTTAAATTTAGTGCCGCTCAGTGTTTCAGGTCTGCGAGGCAGATGAATGGCAGGGGACGGTCCCCAGGCTGGATCGGACCCTGCACTACCCCCACCCACGTGCATCAGGCCCTAGGCGCCGCGCTGCCCCCACCAAGCCCCAGTGCCAAGACCCTGGGACCTCGCGCCACCTCACATGCTGCAATTGAGCCCTTACGCTGCCCTGCGTGCCGGATCTAGTGCTCAGGGCTATGGCTTGTGGGGCTCCCCATGTACCTGGGGCCAGATCTGACCCGCAGGCTGAGGGTTGAGCACCCCTGAGCTACTTCTAGTTAGTGAGAGAGAGACCAAGGCTCTGCAGAGGTCGCCTACTGCTCCACAATAAAGCTGGTTGTCAGTTCTTCTCATTCACGTATACCTGTGTTTACTGAACCCGGTGATCACGCTTTCACTGCCAGCTGCTTTGCCACTGCAAGGTGCCAGGTACATAGTGATCCTCAAAAACCCCCAGGGCAACAAAAGTACAAGTCGATTTTCCCCACGAGGGCTCCAGCACCGAGCTGGAGCTGGAGATCACGTGCCGAACCTCGCCCAGCCACCCTGCTGTACAAGCTACCCAAAGCATGCCACCATTTCACAGCAAGATGCCTACTGCCCGTCCGGTCTCTTGCTTTTTTTGTTTTGACAGCAAAGGCAAGGCTTAAAGAAGGTCTCTCTTTTATTCTTTGGGCCTGACCCTGAGAGCAGGCAGGATGCGAGCGCACCCGGTTTTGGTAGCCCCTCCACCCCATCTACCTCGGACGCCGTGGCTTTGCTAGGATGGGCTGTGTTGGGGACACGCCTTGGCCAAGTGAGCTGCTTGCAAGGTCACAGGTGCTAGAAAGAGGCCCCGTTGCACACCCAGCCCACCAAAACCTCCAGCCCTGGAGGGAAGTCAGGCATGAGTCGTGCTGCAGGTCACCCCTTGCATTCGCCGCATTGGCTTGAATGTAATTAATTTATAGCCATTCGAAGGGAAAGAGAGAGAGAGAGAGAGAGAGAGAGATAAAATGTGTATATGTGTGTACACACACACGCACATGTACATGCATATATAAAAATAGTCTTTCATATATACAGATGCACATTATAAAAGCATAGGGAAGCCAGGCTGCAACTTCCAAGGTCATCTCATCCAACTCAGGAGGCCATCTAATCCAACCCCAGGCAAGGCAGGATATATTATTACCTACACAAGGCTAACAGGAATGCGGTTATTTTCTCCCAGGACCTGGGAACCAGTTGGATAACACCCCCCTCCACCTTCTTGTAATAAAATTACTGTTTCAGACCCATCTTCCATCTGACAGCATCCAAGTAGGAACAGGGGGAAGGGGCTTCCTAGCCTAGAGTCCAACCCCCTGTGCTCGGAGGCAATCATTTTGTGCAAGGAAGCCTCCAAATCCCACTTCAACCTCTCGTGCATGGGTACAAGGCATGGGACCCACCCCCCCAGACGCCCTACAATAGGCTGTTAATAAGAGCAGGGTCGAGGGGACGCAGCCAAGGCCTGCCGCTGCAGTGCCAGGCGAGTACCTGGCTAACACGTGCTCAGCAGAGGCTAGGAAGCTGTCCACGCTCGCGGCTACAGAGGAAGGCACAAGCCTCGCACGTCAGGGGAACACAACTCCCGGTTTCCAGCATCGGCACAGGCCCGCCGTGTCATTACGACTCATAGGCTATACCAAAGGAATTCACCATGCCCGTGCGGCCAGCTCTGGGGGAAGGAGAGGCCGTCGTATCGCACCGCGACGTGCCATTGAAGCAAACAGGATATCCAGCGGGAGAAGGGAGAAGCCTCCAGCAGAAAAATCCCCGACGTCTTGCAATCAGAGGAGAGTCCCGAGAGGCAGGACGCCTGGGCCTGCCTGCCACCAGCTCTCCGCAGACCGG
>JAGPOW010003316.1:196070654-196086665 GCA_030014935.1 Caiman crocodilus | reverse complement strand
GGCCCCATGCGGGCGCAGATGGCTAATACCAGCCTCTCACCTGGCAGGGGGCAGAAGCAGAAACGCACGGGGCTTCGCGTTACGGACGGTGCCGAAGCAAGACAGCAAACAGGAAGCAAGGACAGAGCCACCTACAAACGAACTCCCGGAGACCGGGCTCCGAGGAGCTGCAGCGGCCAGGCTGGGCTGCAGCCGGATCGGCGCGCAGATGGCTGTAAACAGCCCTGAACGAAGCAGCGTGGGAATCGCAGCCGTAGCCAGGAGCCCAGGCGGAGCACGGTCCCACCGTGCCAGGCTCTGCGTGCAGCCCTAGGGGAAAGTCGCAATGAATTTGCAGCTGGCACAGACCGGGCACAGGGTTGGAACGGGAAGAAGAGCAGGGGAGCGACATGACCAAGGTCACCAGGAGGGCAGTGGCAGGGCATACATACATCCAAGCCTGGAGTCCTCTGCCCTGGACCACACTGCTCCTTGGGGAAGCCTGCCCAGCACGCGGTACGCTCCCCAAGACATTTCACTCCGGATTAGAGCAGCCAGGCTGTGGGAGAAAACCAAGAAGCCTCCAGATATCTGCAGCAAAAAAAGACCCGGGACGAGCTGTCTGGTCACAGTGACGCGGCTCTCAGCCATGCTGGATGGAAGGGCTGAGCGCGGGGCAACCTCCCACTAAAACTGGGCAGCTCGGCAGCAACTCCCTGGAGCCCTCATCCTTCCCTCCTCAGCCACAGGCGGGCAGAAGCCAGGAGCTCGCCAGGCGCAGAAAGCCCCCGGTCCGCAAGCACCGACCGAGGCTCCCGGCTCGGAAATTTCCGTGGGCTGCCAGGGCACAGTGGTGCCACGCCGTGGCTGCCTGCCAGGCCCGTTGCACTCTTGTAATTGCTGGTCATTGTCTTCAGTCTCTTGTGCAGCCCCGTTCCTCTGTAAGGCCTTTGTTGCACGGGCGAGAAGAGCAGCTGGGCTGTAACCAGAGCCAGGCGCGCAGAGCCATCTCTCCAGAAGAGCCGCTGGGGACACTGGAGTGGGGCTGAGGTTTTTGTTCAGTTCTATTTTGGGTAAAATAAGCTTATTTTAAGCAACCCAAGTGCCTATTGTTCCCTATGGCCCGAGGACGTGGGAGATCTGTGACCGTGCCAGAAGCCGGGCGGGCTGGGCTAGGGGGAGCGGAGCTGGCTTTGGCTCACAGCTGAGCGCTCCCTGCAACACCTCGCTGGCTTGAAAACTGTGGGGAAAACCCGACTAGCCTCGTGTTGGTGCCGGGGACGGACAACTTTTGGAGAACCACAGAAACCTTATCCCAGCCTGGTTTAATGCCCCAGTGGTTACTGGCAAGAAGCGGGGGAGTTTTGTTTTTCAGTGTGGTTCTCACTAGGTCGCTGAAGAGCAGCTCAGGCTTGTAGGAAGGGACTTCCCGGTGATACCTAGAAAAGCCCCCGCAACTTTTTTTAAGTAAGTTTGTCCAGCTGTTAGGAAGCCCTGGACAGTAACTTGTGCAGCTAGAGCCCGCCTCTGCGTGTGCCGGTGTAACTGGAAGAGGAAGAGGTTTTCCTGTTTGATTCACTTCCGTGGGGCTCGTGTCACAAGCCCCTTTCCCCCCTGGAAAGTCTTTGCAGGAAACAGGACGGACGAGACCGGAACGTCTAACAGCAAAGCAAAGCCGGACGGACGAAAGCAAGAGCTTTCCTGAGCCTTTTCATCTAAAGCAAGAGGCCCCGACCCGTGCCTGGAGGCAGGGGGTGGGTGATGCTGCGTTATCCGTCCCGTCACAGCCCTGCGGTGCGAGAGGCACAGGAGGGTGCCCACGGGCAACCCAGAAGCAGCTGAACATGGGGATCGTGGATCAAGATGTGGGTACAGCAGAGAAGTTTTGAATTTTTGGGAGCGCACCGGCTGCAACATGAGCCACGCAGCGGCCACGAGAGTCCCGCCCTCCTCCCAAAGGCCCGTCTTACAGCAGTACGTTAGAGTCAGCTATGGTGATCCCCCATGAGGCGGCATCACAAGATGCCAGGGGGGCCAGGACACACGCAATCAGCGACTCAAATGCAGCCAAGGGTGCTGGATGCTTAGATACCACAACAGAACAGCTACCCTGGAAAACAGATGGGGAAGTGCAAATGCAAGTGGGCAGAAGCCCGGCCCCTTCCTACACCAGAGCCAGCCACCCACATCACCCTTGGCAGCGGGCACTGCCAGCTGGGGGAAACCACCGGCTCTGGTTATTCATGCCCATGCTCTGGGACCTGGGCAGGCGGCACATGGAGGCCCGTCTTCCAGCTGGCCAGTGAGGCCTGGTCTGGGGAGTCGGGGACTGGAGCCCAAACTGGTTGGTGCCATGCAGGGTCCCCCGGATTGAGGCCGTGGGGTTACCAGTGCACGACAAGGAGAGGTGTCAGTGCAACAGGCAGCCCTGTGCCCAGCCCTGGTGCACGGACCCATCTTGTCCCTGGCCTGTGCAGCGCCGAGCACGGCACAGATCAATACGGCCGATGCTCAGACGTTCTTGCAGGGACCCAGGAGCTGAACGTCAAGCCTGGGCAGAGATGGCACTGGCCCGATGCCCTCCTATGGGACACTGGGACCAAAAAAAAATCATGGGACAAGCAGCTTGCTAGGCTTGGGCATCTCCTCCGGGCAAGGGGAGGAGGTGAGGCCGTAGCGGCCTCGGCTCTGCGAGGAGCTCTGTCCCAGACCGGTGCCGAGCAGCTGCCGGGGTAATTACAGGCCGCGGCGCCCCCTCCCCGGGGAGCGTCTGGCCCCGCACCCTGCCGAGACATGACGCAGCCCCAGAACAAAGGCTCCGACCCCTTCAATGGTAGGTCTCCCTCCGCTTCCTCCTCCGGCCTTGGGGAGCTGGGGGTGGGGGAGGGCCACCCACTAGGGACAGAGACGCTTGGTTTCACCTCCGTCCAGAGCCGCATCCTGCTCTCTCAGCACCACCGGCATCAAGTCAGGAGCCACCTCTTTCCCTGAGGGGACGGAGGAGAGTGCCGAGGTGCTGCGGGAAGCCCCTCCACCCGGAGCTCCTCAGCCCAGAGACCAGGTTGAATGGAGCACGTGGCACAGGGGGCACCGGCTCTGCCAGGCTTTCACCATGCCCCAGCCCGTGAGCTGCCCAAGGCTCCCTGGAGCACTTGGGCAGACTCCTATACGGACCCTAAGCGAAGATGGCATCCAGCCACAAGACACAGGTCACGTGCCCAGGGGTCCTTCGCCCTCCACCACCACCCCATTGTCCCAGGAGGTCATTTCAGAGTCCAGCACAAACAGCGCCTCGCCACATCTGGCTGCCCCGAGTGCGCCGAGCTCCTTGCTGGGTGGCATTAATCCTAGAGAAAACTTGGAGAAGCGGGGCGGAAAGGGACCCCAGAGGTCATCTAGTGCGACCCCCTGCCTGCAGCAGGATCCAACGCTGGCACGAGCAACACAGCTGCACTGAGTTGCTCCAGCAAAGATCAGGCCCCCCAGAGACGGCGGGCAGGGGCGGGCGTAGGGCCCCCCAGAGGCTTGCCTTTCCAGTCGTCTCGCCCAGGATGAGACAGAAGCAAAGCGCGGAGAGCAGAGGGACCCTGGCATAGTCGGAGGCACAGTCTGCCCTAGGGCCGTCTGCTAAAGGGATCTCCCATCGCAGCCAAGTGTCACATCACACGGGCAGGCAAGGACATGGCTGCTGCCGGGATGCAGCAACTGGAGGCAAGGACGGGCTTGAATCGCAAAGGTGCTGCACATTCATCATGCCTGCCGGCTGCAGGTGCTCGGCCCCTCCCAGCACGCAGCCCAGCCCGGAGCCGATCCAGCGGATCCGCCAGGGATCCCAGCCCTTCCCACTGCAGCTCCGGGCTGCATTTCCAGGGGCGGGGGGGACAAAACTGCGAAGCCAACAGAACTTGCAGGTGCCAAGAATAAAGAGACAGACAAAACAGACCCACACACGTCCGCTCGGAGGCAGTGCAATTTCCACAGCTAAGTAAACTGCAATCCAGGGTATAATTGGAGCAGCAGGAGCTGGGCAGGGGAAGGGGGGGCATTTTGGGGCTGGGCCAATCCACCTGCCAGACTCTGGGAAGAGGCAGGGCTCACTGGCACAAGGCAAAGCATCACCGCTGCAAATCTGGCACAAAGCAACTCCGGTGACATCCCTCCCTGTCCCTTGTCCCCCCCAGCTGGACTCCTGCTGGCTCTGGACACAGCCTGGGCTCCAGAGCAGGCTTAAAACAGCTCCCGTCCGTGACCCCCTCCCCCACCTGCCATGCGGTCTGGCCACAGTTTGGGCCACGTCATGGAGACACAGAGGTCCCTGGTTCCCAACCTCCTTGCTGGTCTGAAGCTCAGCAGCCGGGTGGCCTGGTCCCCTGGGGCATACAGACATCAGTCCCTACCCCCCAGGATGGGTCAGGAAGTGCCCAGTGCAGGTCCCAAGCTGGACCTGACCGCTAGAGAAATACATGCGGGCCTCAGGCACCCTTCTTCCACCAGCTGCCGGCCATGGGCCCCTTCTCAGGAGATCTCTCAGAGCCCTGGGTGGGATCCGGGAAGACGGCAGCGTAGGGAGCAGGCAGCAGACAGCTGGTGCTGCAATGCAGATTCCCCCCACCCCCTCTGGGATTTCAG
The DNA here is from genome assembly GCA_030014935.1 of Caiman crocodilus. NCBI lineage: Eukaryota > Metazoa > Chordata > Crocodylia > Alligatoridae > Caiman > Caiman crocodilus. Next base: position 196,082,057 of record JAGPOW010003316.1, on the reverse strand, counting down.
CCAAAGGGGATGGGGGTCACCTCCAGACCTCCTGCCACACAGCAAGGGAACAACAACAGTGCCATGACCCTCTGGCTACTGGGCCCCTTCTCCCCCACCCACGAGGCTGGGGTGGGAGATGCACAGCCCTTCCCCACGCTCCCAACAAGAACCTGCAGGACAGGTGATTGCAGGGAGGATCCCCACTCCCCCACCCCAAATACAACCAGAAGAGCACTGCCATGCACCGGAGACCCCGTACTGCCAGGAAGGACTCATCACCCCCCAGCCCCATGACCCTTCTTCCCCCGCATTTTTACAGCCTGTCCCCATCACAGAATCCAAGCCTGCTTGGGCTACCTGGGGAGCTGGAGCACACAAGCGAGAGACGTGGCTCACATCTAACTGCCTTAGACTGCCCAGCCCAAGGTCCCAGCCAGGTTGGTGCGGGGATTTGGCAGGAGTCTGCAGCGGGTCTCCCACTCGCGCCTCTGGAGCCGCAGCCAGAGGCAGCTGCCCTGTACCTACACCAGGGATCGCTCCCAGGAAGGTGAGAGATCCTTCAGCACTAGATTTTTGGCAGCAGTGACCACACCTGGGCCACACGCTGTGGTCCAGGTCTGAGGTAGCTGCTTGGGGCACCCACTGCCCCAGGTCCTTTCAAGCACCGAAGAGGCAGCTGGAAGCCCTGGGTAGCCAAGAATGTGTCTTGGCCCCACTTCCGACAATGCCGACGCAGAAGGGATGGTGGGAACGGGCCACAGCTGCCACCAGAGGAGTGGGAGCACTGGTGGGTGAGGAGAGGAGCTGGATGGGAGATGCTGCAGCCCCAGCAGATGGGATGGAGGAGGGCAGACAGCACAGGACCTGTGGGTCCATCACCAGGAAGTGGCCCTTCTGCCACCCTTACAGCCAGCCCACAGCAGCCAGCAGGGCAACGGGCAGCAGCCAGCGGCTGCTCCCCTCTGCTAGGAGTCCTGCCCCCAGCACCTGGTCCAAGGGCTTGGACTTAGCCAGCTCCCTCGAGGAGGGGGACTAGTCTCTCAGCATCCTTGCCCTTGTGCAGCACAGGCTGAGCCCACAGCTCTTCCACTAGCCCACGGGCAAGGCAGAAGAGCTAAGGGCAGCCAGCAAGTGGAGATGTGGTAGGGCAGCTGGTGCCATGCAGCAGTCCCCGAGTTCAGGGAATGGTGAGGTCCCAGCCCACGCACTCTCAGTCAACACAGGGGCCAAGCACCAGTGTGTCCTAATCACAGCCCTGCCATTCACTCACTGGGCTTGGGTCCTGCCTCAGTTTCCTCTCCCTCACTGAGAGCTCTGCCGGAGTTTCCCCATACAATGGGAATGGCTACACAGGCACAATAAGCGCTGTATAATCGCCAGCCACTCAGCACACTCGGAGCCAGGGTGACAAGTGCACGCATCCCAGTCAAGCAGCATGGGGGAGTGGGTGGAGCACTTCCCTGGACTCGGGATGCCTGGGTTTCACTCCCAGCTTTGCTAGATACCTACTGCGTGACCCTGGGCAACTCACTTCACCTCCCTGTGCCTCTTCCTTCCCAGCTGTACAATGGGCCTAACAAACACTCCAGGCTAAACGAGTGGGAAAATTAGATCATTATCATGATCCCTGCTGGGTTATTCAGTGTTTCTAATTATTCTGGTTTGCATATCAGCATGGGCTCTCGCTCTCTCTCTTTTCACACCCTCCCCCTGCCAACCCAAGAGCCATGCTAGAAACCTAGACCAGGGTTGCAAATGATGCCCTGAATTGCTTCTCCTGGCTGAGATCAAACTATGCCCAGCTCGGCCATCTATCTACCTGCTGACCCTAGTCAGATGCCCAAAACAGTCAGGATCAAGTTCAGGATTGCAGAAGAGGAGGGATCGAGCTCCCAGGTCTTCAGCGGAGTCATGCCCACCCATGTGCAGACAACATCTGAACCTCTGTGCTCACCACCACTTCACACCCCAATGCTGGCTGCATTTGAACGCACACAGGTCAGAGCCTGCAATCGCCCACCCCACCAGACATGCCACGGACGGACACGGCAGGAAACTTTAGGCACCAGGGTTTTGCTAGCTCCCTGACGTTACAGGATATTGCCTCCATGGATGTCTCTGGAGGATCGCGCTCGCTTAACACAGCACCCACGAAATGCGGCACTAAGACCAAGAGGTCCTCCCACTGGCTGGCGTGACAGCCGGAGCCACAGCTACAGCCACCGGTCGAGTGGGACCGGATCTCCCGTTGCACAGCGCCTGGACCAGGGAGGGTACAGGCGGCCCAGTCCTGCCGGCCTTGCCCAGAGCACAGAGGGGAGGCAGACGGGTCTCGAATAATGGCTTGAAGGCTGTTGCGACTCGAGCGTGGCAGGTTTCCATGCTCTTTGCTCCAGGTAGATGCCCTTGCTCCCAGACACGCGCTCTCCTCCCTCTGGCCCAGCTGCACTTGTAAGGAGATGGGGGCAGATCGGCCGTGGGGGCAGATCCCCAGGTACCTCTCACCCCCCCCTCTGGTCACCAAAGGGTGCTACAAGCTCCTGCCCTTGGCAAATGACCTTTGGCTTCAAACAGCTCTGCCCTTGCCCATCTGCTCTGCAGGGGCTCCCTCCTTCCTCCGGGCTGAGCCCCGCACACCCAGGAGCCCCAGCCTCGGGCACTGCCCACCTATGCCAATAGCCCTCCTGCCAAAGGCCCCGCTTGGCAGCTCTCCCAAGCCGGCAGGCATTGACTGGGGGCCTTTGGGTGCTCCCCACAGCCTGGAGCCCATCCATGTCGCCCAGGGCAGCCCCCACCAGACCCTCAAGACCACAGCCTGCCCCGCGGGGGGATGCCCGGCTGCGGTGCCACACCGCGGCCCCACCGCGCGGACACGAGGACACGAGGCAGGACGTGGCTGTGCCTCAGCCAAGGACCAGATCCCTGCACCCCGATGGCACCACCTCCCTCCATCCCTGGGTCCCAGCTCTGCCAGGACCCCCGCTCCGGATTGCCCCAGCCCCGGCGGGGCCTGGCGCTTACCTGCAGCCCTCGCCGGCTCCTCTGGCTCCCGTGTGGCTGCGGCACCCGCGGCAAAAGCATCAGACGGCGCCGGGACCCGCCGCGCCGCCGCTTATGAATGAACGAGTAGCGTTCTGCCAGGAAGCTCCGCCCCACCGTACACGTCACAATGGGCACGGTCCCGCCCCCGGCGTCGAGTCACAAGGAGGGCGTGTTCGAACGTTCCGAACTGGGCTGCGTCACAATGGGGAGGTGGAAGCGCTCCAGCCCGGCCGGGGCTGTCTGGTGCGGGGGTGGGATCCCGGGCCGGGGCGGCAGATCTGGGTCTCCCCTGAGTCGGGCAGGAAGGGGCCAGCTGTTGAAGACTGGGCAAGCCCGGCCCGCCTGGGGTACCGGAGGGGTGTGCCCTGTGATTACACTGTAGGAGCAGGCCAAAAGCCTTGGCTGGATGGCTCTGGGAGGAAAACCCCTTTTCGTGAAATTTGGGCTAGACTAACCCTTGCTAAGTCTAGTCCGGGCAGGATCATCCCCTGCTGAAGCGTCCTAGAGGAGCATCGGTCCAGCCTGGTCTTGAATCCTAGAAAAGGAGGGTGGGAAGGGACTTCAGGAGGTCGCATCCAGTCCCACCCCTTGCTAAAGCGGGACTGTTTTCCAAGAATGGAGATTCCCCCCCTCTGGGCAGCTTCCACCACCCCCAGCTTCCAGTCCAGATTTCCTTCTTGCCAAAAGCATCATTTCCCCGCATGCTATTTTGCCTCCTGCCCCCAGGCGGAAATACAAAACCAAACCAGGATTTTCCCTTAGGAGGAACAGCCAAAGCCTCTCCCTAGGTCCCTGGCTGGATGGTTCCTATCGATGCCCCTTCTGCCACTAGCTACGAGCTGAGCCGGGCTGGCAGGGAAAGGCGAACGAACACCTTGTTGAATACTTTCCATGTTTCAGGGGTGTAGGTTGTAGCTGTGTTGGTCTAAGGACATAGGCAAAGTTATTTGGGTGAATCTGATATATTTTATTAGGCCAACTTAACTAGTTGGAAACATTTTTCTTAGCAAGCTTTTGGGTTTAAAAACCCTTCCTCACATGCTTCCTCAGCCTGACAAAGGGTTTTTAAACCCAAAAGCTTGCTAAAAAATGTTTTTCCAACTATTTAAGTTGGTCTAATAACAGATGCCAGATTCACCCAAAGAACCTTGTTGAATACCTTGTTTTTCTTGTGGCGAGGGCCAAAGGGCTAGACGTTCTCTGTCTACAATGAAGTCATTTTTAAAAAGAACAGATTTTCAAGGGAGGGGATCGCTCTTTTCATAGTAGGTAGGGTCGGAAGGGACCTGAGCAGATCATCAAGTCCACCTCCCTGCCATGGGCAGGAAAGTATGTTGGGCTAGCCTACTTTTGAAGACCCTCCCCTTGTCCCCCAGGTAGGAGTGAGCACCACTTCCCTTGGAAGTTGGTTCCATTGCGAGGACTTGTGTGTCAGCCAGTAACTTCATGGGGCTGTGTAGCGTGTTGTCTGTTTAATAAAACCGTTATTTGGACTCCTGAGTTGGCTTTTGCTTTACTACGGTTCCAGCCCTGCTCCAATCTCTGCTCCTTGCTCCTCTAACTTCTGTTTTTCTTGCCTTCAATAATTAGGCTGCTGGTCAGGACTGATTGTTTCCCCTCTCCCCCAACAGTTGAAATCCGTAGATTTATACTTTGATTTAGGGCCTTGAGCGATCCTCACACCGCAGTCGCCGAGCAAGCTCATGGATGTATCCTTGCAGCCCTCCCTCCAGTGCCGCGGGGAAATAACACCAACCTCCTTTTATAGATGGGGAAGGGAGGGAGAGATTCACTGGCTTATGCTTATACCGGGGCAAACTAGCGGTGCCTCCCCTGATAGCTTGGGGTGTTGTGTCTTTCAGAGCAGGCACGGGCAGGAAGGCCGTGTTGGGAACATGGAGCCAAATCTCAGGATGTCACGCACAGCTGGATTCTGCGGAGCTATGTTGGTTTCTGCCCGCTAAGGATCCAGCCCCGTCAGAGATTATGTCATAGACTGTAGAGTTGGAAGGGACCACGAAGGGTCATCATGTCCAACCCCCTTTCGTTGGAAAGGGAGGCACGCAGGTTGCTGCTTTGCCACTGGGAAATGAAATTGGGGGAATCAAAAGAACCCCTGATCCGGGAACCGCGGTAGCTGTTGTCATCAATGGCCTGATTCCTGATTTCGCTGGCGAATTAAAACACTGGCAAGAGCAGCTGTTGTGTCCCACAGGCCTTTCCCCACAGCTCCCAAACAAGCTGCCCACCCAATTATTAACCAGCGCCCGGCCTCAGCTGAACAACAAAAACACGGGGCAAAAACAAGGTGGAAATGAAAACAAAAAACATTGAGCCGAAGGCAGAACGCAGGGGCAGAGGTGTTTGGAAACCTTCATTATGCAGCAAGTGCTCCCGCAAGGAAATTACTTTCACAGTCATTCCTGACTCAGTAATGTCAACCGCTTAGTTTGTGTGAAAACAGATCTCTTTTCTCCGATCAGGACGAGGGAGTGAGTCACCTGCCCTGCCCAGCGAAGACCCCAGAAAGCGGGATGTTTTGTCGGGTTGAGAAGTCCCGTTTCCAGCCTTGAAGTGAAGTTGTGCTCTTTGCCCTCTCCACCCAAGTCTGTATCCAGCTTAAAGCCCCGTGGTACATAAGCTGTGTGGACTCTGAACCAGCGAGATCGGAAATCATTTGGATGCTACCAGGCCTCGTCACCAGTAACCTCCCAAATATATGTTGATTGATATCTCATGTCCATAGCATGTACCGGCCAAGATTGTGGCCCACTGTCGACTGGCCTAGCAAGAAAACCTTCCACATGTAGCTTTTTTCACTCCACTTTTTCACTTGATCTTCTCCCGTGGGAGGGCTGTAGATTGGGAGTTTGCCTAATGACTCTGCTTCAGACGGTGTGGCCTTGATGAGGGCATGTTATTATTACAGTCCATCCTCGATTACCTGAAGAGCCACATTTGCTTGTTTAGCTAACTTGGAGCGGTTGCTGCTGCCTGACAAATTGGTCCCTCTTCATTTGATGCAGCAGCTCGACTCTTATGTTCTGCAGCGCAATGACCGGGATTAAATACTCATCTTTCCAAAGCTGTATTTAATACAGGGCAGCAGTTTGATCCAATAACTTGGAACATCTTCACTTTTCCAGCAGGAACTTTGCAAAGAGGTTTGGATAACCAAGGACACCCTGGAGCATCTTGCCCTCGTAGCAGAGAAGAGAAAATGGAGCAAGGAAAAGGAAAGCAGTCCCAGCCCCCAGCCTACTCTCCACTGTGGAAAGACCTGCAACTTCTGTGGACAGATCTGTGGCTCAAGGACTGGACTCTGAAGTGACCTCAGGATCCACGAGCGAGGTAGAGATCATCCTCAAAATGCGGGATTGCCACTTGTGTCCCGGATTGGTAATACCACGGTGCTAAAGACCCCCCACAGGGAACAGGCCCCACTGTCTTAAGTGGACATACTTGTGGAGGATGGATATAGTCCCTGCCTATAAGACGAAAGGCAGCTGGAAACAGGTGGCTGGGGGTTTCCAGAAAGCAACACGGCGAGGCTGTGGTCTCAGCACACCAGTGATCTCAGTGTTGTTGGCTTTCGCAGGCAGCGTGGCGGCAGACCGGAAGGAGACTCGAGACGGGGCAGTCGGTGTTTACAGGAGCTTGTCCGAAAGCGCGTGGTCAGCAGTTCAGGCCGTGGGCAGCAGGGAGTGGGCCCAGGGGCTGGCCAGAGGCAGCCGGCTGGCAAGAAAATGCAGGTCAATTAAAAGAAACAAACAAAAGATGGTTTTCCAGGCATGGCCTGACACATTCCAGCGCGTTTGGCGTTTACATCTTGAAACGGCCGTCTGCCTCGGTGTGCAGAGACCCTTATGTTCAGACGAGCCAGAACCCCTCATCCGGACTTTCTTTGCAGGGGACATTGGCCTTATTTCTCCTTGGGTGAGTCCTTCCCATCCCGAGCACCGGAGCGGCCACAGGATGGAGATCCTGGTCCCCGTCTAGCCCCATCAATGGCTCTCTGCGAGAGTGCTTCACAGCCAAGCAGCAGCTGCTGCCCCTCTCCTCTGCCACCCACAATACCGTGACCAGAGACACCCCTCCTTGCTCCCAGGCGCACCCATCAGTTCATCCAGCCGTTCTCCTGCGACCTGGGGACGCAGAGAGCTTGTTATCCCCACTCTAAGTAGCACAAAGGGCAGTTTCACGGGCAGGAGAGACCTGTATCGGCTGAGCCAGGTGTCTGTGCATAAGCCCTGACCAGCTATGTAGCACTTAAGTCTCAGACAGGTGTAATTACCGCCACCTTCACTCTGTGCCTGTTGCTACTCCAGCTGCTCGTGCTGGTCCTGGCAGCCTGGTAAGACATGTATGGCTTCTTTTGGGCCAGCAGGACTCTTAACGGCTCTTCAGATACGAACGGGCAAGTGGTCCAAGCTGCACTAAGCACCGACAGTTCTGACCACCTTTTGGCACGAAGGGCCAGCATTCAGCAAGTAGCTCACAGCTCTGCCTGGGACTAGCAGGGAGGCACTAAGAGGAATCCTGTTACACCAGGAATCAGAGCTGTTGCAGCCTGACGTGTCAGTCCCGCCGTGCGAGCCCCTTTCTGCACATGAGCAGGCTGATACCCGGAGCAGCAGCTGGGACCTCACGGCGGGGGACCTTGTTGAGCTGGAGAAGCAGCGAGGTCTCCACAGACAGGGCGCTCGGGAGGCAAGCTCTCTCCGCAGACGTGCTGTATGATCTTAGGCCAACACCCTTCGCCAGCCTCTCAGGGTTGGGGCAGGGTCTCTCAGCATCCGTAGACAGCCCCTGGCTCTGCGCGGCCCTGAGGCTAGCTGCTATAGTAATAGGTAACCACTCATGCTCGCTGTCTCTGCCTCCAGGTTAACATGCATCTGACCCCTCTGTGGTCTTCAGAGCACATCGGAGGCCTCTAGCAACTGCTTTGTGTCTTCTGAGACACAAGCCCACAAATCCTTCCAGACCAGGCCCCCAGGCGGTATTCCCTACGGCAGTGTACTGCCTCCCCTATACATTTTCATCCGAACCGATTCACCCCTTCCTTGCTTAAGCAGCTGGGTGGCTCTGTGCTGTTAAATCACTGCCATCCTCCACCCCAGAAGCGGCTGCATTTCCATCTTGCTCCATTTATGCACTGCAGGGATCTTGGAACGCTTGAGGCACTAGCGCCCTCGTCATGGAGAAGGGCAAGAGCCCTAAGAGCCCTGGTCTTTGTCCTCGAATGTCCCCACAACAGGAGATAAAATCCACTGGAGGAAGTGCCTCTGCCCAGCTGTTTGGTGAGCTGATCTTGCTGCAGCAGCTGTTGAGAAGGAGGCCTCAGCCCTCAGCTCCTACTAGGCAGCAAGCGATTCGTGGGCTGAGGCAGGGCTCAGCTCGCCACGGTTTTGCAAAACCAGGTGCTTGCACGTTCCCACGCTCCTAGAGCTAACTCTGGGGACATTATATCCCACATCCTACTTACAACAGCGTGACGTTGAGCTGTTTTACTAAGCAATGGCATGGTGTATGTTCTAGAAGCTATTAACACCTATGGGTCACACATATGCTAGTGCTTGGGTTTAACTCGATGGGCCTGAGGGAAGAGAGGGGCGGCAGGGAAAAGCAGAGCTGCGTTAGGGACGACCGTGTCCTTACAGAGAGGGGTAGAGCATGCAGTGCTTGGGGGATCAGGAGGACCAGCAAGTGCTGAATGATGTGCGCTGCTAGTCAGCCAGCGATCAGACATGAAATCCTCAGCTGGTCGTGCAGGTGGAAGGAGTTGGTGGTTCGGGGGGCACAAAGACCAAGTTATAGCTCTGCTAGTGCAGAGAACGGTAGGGAGGGAGTGACCGCAAGGGTCTTGTGGCCCAATCCGCCCCCCCACTCAAATGCTATTCTTTAATCGGGGCAGATCCAGGAAGGGTGCATGGGTCCCTTGGATTCCTGCTCCACCAGCAGCCTTTCCAGTCAGGCTGTGCTGAGAGCTATTTAGCATCATTTACCCGATTCCTTCTAAATGCTTCGTTCTGCTGTTAACCACCCTCTTTTTTACTGGTCTTGCTGTTCCACTAACCAAGCTCGCCTTTCTTCTGCGATGCTGTTATGTGCTCCCACTAATGTAGCTCCCAGTAATTTCACAGCCCTGCAGCCTGTTTTTTTTTTTTAACTCTAGCTAAAACCATTAACTCGGGTATGGAAATAGCCTTCAGTGGTCGGGATGGCTTCCTTAGGGATGATCCTGCCCAGAGCAGCTGGACAGACACATGGCCAGGATGACTTCACCAGGGAAGATCTGGCCTGGAGCAGTGGGCTCTGCACTACGTAGATGACCTTGAGAGGTCCCTTCCAGCCTGACTATCCAAGGAGCCTAAGATTTGCTTGTGAACCCCTTTATCAGCCTCTTCCCATGCAAAGGGTCTGAAGGAAGCTGAGCTGGGCCTGCTTTCCCTCCGTCGCTGCCACCGGGATATGACTGGGCTCAGTTCACCTTGTGTCTCCGTGCTCACCCAGGGCCTCGGCTGCTGTTGGAAGCTGCCTCTGTCCAGGGAGCTGGGACTGCATTGCAGAGGAAAGCGTCTTGTGGCCCCATCCCTCCTCTCACAGCAAGTTCAATCCTAGCCTGGGGGCTCTGCTGTCAGCTCCTGCACCCGGCTAGCCAGGCTCATTCATGCTGAAAAAGTTTCAGCTCCGGTGCTGCCAAGCCCATGGACTGGGTCTGACAACAGGCACCTGCAGCCCTGCAGACAGGCTTAGTGGCGGGTCTGCATGAAGCAGGACCGCGAGCACCATCTACTGAGCAACGTGGGACCAGGCAGCTGGAAGAAGCCATAGCCCTGAGCTGCTGCTGATTCCCAGCTGGCGAGGAACAGGCTTTGGACGCCAGGCATCAAGCCCAGGACTTGGCGTGGAAGGGGTGACCGTAGCTACGGGGGCTGGCCTGCAGCAGTTTCAGTGGAGGACGAGGCGCTCTCAGTTCAGCGGGCCCATGTGCCTCCCCTAGGAGCGAGGCAATCAGGCCTCGTAGTAGAGATGATATCTTTTATTAGACCAACGAGATTTTTGCAAAAAAGATATCATCTCTACTACGAATCCTGATTGCCTTTTCCTCCAGACCAATACAGCTACAATGTGGACACCTGTCTCGTAGGAGCGAGACATTTTTGGCCACCTGGACCCCGCCTCAAGCTTGCTGTGAAGCAGGAGGATACCCTTCTTCTGCTCCAACTGCAGTCACGCAAGGGCCAGTCTCAGGAACCGGCTTGAGTTTGCCCTCAGGCTCTGGCCTGCCATTGTGGTCACTGCCTGTATCCCCTCCTAAGCATGGACCGGGCCACCAGGCCCTGAGACACCCACCCTTGTCCCCAAAAGCTGGGCTTTGGCAAGGCTGGGCATCCCATGGCTGCCCTGCTTGCCCAGAGGTCCCTGTTCATGATGCACGGGCCAAGGCTTAGCTATGCTGGTGGCAGGAGCACCATGGAAGACTCTGCACCTCAAGGTCACCTGTACTGGTAAGAGACAGTGCAGCTTGGCCAGTGTCAGGGGGCTGCTGCAGAGATGCCCTCGCCCGGTGCCTACAGGGCATGGCCAGGAATGGCCGGCTGCAGCTGGAGAAGGAGGATATAGAGGCAGGAGGTTTCTAGGGTCACCTTTTCCTTAGGCTGGCATCTGGGTCTTGCCTTGAAGGGTAGGGGACAATCCTCAAACCCCGCCTTTCTGAACAGGTGGCACCTGGAGAGGTCAAAACCCTTCGTGTGGGTGTGGAAATACCTTTCAGAGAAGCTTTGGCTGCACTGCCCAGATGCTGAAAAGATACACATTTGTTTTATGGATCTGGAAAAAAAGCTGTGCCTTTAATTGTAATGACTGCAGGGCTCATGAAACAGCATTTGATTATTTTTTGCCTAATTTGTTGTGGGCTTTGTACATCCTGTATGAGACAGCACATTCCAATAAAGTGATCTTAGACTAAATAACACAGGCCTAGGTCTCTCGCATATGAATACAGTTTCTAGTTTCTTTGTAACTGGAGAAAATGTGTGTTGTTTGACATGGGATGATGCACCATACCATCTGGACCCTTTTCAAAATCCTAGATCCACCCACGTCCTTCATCAGCCCTGTCCAATGCTTGCCCAGCCTTCTCTTGAAAGCCCTCCAGTGCACCAGAATCAAATGCTCCCCGGAGCAGTCTGGTCTGGGACTTTTCCCCCGCAGACCTAATCTAACCCGATTTAGCTCCATTTCAGAGCCACTGCTTCATGCTCTGCCCTCTACAGCAAGGGAGAACGCTTGCCCTTCCTCTTCTTTCCAGGACCCTTTCAGGTGTGTGAAGACTGCCACTGTGTCCCCCATAACCTCCTTCTCTCCAAGCTAAGC
>JAGPOW010003316.1:196045095-196070647 GCA_030014935.1 Caiman crocodilus | reverse complement strand
CTTTGCAAATTTACTGGGGACGAGTTGGGTGGAGCTGCAGACACTCATTATCCAGAATGACCCGGAGAAATGGTCCGTGGTCAATCAGACGGGATTCAGCAAGGACAAGTGCCAAGCCCAGCCCTCAGGATGGAATAGCTGCACGCACAAATACAGGTGGGGAGTGACTCTGGAAAAAGACCTAGGGCTTACGGTGCAGCATAAGCTGAATACGGGCCAACCATATGCTCTTGTTGCAAACAGACCAGCAGCCTCCAGAAAGAACGAGTGTGATTTAGCCTGGAGAGGAGAAGCCTGAGCAGGGATTTGAAAGTAGTCTTTTAATCCCCAAAGGGAGATTATAGATAGGAGGGAGATGGGCTTGTTTTTCCGTGGTTGCATGGGACAGGACTAGGCGCCGTGGCCTCAAGCGGCAGCAGGGGAATATAGGCTGGAGGCGAGGAGGAGCTTTCTGCCTCCGAGGGTGGCTGAGCACTGGAAGAGGCAGGGAGGCAGGGGAATCGCCGTCCCCGGAAACGTGCACGTTCACGGAAGAGCAGGCTCAATGAATCAGAGCAACTTCGGACAGAGGCAAAGTGGACTCGGCTGCATCACATCCGAGTGGCAGCGAGGGAGCAAAGGCAGGCGTATCTCAGCTTCCTTCAGGCCCTCTGCATGGGAAGAGACCGATGAAGGAGTTGGAAGGCAAATCTTAGGCTCCGAGGACAGTCGGGCTGGCCAGGACTTCCTAATATCATCTGTCTAGTCCAGATCCCCGTGCTCCAGGCCGGATCATCCCCGGTGAAGCCATCCTGGCCTTGCGTCTGTCCAGCCTGCTCTTGAACATGAGCATTTCCAGGGATGGAGATTCCCCAACCTCTGTGTCTCTTCCAATTCCAGCGCAAGCCCCAGGCACGCTGGCGTCACGCCTGGCAGCTGTCTTGAGGCACAGCAGCCCTGTAGCAGGCCCTGGCGCTTGTACCTATGCCCTGGAGCCAGCCGGGGGGCCCAGGTAGACCCGCACTGTCCCGGGGGACAACGCCTGGCTGGAGCGGAGCTGCCTGGATTCAGCTGGGCTGGGCCGTGGTAGCACAGCTGCCCAGCGAGTGGCACGTGGGCCCCGGGGATCATGCAGCTGCCACTGCCCCATCCTTTCCAGCCACAACGCATGGTTGAGAGTTGAGCTTCCCCACCGGACTCACCTGCCGTGCCTTGACCTTCATTCAGCGAGCAGGTCCTTGGAGCACCTTGACCTTCATTCAGCGAGCGGGTCCTTGGAGCAGAGGGCTTTGCTTTGCTCATGGGCAAGCCTCCTCTGAATCCCTTTGTGTGCACCCTCCTATGGCTTTGATACAGCTAAGGTGAGGCCTCCTAGCCTGTACCATCCCTCTTAAAACAGCTTTTTCCCCTTCTTTTTTTCAATGAGGACCTTGGTTCCATCTCTCTGCTTCTTTTCTTCCTCCGTGGGAGGATGCCACTGTGTCTGTTTGGTCTACTAGCCACCTCCATTTTCTTCCTTGAAAAGAAATCAGTGTGCCGTGTGCTGTTTCTCTGGCTGGTGTTCTCCCTGAGAGCGGGCAGAGGTAGATGTAGGCACCAACGCATCAGTCTGGCACGATCTGTTTTCATTCATTGCAACCATTTCAGGGGAGCGCGGCCTGGGATTGCTGCAACATGAGCTCCTCGGAGGTAATGGACAGCGTACTTAGCAGCCACGCCGGTCCCTCTTGGTTGGGGAATGTGCCTTCTTCTTCCTGGGACAGGACAGCTCCTAGGACCAGGCCGGATGCATTTGTCTGCAGTGTGAATGGGTTTTTGGAGGCTGATACCATCACTTCTGGCTCGTCACTGAATATTTCTCTTTCCTTGCAAGGCATGCTCACGTGCAACTGCCCACTGGCTAGTCTCCCAAGTGCCCTGACTTGCTTCTTTTTGCCCAGGCAGGGGCATCCTTTCAGGGCCTGGTGGCTGCAGTGATCACCAGGTTCATTAACACAATGAATGAGAAGAACTAAATAATGATCTTCAATTGTGGAGCAGTAGGCAACCTCTGCAGATCCTTTGTCTCTCTCAAACTCACTAGCTAGGTAGTTAGCTGCTCCTTAAGTGAGGGACCATTTCCCAATTGCCAACACCCCGACTCTCCTGTTAGGGAGCATCTTTAAATTATAACTTCCATTACTACACAGGCACGCTACGATAGGCCTTATCGAATCCCGCACACACCTGAAATCCAACGTAGTGCGTCTCCTCCTTCCCTAGGACACGGAGAACCCCGCTCTCCTCGCACCCCTCAGCACAGCCTCTGTGGCTCCCGTGTCTCCCCACCCTCTGTAAATACTCGTATGCCGTCAGCGTAGACAGCGGCGTTGTTCTGGTGGGGCTCAGCGTGTGTGTTCATCGTAGGGAAGAGTCTCTGTGGCCTCCCGGGGACAGCCCCAGCCCCATGTGGGACAGGGGTGCACGGGCTGCCCTGCGTGTGGGACAGGGCAGCAGGACCGGGTGGGCACGGTGAGGGGAACATATTTCTGGGCCAAGCTGTATGTCCCTCACAGAGCTGGGGACATCCTTTGGTTTGCAGACAGGCATACTGAGACCCACAGAGCAGCCCCACAGCACAGCAGAAGTCCCAGCGACATCCACACCTGGTCTGATGCACGATCGCTGCACAAGCCCCATGCCCAGGGAAGCTCCCACTGACTCCGGCGGAGATGGGCTGCCCCCTTTCGCAAGAGCCCCAGGAAGGGTGGTCTTGCGGGTGCTATAAAGAGAAGGGGCTTTTCTCAGCTGCAGGTCCGGATGCTGAACCCCCGCATTACTCGGGGCTAGAGGGAGCTCAGGTGGTCCCCCAGCCCCATCTCTGCCAGGAGGCAGAGGTGGGTCTTGTGCCCAATGGAAACGACAAGGATGGTGCAATGGGGATCCTAGTGCTAGAACAGGCCAGGGCTTGTGCCCACAGAAAAATCAGAGCAGGCAAGCCAGGTTATAGAAATGGGGCTGGAAATGCCCAGGCCACAAGCCTGAGGGGCAATAGCCACATTTCAGAATCGAAACTTTTTGACTCCTGATGGCTCACGGAGATCTCAATATCTTCCACCGGGGAAAAAACCCCGTTGTCCAATTGACACTGCCCTATGAGATGATGCCCATGCCAAGAGATCCTCGTCCTCTTCCAACGGCCGCCCCACAGAGCAGGCTTAAAAAGCTGCTACTATTCCCACTCCTTGAGCTTGAGCACGGCAAGCTCTTGCTGTTGGCACTGAGGCTCAGGCCCCAGCCATCTGTTACACACGTTATGCAATTAACAGGTTAATCGTACAATAAATGCAGACTGACCACACATGCCAAGTAATTATCATGCCATAAAAAAGGGCATCCAGCTACAAAAAGAACCAGCCAGCTACGAAGTTAGTGCTTGAAAATGTGTAACAACTTTGTGGCTGGCTTCTATCCAGCTTTAATTTGAATGTGTGGCAGGGCCCTCAGGATTCAAATCCCCAGAGTGGTGGTGGTGACCGTGGAAAAGCCGGCTCTCCTACCCATCAAAGACGAGGACACAGACGGATTTGGGTTCTGACACCAGTGATCTTTAATGACAAAGAACCCACAGTGACCGCCTCCCCGCTCCCTTGCCCCCCCAAAAACCAAAAACAAACCCCCAAACAACCCCAGGAATAATGTGGTAGTCAACATCTCACTGGACTGGTAATACTTCAGGATTAAAAGCTCTCTGGTTTTGTTCTCAGCTTTAATGCACAGTAGTAGTTATAACTTAAATGCGGTCGGCACCTCGGCTGGCCCGTGAAACTTAAACAAGTATATAAAAATATGCCATTAAATTCATATCAACAATCAGACTTGAGAACGGTATGTACAGAGGAGGCAATATATACCACTATTTACAGTGCGTCTCGGCGGCGTGGCTCACCGTTCGGGGAAACGAAGCCAACTGGACAGAGGCAAAGGAGGGGGGGGAGAGTGAACAGGATGGGAAAACACATCTTCCTGGTACTCTCCTTGTGTAAAGCCTGGTGCCTCTGACCATTGCCCCCAGCTCTGAGGAGCAAAGGACAACGGGCACCGTGGTCGGCGGTGTGTGTGCACTGTACAGGGCGGCATCCCATGCCGGGAGCCCAGAGGCACTCCTGGCCAAGGAAAAATGGAGCGTGGTATTGCTCCTTCTCTACCTGCCTTGTAGAGGGGAGCAGAGGGACTCAACAGATTGTCCACGCGGGGTCTCTCAGGGTTGGCTTTGTTTGCTGAAACGCAACGGAAACGGCCACTATTCCCTTTGGCGTGTCCTCAGCTACGGGCTGATCTGCAGACCTACCCACCCCGCTCATCTCGGAGAGCCTCGGGGTCCGACCCCGGCGGGGAGGTGACAACTGGGCACAACAGGGAAGTGGCTCTTGCACAGATCTGAGGAACGTCCTGCCCGTGGTGGGGAAAGAGCTCCCAACCCTGGTGACAGCCCGCACCACTCAGGCCAGCTAAAGACTGCAGCAGTGAAGAAAACCAAGCGGAAAGGTGGGAGACGTACAACCCAACCCACCCATGCTGCACACCAGCACGGAGCAAGCCAAGGAGAGAGCCAGCGCGTGGAAGTTCACCTTGGAGGAACAGCATAAGTCAACCCAGGCAGGGGTGTTGGAGACTGGTTTCTAAACTTAACCCGAGGTTGTTAAAAGCTTATGTCTTTATCATGGATATTCATGTATATTCCTTGTATATAGCATGTATATTCATGTGTATTCAGACAATGACCCCCCCCAACTCTTTTCCTCTGCGAAGTCAATGGGAGGTCAGCATCCAACCCTCCCCAAATATCTGAACCTAAGGCCTTAACTATTCGACTGTTTAAAAATCATCAGAATATTTTACCGAGAGAGCAGACAGTCCAGAAAGCAGCGGGTGAAAGACGTGCGTTCAGGACAGCTGACTGGATGATTACTACGATCCTCTTAGGCCAGAGAGTCCCAATCTTTCCAGCTGGGAGGCAGCCTTGTTAGACTCAAGGCCCCCCTTGGAAAATGCCAGCTCTTTGCTTTCACTCATTTTTTGACCACGGAGAAACGTATTACAGCCGTTCTCCTGTTGCAAAGAGCTCAGGGAGCCCACAAAAGGGCAGAATGATTTGGACATTTTGGATTCCTATTTGAAATCTCTGGGTTTATCCTGGGAATCCCGTGTAGACTTTTGCGCACCTAACAGCGCTAATATTGTGCATCGCCCTTAAAAGCATCTCTCTGCACCTCGGCTGGGAATCGCCGCCTTAGGCTCCTAGAGCTGAGGATTCATTTGCAAACGGGCAGCTGAAGGAGGGGGTGGGAGCTGTCTGAAACGCCAATCTGCTCTGTGTGGAGATGTCTCCAGCTCCGGGTTAAGCGCCGGTGCTCCTCTGTGCCCATCGATCGTACCCCAAACAGCAGCAAGGTGCTGGCTATCGGGTGCTGTTCATTGTCATGGGGGAAGCACGGCACACTGAACCTGGGGTCTGGTCCTGGGAAAGGGGCTGCTTAGTGCGCTGGGAGTACAGACCTCTTGGCTGCCTCCAGGCTGGGGACAGATCTCAGTTAAAAGAGAGACTCCCATGGACTCCAGGTACAGCTGGAGCCCCCTGCGAACAGCTGGAGAGGGAGGGACTTTCACACTGCTTGCTATGAACATCTACCTGGCCGTCTACCCCGCAGCTTGTCCCACATGCCATTAAACACTCTGGGGCTTCGACCCCCTGCAGCTCACTGCCCACCTGCATCAGCGAAACCCGCTCTTATTAAGGAACTTGTCTATGGCAAGGTCAGCCAACTCGGGGTACCCTGATGCCCGCCCCACCTCCTTTATGGGATGCTCCAGGGAGTCTGCGTGGATAAGGGGCGTGAGGTTTGTCTCTTCCTGAGGACAGAGATGCCTCATCCGTTTGTCTGGAGCATCTGGGAGATGGTGGAGGCTTCAATGAGAGGATGGGTAAGTAAGCTCGCTGCCTCATTCATTTCCCAGCCCAGATCACCCTACCCACACCCTAGAGCAGCCATGCTTCAGCAATGCCAATCAGCCCTGTTATTCCCCTTCCTACCACCCCCACGCTGAGCTTGAGAACCTGCTTTGTTCCCTCCTACTGCACAGACAGTGCTAAAACACACGCTACATGCGGTCTAATCCCCGAGGATCACGATTGCCTCCCCGCTGAGGAAGCCAGCAAGATGGACATGAGCTCTCGTAACCTCCAGCAATGGGAAGCAAGACAGTGCTTGGGCTGTCATCCCCAATGGTTGCTCCCAGGGGTATACTGCTCTAAGTGGTGGGGATTAGACAGGGCCAAGCAATACTGGATAACATGGCCACTGAGATCCTGCTCACAATGCCCTCGTATGCCTGCAGAGTGGAGAAGGAGAATAAGCATCAATGTCCTGGACAGGTTAAATACTATGGGTGGTCGCATGAGAGTTCAGCACGAGGTTGGGAGGAAAATTCACATGCCTGAGAAGAGCTACAGCCCCATGCTCTGTTTCATAGTATCATAGTAGCTAGAGTCGGAAGGGACCTGGGCACATCATCTAGTCCGACCCCCTGCCTTGGCAGGAAAGAGCACCGGGGTCAGATGACCCCGGCAAGGTGCTCATCTACAGCTTGTGACCGTTATCCCTGGTCACTCCTGGCAGCACACGTTTGGTGTGGACTTTCCCGGGTGACCTCTGGGTTTGGATGTGAGCAGGACTCATGACCGGCCCAGGGGCACATGGTGCCCTGTATGTGATGGCCATGCACGGGTTGCTATTTCTTTAGCCCAGGAAGCCTCGATATCATGGGTGCTGAAGGCACTATATTATATATAGTTGGACACTTGGATGGTTATCTTGCTGGGGTGATCTGACCCCAGCTGACTTGGGCAGGGGGCTGAACCTGATATCGTGAGGTCCCTTCCAGCCCTGATGTCTATAACATCTATGAAATCGATCCTTGGGATCTGCCTTGCAATCCTCCCATGTGTGTCCGGCAGCCGGGGCTCAGAGTGGAGCTCGTGCTGCTGATTTGGGACAGGGGAGGGTATCTTGCTTGCGGGCATCGAGGGCAAAGCACTCGCATACCTGCTCACCTCAAAGCACGTGACTAAGTCCATGCTCCACTGTACGTATGTGCTGAGGCCGTGTTGCCTTCACGGCATCTTAAATGTGTGTTGAAGTGCTTTGCTGGGTCAGGGCTCTGGTGGCTCCTAGCGAGGCCCCAAGCTTGTGGGGATGGTGCTGGCCCAGTATTTGGCTAGAGGCTGGCTTGATGCTGTCTACACTGCCGGCTGGTCCCGGCTGCCCCACAAATTCTGCATCAAACCCTCTGCTCTTGCACTTAGCATCCAACCTCTACCACTGGCACACACTGGTCCATCACGGTGCTGATCTTGGCCTCTGCTCACTGGCGGCCACAGCCAAGAGCATGGAAGTTGGTGAGAGCCGCCTTCCCACTGGACTGGATGGAAGTTAGATTAAGGGCTGGGACTATCATCCACTCAGACGCTGGACTTGCCCCTTGGTTAAACCCCACTGCTTCCACAGACCCTACAGGAGTCCCTTCAAAAGGTGCAAGACAAGGTCCCTTCAATCCTTCCTCGCTCCTACCCCCCCACACAAGAAAGTCTGACCCGTACACGTGGGCATATTGTCAGGCCTGTCTTAAAAGAAGAACCATCTCACTCAGAGGACGCCTTTTTCCAACATGCAGAAACTTTCGCTGGTAGCCTCAGGATCACACTATTCACCTTGAGTGAGCCAAGGCAAAAACACAGAGCAGCCAACAATCCCTGCCTGCGCGAGCCGGCAGCCTCGCTACACAAGACAGGCAAAGAGGCAAGGGAAGGGGGGGACAAAGAGGAGAGAAGCGACTCGCTCAGGGGTCAGGGGCAGAGCTGAAAACAGACCCCAGGTGTCCCGACCCCCACCCTGCGCCTTTAAAGAAGCCCCAAATATTTAACTAAGGAAAATGGATGCAGGAGAATCAACGGGCTTGTGGGTGAAACCGGAGAAAAAATGGGGAGCTGCTGAGGCAGGGATGGGAAGAAGCTGTCTCAGAGCTGCAAAGAAGGCCCTGTGCTTCGAAGACACTCTCCTGTCTATTGCCCTGGTTGCTGTGAACCAGAATCTGTTACTGAGGGCTTTAATAAGCATTTAATGAAGTGACCTGAGTAGAAGAAACTTTTTCAAGTGCCAGACAGAGCTAGAACCACAGCTGGAGGAAGCCGGCATCATAACCTTGGCCTCCATGCAGTCAGCCCTATCCACGCGAGCGGGCTACAGACTTCAGGCAGATTGTTTCGATGCTCAGCTAGCTCCTGGTACACATCCCTGGGAGACCCCACATCAGGTTTTCTTTGGAAAGCCTTTGGAAAGACGGGCTGAGATTAAAACAACAATGAATTGGAGCCTAAATCTGTATCGTCCGTCCTGACATCTAAATCAGCATCCTGATTCTCAGGAGCAAGGGGCAGGCGGCAGGCTGGGAGGGTGTCCGTGGGCACATCTGGCCGCACAATATCTTTACAAACTTCAGGACATGTGTTTCGATGCTCGAAGCATCTCCTTTGTTTATTGTGCAGGGGAAGTGCCCCAGGGTGCTGGCCGTGGCCATGGACTCCCTGTGCAAACCCAGAACGCGTAGCTCCGGCCCCTCACAGCGCAGAGTCACACTTTAGGCAGCCGAGGCGTCCTTTGCCCAAAGGGCCATGACTCAGGGTAGCTCAGTGACCCTGTGGGAGGTGACTTTCAAAAGTCCTTTCTTATGCTCTGCCTCCTGGCTTTGCAGCCTTCACATCACCGCCCAACTTCCCAGCAGAACCAGGAGGCGTTGCAACGCGCTTTAATCACGTGGGGTGCTTTTGAAAGGCCAGCCTTGCCCAGGGGCCTCCAACAGGGCCCCCAGCAGTCACTGCCCACTTCTGCACCTGTCAGCCCGGTCTGGTATTTCGGGGTAAGCCTGCCTGCAAAGTGCCTGGGTGTGCAGAGAGGGCACGCTGCCAGCGAGCTCACTAGTTCTCACCGACTGGCCACAACCCCATGCTCCTCTCTGCCCCTTGCCTGACATGCAGGGGCCGGGACCTGGAAGCTGAATGCATAAATTAAGTGCTGGAAGAGAAACAAAACAAAACAAACAAAGGCAACTCATTAAGAAAGCCACTATAAATACTGTACAAAGCACGGGTTCGCTGATCTCAGCCCCTGCACCCTCTGGCCGGACTGCGACTTCCCTCTGCCACGTGCCAAGTCCTGCCTGGATTGCCCTGCCTCGCTCCTCACGCCCGCCGAGAGGGGAGCTGGGCTATCCCCCAGGCGGCACCGTTGGGGTCTCAGCTAAGTATTGCACATGGTTCATTTCCCCTAGACGCTCCTCCCATTGCTACACGGGGCCTGGCACCCCTCAAACAACGCCACCCCACATGCCCAAGCGCTCCCCCCACAAGACCCGCAGATGTGGGAGAATGGGACCCAGCTGCCATGGCTTTCCCCTTTGTAGCTAGGCTCCTCCAGAGCTGGGGCACTGATGCCAGGCTGGGCTGTTGGCAGCCTCTTTCCTGCTCCCTTGGCTTCACTTGCGGGTCCGATCTGACTGCCTCATGCCAGCTCTGGGCAAAACAGCTCTGCCCCCCATTGAAAATAAATAAGGATATTTTTTTATATATATATATATATATATATGTATGTATATATGTATATTGCAGAGACGGGGTTCTCTGGGTGCTGGCGGTGAGTGAGCAGGGTCAGCTGGAGCGGCTGGCAGGGCGGTGGTTCAGGCGGATGCAGCTGTGCAGCGAGCTTGGCGGAGGTGCAAGAGGGGCTCTTGGCCAGATGCATGGATAAAGGGGTGGCCTGCTGCCCTCCATGGGGTGTACCTGGGTCTGAGGCCTGCGTTTGTCCTTAGCCAGTGGCCGGGCAACTCACCGTGCTCTTTGTTATGGCACAGAAGACGGGTTCCCTTCCCCGCTCTCTCCCTAAGACGGCTGCTGCCGCCTCCTCCTCCTCCTCCTCACGGCCCCTTTGGGGCAATGCCACAGAAGCCCGGGCTCTCCGTGCAGCTCTCCCCGCAGGCACGGATACACATACACGCGGGCGGGGTTAAGCGCAGGCTGTGCAATGTGGTCTGTACACGGTACCTCGCGATGGGGCTCCTCTCTCCCTGCTGCCACTGGCCCTCTCCGCCGGGCGGCACGTGGCCCACATGCGGGCCGGAGCCTCCAAGGCAGGTGACGAAACATGCGTGGGGAGAGGGGTCAAGGGGCCGATGGGACCGGGAGGCCACGACAGTGTCCGTGATCGGCAGGGCTGGAGCCGGCGCTCCCCCCTCCACAGCAGGGGCTGATCAGACCCTCCACAGAAGCAGGTGGTTCGTGCTGTCGTCTCGCCCCACGGTCTCGCTGCTGTTGGTGAGCCGGAAGTCCTCGTAGCCGTCCCCGCCGCTGATCACGAGCATCTTGGATTTGGACAGGGCCATGTTAGAGGCCCGGTGCCTTGTCGAGTCCCTCTTTTCCACCTCGCTTGGCTTCTCAGTACCTGAGAGGCGACAGGATCCCGGTGAGACTCCAGGGAGATCAAGCCAGGGATCCCACCTGGGGTGACGTGCATAGAGGGGCCCTCAGACCTCCCTCTTTCGCTTCACATGAGCCATAATAACCCCACCCCCTGCCTCGGGACTGCCCGGTTCTCCTCCAAAGCTGGAAGACTGAAGCAGCTAGTGATTTAGGCAGCCCAACCTGAAACACAAGGATGTGGCCATTTGTAAACCCAGGCCCTCAAGAGCATCCCGTGCTGGGCGCACGTGCACTGGAAAGCCTTGGCTGCGGGGGGTGGTGCTCACACGTGGGCACTGGTTGCTGCCTCCGGTGAGTAGCACCTTCCCCCTGTAGGGCAGCCACCCGACGGGGCGACTTTGGGGGTAGGACCCAAGTAAGGGCTCCTAGCTGGAGCCTGCCCTTACGCTGACTGCTGGTCTCCTGGCTCTGGGCAAAGCCAGACCCACCTGGATCCCTTGGCAGAGGGAAGAGGATGTCGAAGCCGTCTGGCAGCTCGATGGAGGTGAGGAAGCGGACGTGGCCCGTGTGGCCCTGGGACAAGCCCACCAATGTCGGTGGCATCTTCCAGATGGAGGCGTTGGCTGTGATGGACAGTGTCAGCACCACTCCGGCGCTCGTGCCAATCCACAGCAAGTCCTTGCAGGCCAGGAGCGCTGTGATCCGCAAGCAGGCAGCCTTGTGCTGCCGGATGATGGCATCCGAGCCTGCCGGAGGGACCAGAGACGGGGGGTGGGTTGCTTCACTGCACCTGGGACCAGCAAACAACTGTCCCTGCTTATCCTGGACAGTCCCCCCATTTGGGGGCTGTGTCCTCAAGGAAGCACAACGTGGCTGTCACTGTGTGCATGTGGCCCTGATGTTTTCGGGTTCAGCAAGAAACGCTGCACCGGGTGCCTGGGCTCTGCCTCCTCCCCTCACCGGAGCCATGAGGGGTTCAGGCTCCCCCTGCTCTGTGGGGTGTCTGGGACCATGTCCTGGATTTTGCTTCCCAGAAATCAGTTGCTTCCCTGGTGCCTGAGGCAGGCAGAGGAAAGCCAGGGCAGGACTGCTCATGTGTCCGGGACTCACCTCCAAACCCTGAGCGGTCCCTTGCCGGAGAGGTCAGGGAAAGCTGCCACCAGGCTGCCTGGATCTCCAGCACATGGCAGCACCCCGTCCTCCACGGCACTGAGAAGGGATTGCCTGTGAGCACCAGCCCCACGGTCCCACAAGTGCAGAGGGCAGGTGTTGTGGGGCTGGGCTCAGGCCTAGCTCCAGAGGTTAGGGATTTGGGAATGAAACCTACCCTGGAAGGGAAGGAGGATGGATCATGTGGCCTCCTGCTCATTTGCCCCTACAGAGAGTACTTCCCTGCCCTGTCTTGCCCTGTCCTGCCTGCACGGTCTGCAGCTTGAAGCAGACCCCTTGCTCCACTCAGGGTGGAGACCACGGGCTGCTCTCAGTCAGTAAGCATCTCTGCAGGGCCTGACTCCAGCCCTGGCTGGCTCTCTGCTGGGATGACACATCTGGCCCATTGAAACAACCTTCTTCCTTCCGCCAGCAGGCTCAGATGGGATGTTCTCCAGTGCTCCTCAGAGCAGCTCATTACTGAGATGCCCAGTGACACTGCAGAGCCATGATGCTCCATCCTGGCTGGCTCAGAAGTCATGGGAGACATCAGGATTAACCAGGGAGCCCCAGCACCTACCTCTGCGAATGGTGGCAAACACCCTCCAGTCCAGCAGAACAGATCCCAGGGGTGGGGAAGTACCTTACAAGCCTCTCCAGTGTCTGCTGACTGTAGGAGAGACATGCCCAATGCTTGCATAACTCCCCCCGCAATAACCTAGTCCATGGAGAACTTGAGTCATGGAGTCCAAGAGCAACCTGTGGGCTAAGTACCACACGCTTGGATGTAGGAGCTGTGCAGAGCCACCCGCAGGGGCTTTGGCCACCGGGAGGTGAAGGACTTACCTGCCAGCATCTTGTGGACAGGCGGCGTGATGTCCACTTCGGCCAGTTGCTCGTAGCTGGTGGCGTGGTAAAGCCGCACCTGGGCGCTGCTCTGGAGTGCAATCCAGATCCCAGGGCTGGAGCTCACCATGCAAGTCACGCTGCGGTTGTTGTCCTGCCCGATGTGGAACGCGTGCTGTGGGGGCAGAGGGAAAGCAAGCAGCCCTGAGTCTCTGGGAGAGCGCCCAGCCTGCCCGGTAGGCTCCTTGGGCCTGTTTAGAGCACTGTGCCAGACAGCTGCGAACCTGGGGGTCCACACGCTGGCAAGGAAGTGGGCTTTCCTTCATGTGGACCGTTGCTTGATTCAGGCTCTCTAGGGAAAGGTCCCTTACTATTATCACTCTCCTGTGGCATCTTACAGCTCTGCTCGGATTAGGGCCTGATTGTGCTAGGTGCTGTACATACCCAGAGCAACACACAGTCCCTACTGTCTCTCTGGGGGTCTAAACAGACAAAACACACCAGAGGCAGGAGGGGAAAGAGAAGGTGCAGAGAAGGCAAGTGACTTGACCAAGGTCATGCAGCAAGTCAGTGGCAGAGCCGGGAAGACCAACCCAGATCTCTTGGCTCCCAAGCTACTGTCTCGCCCACTAGCCCATGCTGCCTTTCAGTGTTAGAGCAGGGGTGCAGAGTCCCCTCTGAGAGAGTGCAGCGGGCCAAGAGCAGTCGAAGAGGGCTGTTGTGAGGATGCAAGAAGAGGACTGTACTCTGCACAAGCATAGCTTCTGCCATGCCAAGGGCACCAGTGCTTTCTGATACCACAGCACAGCTGGAGAGCAAGGCGCAAGGGCTGGCGTGTGGGAAGCGAGTTCCCAATTCCAGCCTTCAGGTTGACTGCCCCACCTGCTCCAGTGTAGGGACAGATTTAAGACATGCTGACCACCCTGAATACCCACAGAAGCCAATGGGAGCGGTGAGAGCTTGGCATCTCCACCCAGTAGGCTTTAGGGGTGCCTGTACATGTCACAGGGTTTAATCCTCATTAAATTAAATAGGCTTATAAAATTTAAACTTGTTTATTTTGCAGCGTCACATCAGTGTTTGCATGCACTAGGCTTCTAAATGAATTAGCCTGGTCCCTGGCCAGCACCGCAGGAGAGGAGGACAGTCCTGTGCTGTCCCCCGGGTCTGGGGCCCCCCCACTCCATGCTCTGCCATGCAGTTGTGGGAGCAGGGAGCCAGCACACGAGAAAAAAAAAGAAGCATCAGCAATTTGAAAGTGAAAGCAATTTGAAGGGGTGAACTACAAAAAAGTCACAGCACCACCTGGTGGACAAAGAGGCTCATTACACATCTCTGAGAGCCTTGATGTTTGCGTGCAATGAATCCATGACGCTTTCATTCACGGCTACCAAACTAAGCTACATCCAAGGAGTTTTAGTTTAATGCATCAAAAATACTTTTAAAGGGTCCAGAAATCCTGCTAGTGCAAATAGTCATGCCGATGCAATGCAAGAAAGGGCAAAAACCATGGTGTACAAATGCCCTAGATGGCTCAGACTGGGCACTCGGGAGCACAGGACACTTGAAAACCTGCTTCTGCATGTGTCTGTGGCAAGGATGGAACCCAGGCGTCCCGAGGCCCAGTCACGGGCTTAGCCCCCAGGACCCCTCTCCCTCTCCTCGTCCTGGCTAGCACGTGGCCACGAGGAGACAGGAAGCTGGTTTGCACTGCACGAGTGGCTACCCCAGAACTCGTCAGGGGCAGCAGACACAAAGCATACACCGGGGTAACTTTCTACACAGTAAATGCACTCATGACTCCCTCAGAGTAAGTATCCGCTGCAGAACAGTGTCTCCGCTGCAGTAACTGCTGCACCGTGTAGGGTTCCTGCAGGGCAAACTGGGAATATGTATCATGCATCTAGGCTCTCAGAGCATTTGCTGCCGTGACAGAGCCAAGGAGAACCAGAGGTGACACCAATGCAGCAGCTGATCACAAGTCTCTGCTACAGCCTGATACTGGATGCATGCTAGCCACGATCTAGAGCGGGCTGTCATCAATAGGGACCTTTTCATTAGGGGCTGGATTGGCTCCTAAGTGTCCTTAACCCCTTGCTCCCTCCTGCCAAGCTGTTTGCTCTAATCCTCCCGGTCACGGGGAAGGGGTGCAGGTACCTCCTGGAGAAGTGTGCCCGTGTTGAGGATGATGACTCTGTTCTGGCAGCCGCACCACAGCTTCCCAGCCACCGACACCATCTTAGTGACAGGGCTCCCGGGCGAGCCCAGGGACAGGGACTTGGAGTTCTGGGGGTCCCAGAAACGCCCTGCAAAGACAGAGAGAGAGAGAAGGGCAGAAAACAGCCAGCATCTTCTGAGTGGTCCCCTGTGCAGGGGGGGCAAATAGAGATGGAGGCCAGTGGACCTCATGGGCACAAGACCAAAGGGATGTTAGCTGGCCTCAAACACCCAAAGGGTCTGGAAGTCGCCAAAGGAGTGCAAGGGGCTCCCCTTCTTTAAGAAGCTGGACCAGTTTAGGAACAGGCTTGTGTGATGTGATGCCTCGGTAGGGGGTGGGGAGAGAGACACTGCTACCTCCCCCGATCAGAGGCAGGGCTCACGGTCTACTATGAGGTGAACCTCCAGCACGCTGGCTCATGCACCGGGTTAAGTCGGGCCACGTCATGCATCCAATGGTACAGAAGAATGATCACGGATGCATCTCTCCTGCAGCTTCCCTGCCAGGATGGCAAAAACCATTTACCGCCTGCTAAGGAGACCCTAGAGCTCTCTGCCTGGGGAGGTGGTGGTGCAGCAGGGACTGACTGCCGAGGTCCAAGGAGGGGATGAGGCCTGGCTGAGGGAGACCTGTAGCAGGGCTGAGACAGGAGGTGAGGTGACACCACCTCCCCACAATGCCAGGCTGCTCTGGATTAGACCTATGCCAACCTTGTGACTCCCAGCTGCCCTGGCTGCAGCTCAGCCGCCCCCAGCCTCCTGGACACGGAGCCCCGAAGGACCCAGGAGTGCCCTCTGGCAAAGTGTGCATGGATTCGGCACTGGGGGAGCAGTGTCCTGGCCCCCTCTCACATGCTCACGGAGCACTCTGGGACCCAGTGGTTCCAGTCTAGGGGCTTCAACACCGCTCCTCACACGTGCGCTCTTCCTGGAATTGGTCTTGGCTAACCGTGGACGTGCAGAGGGCCAAATGTTGCTGTTCATTACTCCAGCACCACTCCAGAGCAACTCTATCAGCCTGCACATGAACTCCCAGTCCAAACCAGTGTAACAGGGAGCAGAAGCTGTTGCAACTGCACTCAGTCCTGACCCCCACCGCAGCACGTGGGAATAGGCTGTGACCAAGAGAGGAGATGGGTGTGAATGACCGGACGGGGTCTGGCTAGGGTGAATGGACTTGAGGCTCTGTCGTTCTCACAGCCACCACGCCACCCAGCCCTGCGTAGCAGAAGGGTCATGCTGGGCCACATCTTCCTCTTCCTCACACCAGTCTAGTTGTATGGGCTCCTAATTGACACCAGAGGAAGTGAGAGGAAAATTGGGTCCCCGGCAGTTAATAGAAAGGACAGTGGATTCTTTAGTGCAAGGTCAATGTTTTCAGAGGCCAGTGACTGCCAGTGCCCGGAGCCTGTAGGCACTCAAAATTAGCAGGTGCTTTGGAAAACGTCATCCCGAGGCATTCAGAGCAAGGGGCTGGGAGCATGGGGCCTCTGCCCACTATGTGGTCTTGGCCCGATGGGCTGTTCCTCTTCCCTCCCTCTCTGTCTAGCCATGCCGCGACTACTAACCCACCTCTGGACTACACTCACGGGGCTCAGTGACCTGCCGGGGGGCACTGGAGCCTTAGGCATATGTAAGCATCCAGTCCTGCTACCATGTGACCCACCTGCTTCTCTCTGGTAGACAATGAGCTCTCCGTTTGCCAGCGACACAAAGACCTGGTTATCGAGGTACCTGCCGAGGAACGAGAGCCCGGACAATTAGCCTGCAGCGAGCGTGATGCAGGAGACGCCCCCCAGTGCAGAGGATGCTCACCTCCCAGGATAACTTGCTTCCCCCACCAAACTGCCCCACATCAGGGGCCCTAAATACCTCCCATCTCCTATGCCTAGTTTCTCACACACCACCCTGTGCAGCTGCAGTGTCCCCTACACTGCTGCTACTCCAGTACGGCACAGCTCCATCTCTCACCCTCCCAGTGCCAAGCTACTCAGCTTCTCACCCTCCCCATGTCTTCAGATGGCGATGCACCCTCCCTGATGCTACTATGTAGTACAGAGTATATATTTGCATATGCCACAGTTGTGCACTATGAAGTATGCAAACGAAGAGCAAGAAGTAATCCCTGCGCAGAAAAGACAGTCTGAATGAACAAGATGGGCAAAGGAGGGGCGTTTGACTGACGGGGAAGGAACCCCTGGAGAGACCACGTATGCAGCCCAAAGCACCAGAGGAGCTCGATGTTAATGGCAGGGTATAAACCCAGACCTCCGTAGCGCTTAATCCAAAAGCCAGGCTCTATGCTGCTTCTTTCAGCAGCAGAACAAGCTCTAAAGGCCCGGCAGGGCCCTGCACTTACAGGACACACATGACAGAGGCCGAGTGCTGCATCTTCATGCTGTTCTTCCTGTTGCGGATGTTGTCTGAGGACTGGTACACATGGATGCTGGAAAACGAAGAGAGGCGGGTGAGAGGTGAGACCTTGTCGGCTCTGCTAACATCAGTGACTTCATGGCCGGCACGAGCAGGCAGTGAAACCTGAAGCAGCTTGGGGTGGGGGCACAGTGCTAAATGCCTGAGACCTGTCTGCAGGAGGAGGCAAGCCCAGAAAAAAGCCTAGTTGCCAACCTGCTAGGTGTGGCTCATGCCTCTCCTGGGGCTTTGGTGCTGGGGAAGTACTAGAAGGCAATAGCTGGCATATGTGTGTTCCCTGCCTATTGCACAGGTGAAAGGGGCTGGGGCAGAGGCCTTGGCATGAGACACCCAACCTCTTTATTCATGTGAGGCTGAGCTGCAGTGTCACTGCCGTGGGGATGGCCTGGCACGGCCACCTTAGAGGTCTGTGCAAGCAGGAGAGTTTGTGCAAGGCCCAGCACAGGGGGGGGTAGAAACCACTGAGCAAACCAGGAACACAAGCCCAGAGAAACACCCGTGCTCAGGACACTGGGATGGATGCTGACCTATAGAGACCCAGGAGTCTCTTCTGACCTGTGTATGCCAGGGCAGGCCTTGGTTACAAAGCCTGCAAGCATTTCATACAATCAGGGAGAAGTCGGACTGCAAGGTCACCGAGTCCAGCTCCCTGCCTGAGACAGGATCATTGCTAAAACAAATCCACTGTCCAACCTCTTAGCAAAACCATTCATCACAACCAGATATCACACTCGAAACTGCCACAGGTAAAGCAGGGGGACCACGGTGGCCAACATCCTGCTGCTGAAAAGGTGAAAATATGCTGGAGAGATCCCAAGAGGGCCGTGGACCCACTACAGAGGAAGGCAACCCCCTCCCAGTCTGTACCAATGTGACCAAATGCCTTTCTGACCCCAAATGTAGCAATGGGTCTGACCCTGCGCGAAGGAACAAGACCCTCTGGCCGGGAACCTCCAGCTTTAAATCCCAACAGGAGCATAGGCACAGCCCAGCCATCATCCCCAGCCTCGGCTGCAGGCAACACCCAGTGCTGCTGAGGAAGGCAAACATCCTCCACCCCCAACTTGACAACTATAGGAGCAGGAGGGGGAAAATATTCCTTCCCGGCCCCACGGAGCAGCCAGCAAAGCCCTGCTACTACCCCTCAGATCTGTTGCTTTGTGCCTGTGAACTGGGGGAGAGGGCATGTACATATGTGTGAATGCAGCAGGCAGGTGCCTAAGGTGTGCCTGCTCACGTGCAAGCTGCTGGGCATGACGCACACACGTGGCACACCTGCACACGTGCGCTCAGAGTTCACCAGGCTGCTCCCCCAGCAGCAGCCGAAAACCAGCTCACAACGTGCTGCCAGGGCTTCTCGTCAGACCTCACTCCACAGAAGCAAACCATTTGCCTCATGCTTTATCTGAAGCCGCGGCTTGTCAGCGCTGACCTAGGGCAGGGTGTTTGAGGGTTGAGAGCAATAACCACCGTTCAGCTCAGCTCCATCCTTCAGGAAAAGTCA
Source organism: Caiman crocodilus (assembly GCA_030014935.1). NCBI lineage: Eukaryota > Metazoa > Chordata > Crocodylia > Alligatoridae > Caiman > Caiman crocodilus. Next base: position 196,052,009 of record JAGPOW010003316.1, on the reverse strand, counting down.
GCAAGCCTTTTAACCTGACCTAGCAGACCCAGACTGGCCTTGCACATCTGGCTGGCTGGAAGCAAGGTTCTCCTGTACCTGGCGAGATCCCTCGGCCTGACACTGAAGAACAAATCTCTCACTGGTGTAGACAGGGGCAGAGCCAGGGGGATCAGTGGAGTCCCTCTTGCCTGGGCTGGGGCTACTGGGCCTGGCTTTACCCCAGCTGTTCACCAGCTCGGCTCTGACTGTCCTGATACACCCTCTGCCCTCCACACCCTGCTCCCGTCCTCCTAGCTGCCCCCTCCCCATCACTCTTGCATCTGCGTCCTGGTTCTCATACAGCCTCCATCCAAGATGCTGCCCAAGGACTGGTCCAGAAAGGCTGGAGTGCAGCTTGGTGGCTTTGGGGTATGCCCCACATCCAGTTCCCCACCTCTGGCCAGTCCCCGCTGACCTACCAGCCATCCTCGGTGCCCAGCCACATGGAGCTCTGATAGGCCTCGGGGTCAGTGCTCAGCAGGTCCTCCAGGCTGCCCCTGGTGAAAGACCCTCGGCTCGACCGCCGCATGGCCCGGCCGTCCATGGGGCTCTCGCTGTTCCTGGTCTGACTGAAAGCGCTGGAGATGGGGAGGAAGCCAGGGTCTTGCTCCTCTTCAGAGCTGGTCGTCTCGGCTGTCACGTCTTTGGAGCTTGGCATCTCTTCGTCTGTGAAGGGGCGAGAGACACAGCCATGCAGATGACTGAAGGTGACAGAGGCACCCATTCGCACGGGCCTTGTACATTTTAGCATCAAATCTGGAACAGGCAAGCTGGAGTGACTCTGGCATGACCCAGTGACCTCTGCCTAACCCAGCTGACTCCAGTATTATCTCACTGATTTCTAAGTGCAGCTGTGGTACCTTTTGCCATGGGACCCAGAGCAGGAGGGTGCTACCCTTGGCTTACACCTGGGGCACAGCATGGCCCGTGATATCCATGCCACGTCTGTGTGGTCCAGCAGGGCTCTGATGGGAGCCTTCGCTGTGAATGATATGAAATCAGACTGCAGCTTTTAGCATGCTCTAGCACGCAACATTTCTCTAGCACCGTTCATGCTGACAGACCAAACCCCCAGGCCTTTACAGAGCAGGGGAGGCACTGTGGTCTCAGAGTTCACCCCCTTAGTGGAGTCACTCTGGATTTATGATGGAGCTGGAATCCCAATCCAGATCCTGCTCAATGGACCTTCCGTCACTAACTTCACTGGATCCAGGACTTGCACCTGTTTATTTCTCACATCCTAGCAGAAAAGGCATTAGAGGAACATTATTTCAGCGGCAAAGTCAAGCACCTGAGAGTTAGGAAAGCCCAGATTTACAGATGCTTTTGCAACTCTTATTCTAGCCCCTTCTGTATTCTCCCCTGTGCAGTGCGGCAGCATCCCATGGGTCTAAAAGTGACCATGATCATGACATACAAAGGGACTGGAGGAGCATGACGTGGGCAGCCTCCATTCTGATGGTCCCTAGCCATGGAGGGCTTGGCCTGGCAACTTTAAGGTGTCCCCACTGACCCTGGGCACTGTTAGGCAGGCTCTCTCCAGGGCAGCTCCCAGCCCCCAGCGGGGCTCAATGGTGTCAGAGTTGCCTACTCACTTCCGAAGCTGGAGGAGATGGTGGAGTGGCTGGCCTGGCTCTGGAGGGTGCCCGAGGGGCTGGGCGAGGACTCATCGTCTGTGTCGTCGCTGTCGAAAGGCATCAGCTCCCGGTTGGCACTGTCCACAGGCTCTGAGAGCTCCAGGGAGGAGCCGGAGATGGAGATGTGCAGGCACTGCTGGGGCCCCGCATCATCCAGCGCCGAAGGAGCCGGCTCGGTGGAAGGGCTCACCAGCGACTCAGGACGATCCCTGTCAGCGAAGTGGCAAAAGCTGAGGCGAAACTGGGATTCTGGACCTTAATATAAGGCAGGGGCGGCAGGAAGGATACGGGCCTGATGTGGCTGCACTGCCCAGCTCCCAGCGAGCTGGATGTGCAGATCACATGGGACATCGAGACCTGGCTTCCAGCTCCAGCACTGCCCCTGACTTGTCCTGTGGCCTTGGGAGAGATTCTGTGCCTCAGTTTCCCCGCCTTTAAATGGGGGCGATGCCATCTCCCTGCCCAGGAAGCAAAGCTGGTTCCTTTCAAGGATCAAACCGTACTAGCGCGGCACTCCACACCTCCCACAGGCTGGTCGCTGTATGTCACAGCTGTCCTACGGACACACGGCTACTCTGTCCTTCCTCATCTTCCCAGAAAGCCAGGGAAGGACTCACGGCGTGTCTAAACTCTCCAAAGAGGCTGGACTAGCGGTGCTGGTGCTGCCCAGCTCAGTACTGGGGTTAGGCACCCGCCTCCTCCATCTCTAATGGATATCTCTAATGGATATCTCCTCATCTCCCTGTTGTGCCAAGGGGCAGGGCTATGGACCCCATTAACAGGCGGGGAAGCAATTTACCCAAGGCTACACACGCAGTCAGTGTAAGAGCAGGGGCAACTACAACCCAGGTCTCAGCTAGCGACCCCCTCTTCCTCTTTTGGGCCCTGATCCTTGGGATCTTAAGCTTGTTCACACACTTCAGGGGGCGAATGATGTTGGCCCCCACACCTTGGCCTCTGTGCGGGGTCTTGTACCTGTATATCCTCTTGAGGCCTGGCACAGAGGCAATGCAGAGGATCCTGGCTGAGCAGACGGCGATGCAGGCCTCGACTGTGGGTTCCTTCTTGATGCTGAGGAGGCAGACCTGCCCCACGTAGCCATCGCTGTTGCACACCCACACCTCAAAGGCGCTCTCGGGGCCGCTGTGGCTGGGGGAGGCGCAGGAGAACTGAGACACGGAAGAGCCGGATTAGATCAGAAATGGACTGAAAGGAGATTCGTGAGCGCCTCAGCACGGAAAAGCAGCAAGGGAGGGTCATGCTGAATAAGAACAGCCTCTCTTCCTTCCCCAGGTCCACCCCAAATTATGCCTGGGGGGGTCACTGCAGTCACCCTCGAATGCAGTCACCTCTGGGGTGGAACATAAATAACTATATCACATCCCCTCGAACACTGCACAGAGGTTTGGGACAAGGAGCGCAGAGAAATGCAGCATCCGTTTGGAAGTGCAAGGGGGAGCTCGGCTGGGACTGTGGTGCACAGCCTCTTTAATGACCAGAAGAAATAAGGACCAGGGTTTGTCTCTCAGCCCAAACATGGTGATAGCCTGACTGGACACCTCTGGGGAGCACCGTGCCCGCTAGTGGCAAGCTGCCACTAATCCTGACTCTAGGCCAGTGATTCTCAACCAAGACGCCACGGCTGCCTTGAGAGCCTTTCAGGGGTGCTGCGGGACACCACGCAATGTTATCATGGTTATATGTGCAAAGATGATTCACCAGATTTCAAACAGAAATCCATGGTTGTAGTCTTTCTGAGTTCTTTGCAACAGGAAAATTGCTCCATTGTTCTTCTATAGTCAAAAAGAGAGTGAAGACTAAGAGCTGGTATTTTCTGAGGGGTGCTGCGAGTCTAACCACGGGCACCGTGAGTCTATCCAGGGGTGTTTTGAATCTAAAAAGGTTGAGAACCACTGCTCTAGGCAAAGGAAACCTGCTCTCGGCAGCCCATCCTCAGCTGTGGTATTTCAGACACTGCCAGGCCTGGCGGAGGGGACAGGGCCACAGTCCAACTGGAGATCCCACCACAAGACCAGACAGGGCTTGGGGGAAGGCAAGCCCAGGGGCCAACGTACTTGCATCCCACTGCGTGTCTTCATGATGGGAATTGCCTTCAGGAACTCGGGGTCCAGGCAGTTTTTGTTGGAAGCTGGATGGGAAGGAGAGAGACGCTATCAGGGAGGCTGCGGATATAACAGTGATGATGTCCCGGGGCAGCCACCTCCCCTGTGCCAGAAAGCCTGGCAAGCCAAATAAACTAGGACCAATGCTGACATGCAGCCAGCTCTGGGGTGGAATGCAGGAGCTGCTTAACAGCACGCAGCAACACCGAACAAAACTGTAGGGTGGGAGACTACTGCGCTGAAACGACAGGAACGAGATGGGTGCAATATGCTGTATCGGGCTGGTATCTGGTCAAAGCACAAAGGAAAACAGCTCTTCAGGAACCTGCCAATCGTAAACTGACCCACACCATGCTGGGGCTGTGGCTTCGTACAGACTCAGGATGCAGGACTCCACCTTCTGGATCATAAAGAAGTAAGGCTGGAAGGGAGCTCCAGAGGTCACAGCTAGTCCACCCCCTTGCCGGGGTCAGCCCTGACAAATCCACAATATAAACCCTTCATACAGTCAACTCCATAAAACACAAGACATCACACCCAAACCTGCCACAGGTAAAGCAGGGGCACCACGGCAGCTAATGTCCTGCACCTGTAAACGGTTGTTAATATATGCCCAAGAGATCCCAAGTAGAGGCCATACTCCATGCTATAGAGGAAGGCAACCCACTCCCCCGAGTCTGTACCAGTCTGACCATGGGGTAAAATTCCTTCCTGACCCCACACGTGGTATTGGTCTGACCTTGAGCAGAGGAGCAAGATCCTCTAGCCACGATCCTCCCAGCAGGAGCACTGGCACACCTCAGCCAAAACCCCCAGCACTGGCTGCAGCCAGCACCAATGCTTCTGAGGGAGGCTCAAAAACCCCCTGACACTTGCACCCGACAGTGGACGGGGTGGGCAGGGGCTATTAGCAAAGACCACAAGCCTGGGAAATACTCACAGCAGAACACAGGCACAGACCATCCCCAACCAGTGGCTGTCCAGCCTCTGGTGATGGAGAGTCCACCCTTCCCTAGATGTCTATTCTGCCGCCTCTCTACTCTCACAGCAAAGCAGCATTTTTTCCGGATATCCAATCTGAACTTACTTTGCTGCAGCTTTAAGCTACTGGTTTGCATCCTGCTCTCTGCAGCAAGAGAGAAAAGGTGCTTTTCCCTCTTCTTTATGGCAGCCCTTCAGGTATTTGAAGACTGAAACCATGTCCCATCCTGAATGCCTGTTCCACAAGCTGAGCATGCCTAGCTCCTTGTACAAATTGCTGACTTAACACCAACACCCTCATGGTACCCTGGCTCCAAATCCCAATCACTGCAGCTTTCTACTGGGGCTTTCCTCGGGGGCCTCCTGTCTATATACGGACCCAACCAAGCCCTGCCTAGCTGACTCAGAGCCGAGACGGTGCTGATTCTTACAACCAACACCCTCATGGCTCCAATTCCCAACAGGACCCTTCCCACCGGCAGCCCGGGCCACTTGGCCAGCCCCTGCTCACCCAGCTTCTTCTTGGCATCCTCAAAAGCCTGTTCGAAGCTGTGCCGAGCATCGGGGTTGGGGAACTCGAAGACAAAGGACTCGGTGCCGTCAGCCTTGGTGGTGGTGAGCTCTACTTTGTTGGGCGGGAAGGACATGCTGAAGGACAGGGATTGCTTCTCGGCCAGCTCCCGGTGGATGGCAGCCATCAGGTCCTTGATCACGTCGTCCAGGCTCTGTGGACAAGAGCAAGAAGGAGTTTTCCTCACAGCACTGGACTGGGACTGGAGAGACTTGGGGTCTGCCACTGCCACCCTGCGCAAGTCATTTAATTCTCTATGGCTTGTTTGCATGGGGATCCTCAGGAAAATGAATTTGGATCGACTAAAAGGGTGGAGGACTTGAACTGCGTTTATAGCAGGTTACTTTAGGGCCCTGCTACATGTTCAAATTAAAGCCGGGTAGAAATCAGCTCTAGAGTTGTGACACATTTTCAAGTGCTAACTTTATAGCTGGTCAGCTCTTATTCTAGCTGGAGAGTCGTTTTTATCATGTGAGAGTAACTTTGCACATGTGGCTCGTCTAACTTTAAGCGTTTAGTTGTGTGATAATTACTTGGCATGTGTGGCCAGTCGAAATTTATTGTGTGATTCACCAGTTAATTGTGTAACATACGTAATGCATAGCAAGGGACTTTGAATAAGAGCACCCATGCACAGATTTAAAGGGATTTAATTAACTCACCTTGTAAGCCAATTCGGATTAGTTTTCCACATGGACGAGCCACTGAATCTCTGTCCGTAATGTGGGGCTGACAAGCCTCTGGGGGTTGGGAGCCTGAGCCTGTACCAGACTTGCGTGGCTGGCAGGGAGGAAGCTTTTGGTAGGGAGCTCAGGATGGGAAAATGCTGGGCACAAGTATGTGTATCTGGGGCGGACTGTCTCTGGTGAAGGCAGCCTTACCGAGCCTGAAGACGGTTAATTTACAGCTGTGGCAGGGGGCTTCTTACCTGGTGGGGGAAGCTGAGCGTTTCAGAGAGCTTGCTGACTTGGCCCAGCGTGCTCAGGTCCTCGTCCAGGCGGCAGATGGTTTTCTGGATGCTCTCGCGGTTGGTGGACTGGGAGGCCCCTGCAGACAGAACAGCAAGGCGGGTCAAGGCTGATGGAGCAAGGCGGGTAGACAAGGGTGCCAGGCCAGCACTGTGCTTATGGGGCTCTGGATGCAGGCAGAGCTGTGCTAGGACCCCCTGGCTTCTCTACTGCCCTGTGAAGGTCACTGTCGCCAGAGCTCAGAGCAGGACCGGCCCAGACAGTACCTTGCCCCTCACTGGATCCCCACTCCCAGAGGGTTAACGGGCTCCCAAGAAGAGATGCCAAGCTAGTGCCCTGCAGCCTGACTCCCTCCCAGCCTTGCACACTCAGCACTTGCAAAGCCTGTCCGCACCTGCAGCCAGCTAGACCTCCTCGAGGTCAGCACTGCCTGCCATGCACCCAGCGTCTCCCGCATGGCAGAGTCCCTGACAGACTGGCGAACCCCACAGCTCTGAGTTATACCCAAGTCGGGAGTGTGGCAGAATTGCCACCCTGGGCGCCCCTCTCCAGGAACCTCTCCCTGTGCCCGCCTGAGGGGCGGCTGGAGAATCCCTCAGGGCAGGGATTTCAA
>JAGPOW010003316.1:196023868-196037918 GCA_030014935.1 Caiman crocodilus | reverse complement strand
AGTACTGTGTCCAGTTCTGGGCGTCCCACTTCAGGAGGGATGTGGACAACATGGAGAGGGTCCAGAGGAGCCACCCGCATGATCCGGGGACAGCAAAGCAGACCCTACAATGAGAGGCTACGGGACCTGAACCTGTTCAGCCTCCACAAGAGAAGGCTGAGGGAGGACCTGGTGATCGTTTATAACTCACTAGGGGGGACCAGACGGGTTTGGGGGAGACCTTGTTTCCCCTAGTGCCCCCCGGGATAACAAGGAATAACAGCCACAAGTTGTTGGAGAGCAGGTTCAGATTAGACATCCGTAGGAACTACTTCACCATCAGGGTGGGTAGGATCTGGAACCGACTTCCCAGGGGAGTGGTGCTGGCTCCTACCCTGGGGGCGTTAAGAAGCGGCTCGATGCCTACCTGGCTGGGGTCACTTGAGCCCAGTTTTTGTCCTGCCCAGGCAGGGGGTTGGACCTGAAGATCTGCAAGGTCCCTTCCGACCCGACTTCTAGGAGTCTGTGCCTTTGCTACTCCAACCAGAAAGTTGTTCTAGCAACTCTTTCCCCTGATACCAAGAAATCTCCTTCTGATTTACAGCTTCATATTATCCACAGGCAGTTTATACTCCTCTGTTCTTGTGCTAACACTGCCCTTTAGCTCAGTTCACCCCTGCTGTAAATATAAACGCCAACTGGATGCCAAGCCAAATCGATGAAATCGCTCCTAGGACCACCCACCCCAATGCCAGTACGCCAACTGGACAGCACACTTGACTTAGCTCTTCACGTCCCATCCTTGTCCAGCCATCCCAGGAGGGGACCAGGAACCAAAATATGTGAATGGCGCTGATACTGCTAGAAACCAGCCCCTGTGACAGAAATACCAGGGAGACTGCTAGGAGCCCTCCACCCCTGAATGAGGAGAGATGCTGCCATTGCCTTTGCTCTCGCTGTGCCTGTTCTGGAGCTGAACAAAGCCCTGGCTTTCTGCAAGGTTACTGAGTAGGCCCCAAGTTGGGAGAGGGAGTGCACTGCACAGAGAAGCTCATCAAAAGCCGACGCGCAAAGCTGGTGTTTTCCAGGGGGTCCGCTCTCACCTCAAACTCAACAAAGGCCTTGTGACTGCTATTCAAGCTCTGCACAAAGCACTGCAGGGCAGGCGTGACGCATGGGCTGGGGTTTCCCCGAAGACATCTCCCACTGGGGCCTGTGCTTAGCTTTCCTCTCTGCAGGCACCGCAGCTCAGAGCGGCAATTTCTGAGAGGTGCAGGAGCCCCGTGGCCACCCACTTCCACGAGGGGTGAAGGGGGCGCGTGAGTTAGACCGAGGACGCTGCTCTTACCACTTCTATCACCATCTCCTGGCGCAGGAACTTCCGCAGAGGGGCCTGAAGCTGAAATGAGAGAAACAAGGGAGTCCTGAGGGGTGCCGCAGGCTCCGTCGGGGTCAGGGATGATCCCATAGCTAGCACCACAATGCATACAAGGCCTTGGCCATGAACATATCCAGGGCCAATTCAGGATTGCACAGGGACCTCACATTGCACCAGAGCCTTGCATTGGGGGTTTAATCATCGTCTCTGGGCTAGGTGCGTGGAGCCCAAACGATGGGGGTGAGGGGAGAGGAGCACCAGAAGCGGGTTGTGTGGGGAAGACAAGCCAGGTGATACAGAGGCTGCCCTGATGCCAACCAAGCCAGACTTTTTAGGGAGACTCTATGGAAACCAGCTCCATGTTCGCTTGCCCAGAAGCCAGACAAACTAACTCTGGGTGCAAAATAATCCTTTATGCGCTGCTGGTAGGCATTCATGAAATTCAGATATTGGGGGCTCTGGTTTGGCCCAGTAGAGAATTAGACAGCAGCTGGGATGTCCCAGTCAAGACCCACCACAGGCCCAAGGCACAGGTGTACTCTGGTTGGAGTTTCTTGTGCCCCATCTCGTTGCCCCAGGGCAATGGAGAGAGCGAGCAAAGGAGCTCAGGGTTCCCGTACCAAAGCCCAGTCTTGAGCCCACATCGAAGCCCACCGAGTCAAGTCTAAAATCCTCAACCAGGCTGTTCAGCAAGAAGCAGCTCATGCCCCCAAATTGGCTTCCCTACCCAGAGGACGTGGTAGTCTTGGGTTGGCAGAGACTGTCGCATACGTACGTCCTCCATCCCTTCAATGTGGGACTCGATCTCTTGCACTATTCTGGCATTCCTCTCTACTTCCTCGGCGCTCTTCATGCCTTTGTTGATCCTCTCGGCCACTTGCTTGATGTTCCTCTGGGCGTCTATTAGGAAGGGGTAGTCGGGGTGGTCCTCGGGCGTGTGCTTCAGGAGGTCCTAGTGAAAAAACACCAGGAGAGGTTACTGTGAGGTACACGATGCACTGCACTGAGCCAGACACAACCCCGGGGACCTGTCCCATCCCAGAGACCCTATGCGGTTATCGATGCTGTCCAGTTTAAGCTGTCATGTGGAACCTGTAGGATCATGTGTTTCTCCCCACTGAGGTCTGAGTAGCCTGTCAGATCCATCCCTTATAGGGTGAGCTATATAAACTCATGAGGTTTCCTTCATCACTGTCTAAATGTAAGCTCCTGTAATCCCTCTGCTGTTGTCTGGGTAATGAGCAGTAAGCTCATGGGTATTACACTCTGGGAATGCATTACGTCTCCAGTCAGGTATCATCGACCTGTTATGCTGTGTCTATGATCCTGGATTTCTGCAAAGAAAACTGCCTGCTGCAACTGCACTAGTTGCTCTCTGCCGGCACGAACGCTGTTAAACCCTTTGTGCGCTGCTCTTACCGCTAAGAAAACAGGTGTATTTTGATCAGAGGATAATGAATGTGATTCATGACTAAGAAACAGCTTGCACGTAGAGGCTTTTCTTCCACAGCTCTCAAAGGAATCTTCCAAGGAGGGCAGGATGATTACCACCAGTTTAGAAATGGGCAAACCAAGGCACAGTGAGATTAAGTGACTTACCCAAGGTCACTCAACAGGCCAGTGGCAGAGCTGGGAGTAGCCCCAAGTGTCCTGTGTCTTGGCCCAGTTCTCAATGGCCCTCTTACTCATGCCAGGCCTGGTGCTGCTATATGCTCGGTACCGTATCTCAACTGCACTCGTGCCAATGCTGCAGACAGCCACGTCCCATGTGTACAGCCCGGCAAAGCATTTTCATCCCCAGCCTCAGGGGCCCCTGAACTGCCAGCTCGAGTTAGCTGCAAGTCAGGCTCCTTGCAGAGATGGGGCCCGGCTTTTGCATGGACAAGCTGACAGCTGTGATTGCAAAAAAGGAAGCCTTTGAGAAGCCTCATTGGCTTTATAGTGCATGCAAACCTTGCTGGAGAGTGTGGATTGAGATGCTTTCAATAGGGGTCTCCTACTGGGAGACCAACTCGTAGGATGGGTTCAGGCAGGGCTGCATTTGGCCTGCTATTTTCTGCAGCCCCTCTACGGGTGGTTATGAGTGTGGCCAGGACTGCTCCCTCTTCCAATCCATGCCACCGATATCTGGATGTGTGCACAGAGCCAGGATCCTGCATGCATCCCTGGGTGCTTTACAGACATTTCCACCAGATCAGACGGGAATCTCCATTTTTAACACCGGACCAGTTTTCCCCTTCTAATGTTTACAACGGGAGATGACAGCAGGATCCAGCCACAATGGCATTACCCACCTCTTCAGGGTCGAAAGCAAAGATTTGCACAATGATCTCTGATTGGATCGTCAAAAGATATCGGTAATTAGGGCTCCACAGAACTCACCTGCAACCAAGTGCACCATGATCATTGGCACATGCTTCTCTTCCCCACGGGTTATCACAAGGATCAGCGGATGGCCGAAAATATACTGTGCTGTTATGCTGGTGGGATTGGATTGTTTTCATGGTGCTCTCGACTCCAGCAATTTTCAGAATAAACAATGTTGTAGAAGCTCATTTCGTGATGACTCCTAGGCAGGGGATTTTACTTCTGAACATAACAAGGCAATTTGCTTCATTACTGAAGCAGCGGATGGAGTGCTTAAAACATTACCAACCAATCGCTTACGGCGCGGCTCCTATTCTGGCCGAACGCTTGTGTCATCAAACGGTAATCAGGTTTGAAAGCAGCTTCTCCTCGGAAGCTGAGCAATTCCTGTTGCCATCTGATATGCTGAAAAAGATCAGCAATGCGCCGTTGCTAAGAAATGGGCTGCCTCCACCGGCGTGCTGGGAAGATGGGCATTTTGCATTGCGCCGGGCTTTGCAAAAGATGGAGGGTTCAGCGAGTCGCGAGCTCTGCGTCGGTACGCGTGTATCGACTAAAAGCAGCTCAGACCCGCTTGGCGCTGCGGGGCTTTGAAGCCCTTCGCAAGCCCGAGGTGTTGCTTTCTGTTCGCCGCGTGGCAGAGTGAAAGCCGAGGGGTGGAGGACTCTCCTCGGAAAGGCAAACGGGTGTTGGCGAAATCATACTGGATCAGCACTTCCCTTCTTGTGACTCCCCTGCAGCTCCTACTCTAAGCCCCAGCTTCTGGAGTCGTGGGATTGTGTACGAATCTCAGCAGTCTTTTTTTTTCTTTTTAAGGCAGTTTCTGGCAATAACGATCCTAGATTCGATACCAGCTTGAAAGTGCAGCCCTCAAGGGTTAAAAAAACATTGGGAGATAAATGCAAAGAATCCCTTTTTAAGTCTCATGATTTTTAAGTCAGGCCTGTGATCTCACGGGACCCGCTTTGCGATTTCTGACCTCTTGAGGTTGCCGATACTGGTTTCACCCTTACTTCTCATGTTCAAAACCAGCCCAAGGCAAGGGTGATGGCTGGGTCCTTGCTGTCAGAGTTGGGCTGTGTCACCCCAGACACACAGGCGGATATCACCGCAGAGCTCCCACCTCCGGTTCCTGACTCCGGCAGCAGCAGGGCAAAGCTCTCCAAGCTTGTCTGGTACTTGCCGCCTCAAGCTAGTGAAGATTTAAAGGGCTGCCTCTGCCTTGCATCAACCCAGCAAGGTTACCAAGTACGCCATCAGCAGCGCAGCTACTCAAGACTGCACCCTGCATCGAGACGGTGGGGAAGGCATCTAGTTTCCAGGTTGGATCCAGTGCCCTACAAGTGTTACTTGAATAAAAGGCACCGATGGAGTTGTGCATGTTGTCTCCACGGGGCTCGGGCAGCCTGTGGCTGTGTAGATTGTCCCCTGTGCCATCACCCTGGACTTGGCGTAGGATGAAGGCTTGGGACTGTAATGTGGGAGCTGTGGCTTCGCCTCCTGGCTTCACTTGCTGCCTTGGGTGAGTCACTTCATTGCTCCGTGCCCCATCTGCGAAGCGGGGGCAACCCCCTCGAGTCTCTTTGGACCGCATGCTGTTCGGGGCAGGAGTCTGTCATTGGGGCTTACAGGTCTCTGACAGGCACTGGTGCTGCCACAAGCGAAACAAGAGGTGAAAGCAGGTTTGCAATCGTAGCAGCGACTTGCTCAAGAGCCAGGTGCCAGGAGGGCCTGCTCAGGTGGACTTTGGCTATGGACAGACACAGAGTTAAACCATGCTTATGGGAGAGGGGTATTTTCTGCCCAGGGATGTGCATCAGCTGAACCGATGCAACTGTTTCATCTGTTTGCTCCTACCCTGGTATAGCAGACGGAGCTAAACCGCTGTCACTTTAAACCTGAACAAAACAGCTTAAAAGCTGCCAGTGGTTTAGTTGCTACTTGAAGCAGAATGGAGCAGACAGACGAGACAGCTACAGTGGACCACGGAAAGTGCCTCAACTGCTGGTGCGTCTGCACCCTTTGATACCCTCACCTGAGGCTGATTCCACCGTGAACCGTGCTGCCTGAGAAACCGCCTGGGGAAAGGAGCTGTAGAGCAAATCCGGGCCTTCGTCAAGGACTGTGTGAGGGAGACTGTGATGCTGAGCAGAAGGGGCGATGGGTTTTTTGCCAGCTGTCGGGACATTAGTCGTTCCAACTACTCAAAGCTGGCTGGTTGTCTGCCTGGAGGCAAATGAAAGTGCCAGGGCTGGTGAGTAATGGGAAGTGATTTGGTGCCAGGCGGGGGCATCGGTTGAGTCAGAAGGCATCAAGGCTGGTGACTTGTCGGGGAGGGAGATCTATAGCGGCCGGAGGCTGTATCTCTTGCAGGCTGTCCAGGGAACACGCTGCCACATGGGTCGCCAGCTTGCATGCTTTCCATCATGGCTCTGCTTCCCCCAGAAGATCGGTCAGGTATTCAGGGGGTTCCCAAATCCCCATTTGTGTCCAGCACGCTCACTGCCAGGGCCAGCTCTGCCTTTCATCCACATGCTCCATCCCTCCTTTCAGCCCTTCCTGTGTAGCCAGGTCTCCCCACGCTCCCTGCATCTCACCAGACTTCCCTTTCAGCCGGTTTGGTTTCTTTCTGCCCTGCTGGAAGGCTGGCCAGGGGTGCCAAGGAGCGGGGCAGGTCTCTGGAGAGACACGATCCAGCCTGTCTCCGGGCCAAATGATCCCAGTTCTTCCAACTGGTTCTGACTGGGCGCATCTACATGACATGTTCACTGCGCAGTTGACTAATTAATCATGCAGTACACATCTTGGCATGTCCATGTGCACCCCTATTAGAGTGCACGAAGCTAATAAACTCCGCGGCAGGGTAGTCGTGTAAAATGCGAGTATTACCCTGCTGCGGAGTTTTTCCATGCGCAGCAGTACACGTGTAGACGCGGCCCTGGCTGGGTAGGGCACAAGGTGATTCAGTGCAGGGTTAGCCAGCAGGCAGCCCTGGCACTGAAGCACCCTCATGCCCAGCCAGCTGCCCCGCAGCACGTGGAGCCAGGGGTAGCAGCCAGCCCAGGACTGCTCTGATGGGGCTCCATGGGCTGCACATGAAAAACTCCAGAGCAATACGCTCCAGGCTTTATTCATGCACATTAATTGCATGTGTAGATGTGCCCAATTATTACTAGTTATTATTACATCTTTGTTGCTATTATCAGCCATCTTTTCCTACCTCTGATCCCATCTATAGGTGCATCAATCCAAGTTTAGTCCGTACAGTCTTCAGGACATGTGGTAAGGGAGGGTACCTAATGCACTTCTGGATGCTCAGCTAAATAGCAAACGTCAAATAAATGTTTGCTAGATTTTAAAATCTCCTTCTCTCAAAATATCTTCTCGTACACATAGGTACTTCTAGCCTTGGATCTACACTACTCTAAACCTTTTCTTTGAATCACAGAAAATGAGGGTTGGAGGGAACTTCAGGAGGTGACATTTAATCCAGCACCCGCTCAAAGCAGGACCAGCCCCAACTACATCATCCCAGTCCCGGCTTTGTCTAGCTGGGTCTTAAAAACCTCCAAGGATGGAGATGCCACCACCTCTCCGGGTAACCCGTTCCAGTGCATCACCACCCCCCAGTGAGAACAATTTTTGACAGACTAAATAGCTTGAGCAATCGAGCCTGGCTGCAAACTGTTTTACTCCACAATAACAGCTTGAGGTAGCAATCCGACATGCTGAGAAAGGCAGAGATTTTGGAAAGTGCTGTTTGTGGCATCGAGCCCTGTCGACTGTTTTATATTTCGGCCAAAGAGAGAAAAGATATGTTGCTCCCTAATACTTAACATCGTGTGCGACCTAAGCCTTTCAGCACGGTTATTTTTAAAACCAAAAAAGGGGATAATCCAGAACTCAGGATAAAAAAAAAAGTGCGGGTTGTTTTTAGTTTTCTAGGTCAGGTGATAAATCAGATTTCACAGTTGGCCTCTAACAACTTTGGGGATCGTACTGGAAAATTACCTGGGTTTTTTTTGAGCTAATAAACAGCTTTACTGTCTGCAGGCAACTGTTCCAAGTTCCTCCTATTTCTCCAATAATGCCATCGCCTGTTGAGTGAATTATACCACTCCTCGGCTCTGCATAGTGTCTGTGCATTGGCAGCTTCGCTAATGCCCCTTGACTTAATTTACTGTGGAAACCTCAAATGTCTGGCTCTGTTCGGGGCATAAAAATAGTAGACGCTTGTGCAGGCGCAATGCGTTTGCCTGCAAATATTAGCGAGGCAAAGACAAGGCACGGGAATGCGACTGGCTCAGACTCCTCATTTTCATTAGCAGGCAGCCAGCGACACTGGATCCCTAATTAGGTTAGGGCGGCCACGGTATACAGCTGCCTGGGAAGGCACGAGGGCGATGGGCATGCAAATCATCACGGAGACGAGCCCTGGCATACAAACTGACGGCAGCAGACAGGTAATTACAGAAGGTTAAACAAGAGGCCTCGACGTGCTAGAACCCGAATTAAAACTGGCTGCGGTCTTACCCAAAAACCCACAAGCAAAGGAAGTCCAAGGTCATTGCTACTACGGGACCGGAGGAAACCGAGGCTGCTCACGTCACGGAGATGGCAGATTACAAGTCCTCCAGCAGCACTGACTCAGTGCCCCAAAATATTTTCAACCGGGGTGCTCCACCTCCAGTCGGCCCAGGGACTGTGCCATCCAGTCCTCGGGGGTCCCCATGGGCCAAAACTTTGGCAGCAGGGGAAGAAGTGGCTGCTTCCCTACTAGATTAGGACCCAAAGCTGGTGTGGGCCCAAGCCAGGCACTGTCTGGAGGCAGCGTGGGACTCGTTTGGTGGTGCAGGGCTAAGCAGAGGCAGTGCAGGGGCCAGGGAGGCAGTGGGGTCCCTGTTCCTGGGACAAAGGGCTGAGGGAGGAGCGTGGGGCCCCCATTCGGCAGCCCCATCCGGGTTGGCCAAGGGGGGCAGCATGGCACTAATCCAGCTGGCAGACCACCCCCGTGAGGGGTCCAATCCGGTCCATGGCACCAAAAGGTTCAGCACCACCATCTCAAACTGCTGCGGGGATGTCGCTGCGCTTCCCCCGGTAAGAGACGGTGCAGCACGTCAAGTGTGGAAATGTGAAATGCTCTCCAGCTGTGCTGGAGCCGCAGGGCTGGGCTTTCTCCTCCAGTGCACACGCTTGCTGTGCCATGCCAGCAGTCCCGGACGCGGCGGGGGCCAGTCCCGTGATGCGCGTGTGTTTAGAGTGGAGTCACACCGTCTGCAGAGTTGGCCCCCGGCTCGTGCAGGGGGTATGAAATTGCTGAGAAACCTTCAGCTAAGGCTGGCACTGCATTAGATCAGCAATCGCTGCCCTGGACAGCTGTGAGGCATGGTGGGGCTGGATGACAGGGTAGAAACGAGTCTTGCTAGATGTGCGCATGTGGATCTCATTCATCAGCTGCTCAAGGGAAGGGACAAGGAAGCGGGGTGAGGGGGGTTCTCGTGAACCGGGGACAGCGCCTTGGGGTCAGGAGAAGCTATGCGAGGTGCAAGCCGGCGTTTGGTTAAAGCCGAGCGTCTCCAGTCTCTGCCTCGCTCCTCCTTCTTCCCCAGTCTCGCGGTGCCGTGGCTCTGTCTCGTTCGTCCTTTCTCCCCGATTCCCTCTGCCTCTCCACTCCTGTCTGTGGGCTCAGCAAAGAGAGGATGCAGAAGGACCAAAACAACTGCCCGGCGCGGAGACTTTGCGCCTCGATATCAGGCAAGTCAGGCCAAGCCACAAAAAATGTCCCTCCCCAGCAGGCTAATGCCATTCTTGTCCTGCAAGCTGAGTAAGGGCCGTTTCCTAGAAATTGCTCCAGTGCACCGCCCCTGAACCAGGCGCATGAGGCATCTGGGGGATGTAGCTCATAACAACACCAGGCAGCTGCGGGGTCTGCTCACATCATCTCTCCAGGCCTGGCTGTTTCCCTTCAGCGGCTCCGGACAGAGTAAAAGCCATTCAGGAAGCTGTCACCGCTGTGGATGAGAAGGATGTTTGGCTGTCAAACCTGGGCTGCCTGATGCATGTTGTAGCTTGGCCTCCTGAAGCTTGTTCCAAATGTTGCTTCCTGCCACCCATGCAGGGCAGGAAAGTCGATGCATCAATGTTCCTCCTTCATCAACAAGCAATATCAGCCCAAGGAGGTGAAGGGCCTTGGCCAAGGTCATGAGTAAGAATAACTGACCCCACAGTCTTCACAAACCTCCCGCCGGCTGTCTATCAGCAGGCAATTATTCCAGCTCTCCATTGTAACTTCTCTCCAGACTCATCATTCCCATCTCAGCTGCTCTCCACAAGCCTTTCCACATTTCCATCGGGCCAAGGAGTGATTGGGGTGGCTCAGGTTTAGCGACCCAGCTTTGAAGCAACTTGAAGAGTCTTGATTGCCAGAACCTGCTCAGCATGGACCCTCTGAAATTGGGGCCCATTGAAGGGGGCTTAAGTTAGACCCCCACAAAAGGACCAATCAATCATTCTGGGAAACCCTGGCCCAGCCTCTGGGTGTTCACAGATTTCATTATACGGGAAGAACAAGGTAACAGGGATAGGGTGTCTAGCAATTTTCTGTTAGCTGCAGACTCCAGCCTCAGCGACTTCCACAGGGCCGAGTCCTTGGCTTGTTAGTTAATTTGTAAGCACAATCGTAGCAGAGAATCATGGAGCCAAAAAGCCCCAGGGCTGGAAGGGTCCTTGTTCAATCCAACCCCTGCACAAAGGCAGGATGTGCTGTTCCTAACCCATCCCAGACGTGCCTGGAGAATAATGCCACGTGTACGCGTGGCTTTCATCACTGTAAGCACTGGCCCCCTACTCTAGCTCCGTGTGCAAGGGTTGACTGGGGCACAGGCGGTCAGTACGAGCGGGTCGCACTAGGTCAGAGGTTTACCGGAGTGGATGCTGGGCTTCAGCTCTAGTCCAAGGGCTGAGATCAAACTGCAGTCAGGGAACCAATTGACCCAGGCCTGGAGGTTCAAGAAAGGAAGAGGAGCAAGCAGAAGCAGGCAGACGGGTCGAAGCCAGAAGATCAGGGCTTGGAGTCAGGTTTAGGAGATCCAAGCAGGCCAGAGGCACAGCAAACCAGTCTATTGCCCAGATAACTTGCCGCTGTCTGTCCTAGTTTATACAAGCCAGGGTGAGCAGGGCCTTCTCCTGAGAAATAACTCTTCCCAATCCCCTTGATTACCTCCAGCTGCAGCCTGGGACCTACCCTGGCTGGGCCTCCATTCATTACACCGCATATCTCTGAACTTCAGGGAAGTGTAGGGCTCAGATCCTAATTCAACCAACTCAGCTCTGGTCTGAGAAATAAAAGCTCAGGTCCGAGTCACAGCAGCACTTGCCTGTGTCAACAGGAGAACAGGAAGGTCACTTGACCAATGCACTCTCCGCTTGGCCATGCTAGCCAACACGCCTCTACAAACAAGCCAAGGGGTTCTGCGTGTAGAAGGGTTATCACTACAGCTGTGACTTGTGCAAAGCTGCTCATAAAGAGAAGTTTGGCTCGTCTGCCACATTTGCAGTTGCACTGAATGCAGCCACGTGGCTTCCACTCCTTGCTCCTTCACCTCCTCCATACAATGCAGCAAGCAGAGCTGAAAGAAAGAGCTGCTTCGATTGCTGGCAAGCGATGGAAATGCATTCAGTGGCACAGAAGCCCAAAATGCACTATTTGGGGTGAACGTCTGGGAGTCTGGGATCCCAGAGTTTGAGCTGGTCACAGCTCTCTCCGTGAATTTAGGCTCGTATCACACACTCATCATACCTACTTCTGAATGCATATTACTACGTATCATTTATATCACCACAGTGCCCAGCATCCGCAGTCAGCAACCAGATCCCCAGGGGGCTCAGTGCTGTAGAAACACAGAGAAAAGGGCATCCTTTATCCTGCCCAAGTGGCTGTCAACCTTTTCAGACCTGAGGAACTGCTCATTAAACTCACGTCACTCCATGGAAAATGCCAGCTCTTTGCTTTCACTTGTTTCTTGAGTACGGAAAAATGTGAGAGCAAGTCTTCTGTGGCAAAAAACCGTGGCAGCCCAGAGCAGGGCACACTGTTTGGGACACGCTGGATTCTTATTTGCAACCTCTGGGTTTGTGTTGTGACTCATGCATAGGTGTTTGCACACCTCAAAGTGCTAATATAGTATTTCGCCACATGCAACCCTGGAAGGAAGCCGCTTGTCCAGTGCAACTTTCTTCTCACTCCTCCCTCGCTCCAGATGACAGAGATCAAATGCAACTTTGGACCTACACAAAATACCCCCGCTACGTGACCGGTTTCAGCCGCTACTGCAGACCTCTCAGAGGATGCCTGTAAGACTCTCAGACCTCAGATCTGGCTACCTCCATCAGAAGAGACGTGTTCACAGGTCTCGGTTCAGTGCACTGACAACCAGTGCCAGCCTTGGGTGGTCTCTCTTGGCACGTGTGGCTCACAATGTAGTGCTGTAACATCAGAGCCATGCCAGGCTCCCAGCCCGCTCCCTCTCCCCCTCTGTAACACAAGACCAGCTGTCTGCTCCGGTACCTGCTGGGTGGTTTGTAGCCCAGGCTCCTGGCACAGCTACTGCACGGCCGGCCAGCCTGCCTTAAGAGGCATCCAACCACTGCCCCAAGGTGTCCTGGGCATATCCAGCAACCTTCCTCCCATGCAGACAAAATCAGGTTTCATCAGCTCAAGGTTGAAGACCAAAGGTCAATTTGCAGGTAGGTAAAGCCCTGTGCTTTGTCCATATGCACGGAGGGGAGAGGGAGCTACATTGCTCGTAGCCCCTGGCCTGAGCTTCTTACCTACAAGAGGCGTCAGCGGGGTCGGAGCTCACCTCCACCCCAGAAGATCAAGGCTTAATTCCAGCTATCTTGGAGAGAAAAGGCTGGGGGCGGGGTGGTCATTGCTTAGCCCCTTCCACATAAATACAGGACATCTCAACCCAAGTGTGAACAAATCCATGGGCAACAGTTCAGGAAATCATGCATCTCACCCGGTCTCCCCGCCATCCCCTGCACTGCCCCGCTCTCCTGCTTCATGGCATCCCTCCCTGAGCCAAGCAGCCCAGTGGGGACACTGCAATCACAGACATGCCAAGAGAGGCCTGCGGCCCTGAAAGAGCTCATCAGTCCTGGCCCCCATCCACCGTGGTACCTCGCCCCCCGGCCCGCTCACCTTAACCAGCAGCTCGTAGCGCGGGATCCGCTGCACAGGCTTGATCATCAGGTCGGACAATGCCTGCTTCTCCTTGTTCTCTCTCATGCTTTGCTGCAAAACACCAGGAGGGGACAGAGGCAGGTCCTTGTTAGGAACGGGGATGAGGAGTAGCAGGGTTTGTCCCGGGATGCCAGTGGATGTCCTGACACCAGGGCCAAGGCCAAGTCTCAACATGACCATTTTGGGGGATGTGAAACTGGTGTCTATTAGGGGCCAGGATAAGAGCGAATATATGGGCAGATCCTCTATCTGTCTCTGAAGCATTTGGTGCTGGTCACTGTCAAAGCCAGGATAGGCCCTGGGTGTAATACAGTCTGACAGCCTCATGTTTGTCTCATCTGAGCGCCCCTAGGCAGTGCACAAGAGCCGGGCAGATACCCCAGTTGGCTTACTGGTGCAATCCCATGGGAATGGGCAGGGCTGGCAGACAGTGCCCATCTTCCCTGCTAGGAGGGTATTCCCTGAGTCCCTCTCCCTACCCTCTGGGCTCCCTAGTCTGTCTGAACTTGAGCCCACCTGCTCCTTGCCCATGAAAGCATCATGTGGCCCATCATGCATCTCCAAGGGGATGCCGGATGAACATGGGCATTTCTACAATCAGGCGAGTTCCAGCTGCTGTGCCGAAGACGATGAGAGACAGGGAGGGAAGTCTTTGCTCAGATACCAGGAGCTGGTGTAAAAGTGCTCCAAAGAATTCACGGAGCAAATGCGGCTGCACAACAGCCAGGGTCTGGAGTGATACTGGCTGGGGTCTGGAGTCACACCAGTTCACACCAGCTGGGGTCTGGAGGGGCACTGCTTCACACCAGCTGAGGTCTGGAGTGATGCCATAGCCCTCTCTTTCCTTTGGCAATGCATAAAGGAATCAGCACATCAGCAGCTGCTGCTAGGATGGTGACCTACATCCAGAAACTTCATGAAGGCTGGCCTGGCTTCCTTGGCTATCCTCACAGCATCCTTGGCATTGAGGAAGTTGTCGATGTAGGCCGAGTAAATGGTCACCAGGATGTCCTTGGAAAACTGGGGAGCAAAACAGAGAGAGAGGGCCGTGAGGGGGTACACGCAGGAGCAGGCTGGGAAGG
>JAGPOW010003316.1:195997997-196022548 GCA_030014935.1 Caiman crocodilus | reverse complement strand
ACTCCTTGCGTCATTCACTTGTAACCGATCACTGAACAGCACGCTTGCGAAACCTTGCAAACTTCTGTATAACAGATACCTAGAGGTAGTGATCGGGGTGCTTGTTACGTGAATTATTCCGCTTGCACCATTTATTGCTAGCAATAAACTTCTCTTGTGCTTCCACCCCCGGTGCGTTTATTGGCGTCTGCACACCGGGCACGATCCCAGACTTGAGCTGGGGCTCAACACCAACACGGCATCCTCCGTCTGTCTCAAACCCTCACTACTTCTCTTACCAGCCCCTCACAAATCTCATGGGGTTTACAAAGACTGCAACCCCTGGCCTAACGGGGAAGGCTTTTTAAAGGGCCACTCGGTAACAGGAAGCTTCTGTCACCAGATGCCTGGAGCGCATCTCTGGCTATCCTGAGCACAGGCACAGGGATCTGAGTCAAGGACCTGGCTCCTTTTGCTGGCTCTGTCACATGTTTTGTGTGTGACGTGGATGAGTCACTTCGGATCAAAGGCTGCCACCCACAAAGTGCACTGGGTCCAGGCAGCAGCATCACCAACACAGTCCTCCCCTGGGCCGAATGGCAAAGGGCATGGGGAGTGGGCGGCACCAGCAAGCATGGGGTACAGGATGGCACAGGTCTGGGTGCCCAGGTAGGGCTGGCGGAGCAGCTGTGTCAGTGACCTTCCTCTGTTGTTGCTGGCTGTGAGCAGATGTGGCTCACAGATTAAGAGCTGAGAGCACATCTGGCAGGCAGCTTGCAGCTGTGTTTTTCGCAGCACCCCTGATTTAAGAGGCAGCATTTGCTTGGTCAGGTTTCCAAGGAGCAGGTCGAGGAGGAAGAACTGGCTCTTGGAGCTGACACCTTGACAAGGGACAGCGGGATCAATTAGGCAACAGGAAGACAGCCATGCCTGGTGCCCCCGATTCGGGCTTCGGGGCTGAGCTGGCACTACTAAGAAGCCAATCTCGCTCCCCGCTCCGGTCCGCATGCCAGGTCTGTCACAACGTGGTGGAAGCCAGGCACGGCCCCGGTGATCGTCTTGTCTGGCTCCTCACGCTCCACTTGCCGCAGGGCTTCTCCAAAGTACTCCCTGCCTCACAGCCAATGCTAGAACCAGAGTCCTTCTGCTAGGAAAACGAATCCAAGCTCGATTTAAAAGGATTTCCACTCAGCAGGCGGATGGTCCCCTGTGCTCCAAGAGCTAATCCAAGGGTAATTCTCAGGGTTCAAGATGCACACCTTAGTTCAGACTTGTGCAGCTGCAGCTTCCAGCTGGCGAAGCTCATTGCAGCTCGGTCTATGAGATGGCAGAGACCGCGGGTCAGATCGTCCCCAAAGCAGGCACATCTCACCTCGGACCAAGTCCACCTGACCATGCAAACGGGGTGACCGCCTTGGGTTTCTCCTGCTCTCTGTCCAGGCCTTTCAATCTACTGAGTGTTCACCCCCCTTGGCCTGTCTAAGGACCCCACTGACCTCCGTGGAGCGGTCTCACTGCTCACACCAGCGCTTGCTGGAGCAAGGCTCGAGCTGACAAGATGAAAAGCCTTGGGTCCCTCACGGCAGCCGTGCTCCCATTCATCTTCCCCTGACAGCCCTCGGCGGTGAGCGGGAGCCAGCGGGCCAGGTCCTATCAATGCTATGACAAGTGATTAACTCTGCAAAGGTCTCACCGGGGTGACGTGAGGGGGAAGGTCATGGTCTCGCTCTTGATGGATGATGTGGTTCTGTAATGCACAGGGCAGTCACTCTGCTCCCAGAGGAGAGTCCTCGCCCGCAGAAGGGTTCACAGCACGGACCTCAGCTGCTCCGACCGGGCCCGTACTGCGCACCCGCCTTCCACGACCAGCTAGTCCTGTCCCTTCCAGTCCCGAGCACTGGAAAATACTAGAGCAAGGCTTCTGCTGCAGAGAGCATTGCAAGCCCGCAGCAAGGCAGCACGGGAATCCGGAGCATCCGAAACACGTGCAATCTCTGGGCCTATCTTGTGAATCGTGTGCCTGTCTTGGCAAATCTAACAGTGCTAAAATTGTGCATCCCACAGCACCCTGAAAAGGATCTCACAGCGCCCCAGTAGAGAACCACTGCCCTGATCTTACGAGGCAGGCGAATGAATATTAGGCTGAATTTTACAAGTGGGGAATCACAGGGAGCTGAGGAGCAGTGAGGGTATAGGACTCGGACAGCAAAAGGAGCCAGAAGGGGACCCCTCACTGAGGCCTGAGACCCACTAAAGCCACTGGGGATACTACCAAATGTGTTTTCTCCTCCTGAGCTAGCCAGCTGCTGTGGGACTGCTCCCTTCCAGCATGAGAGATGGCTGCAGTAGGCCATGCCTGCACCTCCTGATTGCTCAGGTCCTGGAGCCGAGCAGACCCCTGCACCAGCTGGCGAGCCGGCCCCCAGAGCGAGGGGATGGGGGGCAGCGATGTCCTCTCTTGCTCAGAGGCTGCTCCGCGTCACACGGGGTCTGAGCAGGCTGAAGGGGAGGGTGTGTGTTGGGGGCCATTCAGGAGTCTGGCAAAGGGGCACCGAGGTCTCCATCTTGGCTGCAATGTAGTTTTAAACTGGCCCAACTCGGCCACGAGCTGAACTGGCTCCTGGCTGCACCAAGCCCCGAGGCCAGATGTGGCTGGGACACCGAGCTTGATATTCCCACTTCTGCAAAGGGTGCTGGGAAGGTGGGGAAGGGTCCCTAGTGGTGTCCCGATCTGGGACTTGAAGTCTTATTTACATCACTGCAGGGCACGTTTCCTCCCCGCTTTGCAGAGACTGCCCATGGTCACACCTGAGCAGATCTGGGGTCGAATGCCACCAAGTCATAATGTCACGGCCAGGAACTGAGTGGTCTTCACCTGGCAGGAATCAGCTGGACTCCGCTGGCTGCAATACAATGAGGTGGTCGGGGCCAAGGTCAAGGAAGGATCATTCCTATCAAAACCTATACAATCCACCGCCTGAACTCTGCAGAAGATACCGTCAACCCTGCCTACAACGTGCCTCCTGGTATCCCCCAGCCCTCCAGAGCTTGTTATGGGGCACCAGCCTGGGCAGGCCCCATGGAGCTACCCCACACCTTGCCATCTTTGCAGGCTGGGGGATACCAAGCCATCCTGTTTCCAGACCTCCCATTGCTGCCAGCTCTACACGTTTGTGGTTTGCACTCTCCCTCATCCCGTCCTTGTGTCCTGCCCAGACACCAAGTTGTGCAACACACTCGGCGAGGACAAGGGTCCCCAGTGGACAAGCATGTATTCCTCCCTGATCCCGCGAGGCACCAGGGACCTCAGCTGGCAGCTCCTTCACAGAACCAGTGCCATGGATGTGCATCTGGCATAGTTTATGGATGCCCTTGACATTTGTCCCTTTGCGGGAGACCCTGGCACATGCCAACCCGAAGCGTGCCAGGCTGCAGCTCCTCCAGAGCCGTCTGCTGCGGTTCTGGCTTCCCTACTTCCTGCACCTTTTCATTTATGCTCTCCTCATCCATGGCCCCACCAAGTCCTGGGGCCTCTTGGTCAATCTCTTCCTGGCTGTGGCCAAGCTTGTGATCTATCTGACCAGGAAGGAGACTCTGGCTGGGAGACACCCGGGCACCGTCGGGCCGCTTTCCTGTCTCCTTGTCCGTTCGTGCGTCTGGTCAGAGTTTCACTGCGCAGTGTCCACTGGACTCATTCACAGGCCAGTGGGTGCTGCCTGGTGTGCTCTGCTTCGTGTACCTCTTCAATGCACTTGCTTTGAACCTATGACCCTCGCTCCCATCCTGGTTATGTTTTTCTGTTTTCCTAAGTAATCAGTGATGGGCTTCTAAAGCTCTACTTGGTGGGCTTTGGCACACCATGCTGAATGACACACACACACACACACACACACACACACACACACACACACACCCCTCCACAAGCACATCACAGGCCAGTCCCAGAGCTGGAATAAAGTTTGACAGAGCTCCACTGATTTCAGTGTGGTTACCATCATTTACACCAGCCGAAGGGCCAGCTGCCTATTTGCCCAGGCTTTGAACCACCAAGGAACCACGTACATCCATGCACAGCCTCCCTCACACAATCGTCTTCACCACGTGCCTGTCGAAACACACCCGTCTGCCGCTCAGAGCGCTTGAAATGCACCCGCCGAGACGCTGGCCAATGCTACTGTCCAGCATCGAACAGGCAAGCGGGGACCTGACCTGACGGATGTCTTCCCTGCAGCGTGCAGCGCATTGCAGAGATGCCCGAGCAGCCCGGGTATCAGAAGGAGCCTCGCCTGGGAGGCACGAACTCTGGGGCGCTGCAACTAGATGGCTACCCAGGATCACTCTCTTAGGATCCCCCTGTGATGAGATCAATCCCTCTGGTCCTCATTAGTGCCCTTGCTCTGTAGTGCCAGAGTCACTCTTGCCTGCCTTAGCAATGCCTGTGCCTGTCTGTGTCACACTCACCAAAGCACCTGTCACCCGTGCAGCGCTGCTATGCAGAGGCCTGTGGCCAGGGCCCGGACTGAGCCAGCCGAATCTGATCTGAGACAACTCCCCTCTGTGACAGAGGAGGGGCATCTCCCCTGCCCTGGGCTGGGCAATCCTCCCGCTGCATCCCCAGCCAGATGGAAGGGCTCAGTGGCAAACCCACAAACCTGGCACAATATATCCAGGCCCAGGCTACAGTCGCAGCATCAACCTGCCTCCCACTTCAGTGACTGAGTCCACTGTAAGATACACCTGGCTCAGCTGCATCATGAATGCAGGCCGACCCCAGCCAGTGCATTAGGGAGAAAGCGCCCATGGGGCTTGCCAAGGAGATGTGCGAGCCCCCGACACCTTCTCTGGGGCCGGGGAGAAGGGATGGTGGCTTGGAAGGGCTCTGTGTTTTTGCCCCCTGATGGCATGGGGCTCTGGGAGCAGGGTCTGGCTGCTGGGGACCCCTCCTCTCTACCCAGCCCAGTGTCTCAGACCTGCACCACCCTGGGGTGTGTGAGGCAGCATCCTGGCAAAGTGCTCTGCAGCAGGTCAGCTCAGCACGTCCTGTCTTTGCCTTGCTGGAGGCGATGTCCCAGGCCCTGTCCGAGGTAACTACATTTGCTCTCACAGTTGCAAGGCACTTGGAGGTGCTGAGGTCTGCTAGCCACTGGGCTGTACAAGACAAGACCCCTGCCCCAGAGAGCTGGGGGTTGGGCCAGGCAGGGCATATGCAGTATGTCAGGGAAGGTCTCTGTCCACCTGCAGCAGCGCTGAGATCAGCTTTGAACCCTCAGCCTGGCTTGATGGCATCCTTCTTTAGGGCAGGCTGAGCACTCCTCCTGCCAGGTAGCACCTTCCCCTCCACAGGGCTTCTGAGATGCGATCTGCTTCAGCATCCCGTGCACTGGGGTGTGTGGAGGCAGCAGCGTGATGGGGTGCCCCACGGGGGAGATGCGTGCAAGCCCTAGGCTGTGGCTAGACATGGGAGATGTGCTGGGGCTCTGCTTTCCCAACACCTCTCAGGTGCCTGGCTGGTGGGTCCTGCTGAGGATTAGATCTGTGACCGTTCCCCAGTCATGCTGCAAGAAGAGATGGGGCTTTTTTGCCTTCTGCTGCAGCATGGAGTACCATCCACCTCCTAGGACCACCTGAGTACAGTTCAGCTCCCAAACTCCCTGCCCATGCTAGTCCCCCTGGCACTGCCAGCACTCTGGCCTCTCCTGCTCTGCTCCTGTAGCCTAGTGAGAGCAGTGCCCCATTTCTATCTGCAGAGCTCCCCTCACCACAATGCAGAGTGAGGCCTTCCTAGACCGCTGCACACCAAGGTCCTGCTGACCCTGATGCCGTGCACAGGCGCTAGTAGCAGGAGGATGCCTGTCTACACCAGCACATGCATCGTTGTCACTGTCACCTCATGTGGAACCCGCCTGGGGGAGCAAGGACTGGGAGGTTTTGGTGCTAAATTCAAGTGCAGACACTGTCCCAGGGGACGTGGATGCTCTAGCTGGAGGTAAGAGGTCCCTGCAGCCAACTGTCCAAACTTGGGATGAAACTCACATTTCAGTGCTTCCTTGTGGGATGCAGCTCAGCAGGAAAATCCAGGAGGGTTGTTATCTTTATGTGCATGGAAATAAATGATCCCAGGGGCTGTCCTTTTTACTCCAGACAGGCCCAGGTCCTGCTTCCCAAGCTTTCAAGAAACCCAAGATCCTCTGAGTGGTGGATATCATCGCCCCCAGATCACGGAGGGAGAAGGGGGCAGCAGGGTGGAAAGTATCTCACTTGGGATAACATTGTGAGTCTGTGGCAGAGCTGGAAATAGGAGCGTGAGGCCCTGGTGCCCCTGAAACAATGCTCTGATGCTGGGGAAGAAGCAGGAGACTTCACAGAAACAACCCAGCAGTGAGTGCCCAGTCGACCTGTCTGCCCTCTATCAGCACTGCCATTCCCTGTCGCCTTGTGGAACCAGCAAAGCCATGCCGGGAACCAGCTGGCCTCTGCTCTTCTCCCTGGCACAGCCAGGACTCCCCGGCAGCTCCGTTGGGAGGTGAGGATCTCTATTCCAGCATGTGAGCCCAGATGCACAGAGAGTGGGGCTGGATTTTCATTTGGCCCACAAACCCAACCAGCGTAATCATGGGCGACTGATGCCTCCCGAGTCTGGGGGACACCAGATTGCCAATGGGGGCGGGGAGGAGGGTCCCACAGCAGCGGCCGATTGCCAACCGGGGGGCATCTCCCAGCAGCCGAGCACCGAGCCAGTGGTGAAACTGGAAGTGCACTTCCAGTTTCATGGCTGGCGCTTCCAGGGGGTGCAAGTGCACCCGCGTGCACCTCCTACACGTCGCCAATGAGCGAAATCTAGAAACGGCAGGACAGATCCTGTTTCACACTGATGTAAATCTGGAAGAGCTGGAAGGAAACTGAGCAGGAGGAATGCAAGGATTTCTGCTTCTGCTCTCACTCCCTCAGGCATGCTCCTGCTTTCACTCCTCTCATACGGCCAAGTGTGACATTGGCCCACCATGGGGCCACTGTCGCATCGTCACGCCCGCTTGGCTCTCCTTCAGCGGGATCCCTGCCCAGCCAGTCCCCCCCCGGGGTGCCGTGGCAGGTGGCATGTGTGGGGGGATCTTTGCTGCACTCACAGATTGTACCAGCAGGTCTCCCACTTTCTGCTTCTCGTGCCAGTTCTGCACGCACTCGCTGATCTGCTCCAGGAACTGCTCGTGGTGCTCCAGCAGCTCAGGGATCTGGTCGAAGATCTCGTCCACCAGGGAGGGGTCGCAGAGGATGGAGTTTTCTGGTTGCTTCAAAGGTTTCATGTAACCCTGCGAAAACAACAAAAGGATTACAATGTGGCGCCAGCACCCTGGGAGACCCCAAATGTCTTGAGGCGCTCCGAGGGGTGTCAGTGAACCCATATGGACTGAAACCATTCCCTTGAATACAAGTGTGGTGGGTCTCAGCTCAAAAACTGCACCTGTCTCAGCCCCTCTACCTGCAAATGGAACAGCTGTCCACCCCCGTAAGAACTAAGATTCTCTGGGCCAGGTCACAGGTCCGTCTTGCACAGTCTCTTGTGTCACAAAGCAGCACAGAGCAAGTGGCAATGAGCTCCACGCTTTCACAGCGTGCTGGAATCGGACCAGAAGTCCAGCATGGAGCTGACAAGAGACTGCATGGGGTAAAGACTCAGCAGGGCTGTGCCAGCACGTCTTGGCTTCGTTGCTTCGTGAGTCGCAGGATGCTAACAACACAGGTCCCCTCCGCCACGTGTGTAAGGGAAGGCTCTTCCTAAAAGCCTGTTGAAATGTCCCTTGTGATAATCTCAGCCCACGCCTTCCTGCCCTGCCCTGTGGGCTTGCAGAACAATGTGCTGCTCTGGCATGGTTTGCTCTAGGATGCTGCACACCAGTGTTTGTGACTTGCTATAACGAGCAAGCGCTTGTCAAGGGCAGGCCTGATTGCACTGGTGGGGCGAGGATGTTTTGGGCGCGTCTTTACATGATGCTTTAATACGTTTTAAGCTACGTTAATGCACGTTACGAGTATGCGTCTACACGTGCGCATCCTTAATGCGCATTAAAAAGGGTGAATTTAGGCTATCTGTGCCTAAATTTGATACCTGCAAATGCAGCCCATGGAAGCTACTGAGTCTGAAGAGTGACTTCACTGGACTCTGGATTGGGCCCAAAGGATGACACAGCAGGGGACGTGACTGCAGTTCGGGCCATGGAGGGTGTGGGTGGAAGGAGGCCAAGGGAGAAAGGAGCAGGGCCTGCTTGGCTCAAGGAGCCATGGGACAAGGGGGTAAGGGAAAGAGGAAAGGGACTAGCAGGCGGAGGGGACTGGGAGAGGGGAAGAGGTGTGGAGGAGCTGACAGCATCAGCAAGAAGAGGTCTGGGTGTTGTCACGGCTGGGTGAGAGGGACCTGCGGGTGCTGTCACAGCACCAGACTGGCAGCACTGAGCAAGGGATGGAGGGACGGGAGCAAGGAGGGAGAAGTTAGCAGGAGCAGGGGAGAGCCCTTTCCCCCTGCTTAAAGCACGCGCAGGGTTTCAGAGCAGTAGCAAGGAGCACCAGCCCAGGGAGACCCGTGGAGATGCAATTAACCAGCTCAGACAGGGCAGCTGCTGGGAACAGCTGGAGAAATCTGACTGTAGGAGCTCTCAGGAACCAGAAGGCAAAGGGTGGAAATTTCCACTGCCAGCTCTTCGTTTGCTGAGGTTGCCGCTCCAGCCGAGAGTCTCCTTTCCTCAGAGCCGTGCCACAGAAAGGCACCCAGTGTGGCCCTTTCCTGCCCAACCAGGCCCAGACCCCTCTCCTCAGAGGGACCAGCCTCACAGATCACAAGCTGCAGGACCCAACAGGCAACACCAGCAGAGAGGAAGAGTGGATAGGGCAGTAGTTAAAGCTCCTGCCCCTCCTCTGCCACCGACTTCCAGTGTGACCGTGGGCAAGTCATTTGACCACTCTGTGTCTTAGGCCCCTGGCGTACACGCATTGCCATCGGGATCCTGGGCTCCCCCTGTAACAGCAAGCACAAAGCCAGATGCCTGCAGGAGTGGGGCCAGGGCTGAAAATGAGCTGATTGTTGGCTCTGGCCCCTGATGACACTGGGCCGGTTTGAGATCCCAGTACGGCTCCAGGCTGGAGCTGACACTCAGCTGATCATTGGTCCTGGCCCGGACCTGCTACACACAGCGTTCCCTCTAAGCTGCATGTGTGCGCAGCTGTGCACAATAAAAAATCATGCTGCGCAATAACTTTTTAATGCCATGCACGCAGTGGTGTACTGATGGGGCGGGTGGGTGGCCTCCAGGTGCCAGCCGGGGGAGGCGGGTAGGGAACGACACATGCCCAGTGCTGTAGCAAGAGGGCACCAATGCTCCCCCTGCCACCACTGCTGGATTCACATCTGGCCACTTGCCCCCCCCACCAACTTGGCCACAGGCTGCTGCAGAAGGGGGGAGGGTTGGGCACACTGAGATACCCGCGCACTCCCAGCCAGGATTGCTCACAGATCGCTAAACCTTAGAGGGAACGTTGGCTACACATTCAATTTATTTAACGAGCCAGACAAACCAGCCATAAAAGTGTTCTACATTATATGCTCTGTGTTACATAGAACATTTTTATGGCTGGTTTGCCATTTTATGTCACCTTACATTGGGTATATGTGCCCTTGCTATTTATGCTGTGATTAATGTATTATCAGTAGTGTAAATGAGGGGACTATCTACCGCAGTCCTTGAGAAGCTGTTCCCACATACCCCCAGTTGGGCCACATCGCATTCATAGGATTATTTCATTATGTCACCAATTTTCTGTAGGTTTTACCATCCTCCCTGGGACTAAAATCAGTGCCCTCCTTCCTCTTCAAACCCCAAAAGGTTAACACAAGCTATCTTTGCAGCAATGATGTGAGTACTTTGAAATCTTATGACAACAACAGAAGATGGAAACATGGGAGTGGCAGAAACAGTGTGTCGTGGATCGAACCAAGAGCCACCCACCTCACACAGAAACGTGTGCCTGAGCTACAACGATCTGTTGACTCCAGATCAGTCTCATCAGCCCCCTTCAGATCCATAAAATCATGG
The DNA here is from genome assembly GCA_030014935.1 of Caiman crocodilus. Lineage (NCBI taxonomy): Eukaryota > Metazoa > Chordata > Crocodylia > Alligatoridae > Caiman > Caiman crocodilus. The sequence goes on along the minus strand of JAGPOW010003316.1, from coordinate 196,012,487 downwards.
AGAGCAATCATCCTTGACGGTGAGGGATTGCTGATGATGAACACAATCATGTTAGTGATGCTCAACCGGGGTAACGGGAAATCCTTTTAAGGGAGCTACAGGGTGCTGCATATTATTAGCACTGCTAGGTGTACAAACACCTACACACGTTTCACAAGATACACCCAGAGATTTCAACTAGGAATCCACCGTGACTAAACCATTCTGACCTGCTGTGGGCTATTGCAGTTGTTTGCAACAGAAGAATCGCTCTATTCTATTTCTGTAGTCAACAAATGAGTGAAAGCAAAGAGCTGGCATTTTCTGAAGGGCGGCTGGAGTCTCATGAGGGGGTTTATGAGTCTAAAAAAAGGCCGAGACGCATTGCAATTCCTCCCCGTGGAGAACCACTGCATCTTGCAGACTTGCAGGTTGCGGTAAAGGGGCAAGACAGCAACGTCCTTTTCTGCTGGGACTGCAGAGAGAATGCTATGGGTCCGGTCCTGCCACACGGTTACGAGGCACTCAGCGCTGCACAGACTCACAGCTGGAGACAATCTCTGCCCTGGGAGCTTCCAGTCTAAATAAACCCCAAGCCCAAGTGATGGGAGGCAGCACTGACAAGCTGAGCAACTTGCCCAAGGTCATTCTCAGGCGCTGAGCACCAAGCTAGTTCCCTTCCCAATGGATCCCACTGCTCTCCATTCCCCTTTTGCCCACCCACCAAAAAGCTGTGATCTACAGCTCTGGAGCTGGGGGGGACATTTGAATTCACTTTGTGGGAACAAATCTCCAAGGCTGGTTTATCTCTTATAGCTACCGTCTCTCTGCCGTCTGTACCGACAAACAAGGCAAACCCATTTCGGGGAATGCCACGTTGTATGTTACAGGGCTCTGGACTCTTATCATCCCCTGGCCTTCGAAGGGAGGATGCACCTGGTTCCTTTGCAGAAAGGAGGATCACAGCCCTGTTGCACTTCTCCATCAGGTTAATCATGGCTTCCCTAGCCTGGGGTGCCACCTCCAGTTTGCAAGTGGGGCGTTCTGGATGCAAACTGGTGTGTAACAAAGCCACCCTGGAAACCAATCTGGCAGCTCACTGGCATTGTGGCTGTGCTTCAGGGGCAGTGGGGATGCCCTGTTCAGGGGAGAGCAGTATCATCCATTGCAAGGATCAAAACTCCCGCTCTCCAATAGCCTCACTGATCACCTTGATCGCTAGAGCATTCATCATTTAGGACAGAGGAAAGGGTGTGGGGAGCCGGCTCAGCTTTCCTGAGTCCATATTTTACACGACTTGGAGCAGTGGGTAGAACAGCTTTGAGGCTGCTCTAAACTCTACCAACTCCCCAAAGCCATTTACTTGCTAGTGTCACACAACTGGGACAGGGACAGGCAGACTCGGTGCTAAAAGCAGAGGATTAGAGGCCCCTTCCAGCCCGTCGGGTGGCACATAGATGTGGCCCCCCTGACACTCTCCAGCTAGCCAATCCACCAGGGCAGGGCTGCCTGTTAGGGCTCCCAGCATCCAGGGACTGCCAGAGGATAGCAGGTTGCAGCAGTGCCCCCTCCCTCCCGTCTGCCCAGCTGGGCTGCAGGGAGCTGGCTGGGAGCTGGAGTCTAAATCATAAGGCAGGATTAGTGCAGGTGCCCAGCAGAAGGTGGGCAGAAGGACTTCCAGTACTCCCAGAAGGGGACTACCCCGGTGTAACAGAGTACAAGTTATGTCCTGTTACCTGAAGGGGCATGGGCAAGCAGCAAAGCAGCCTGCAGGCAGCTGCACTCCCAATCAGGCACAATTGCTTGATTGGGAACAGGGCCCAGCTGTTTATTATAAGATGAGAGCTTTGTGTAGTGAACCCAGCAGTCTGCTGCTAGCAGCCAGAGAGCGCATCGCTCGGCTGCAGCTGCTGCTCATAACATCTTGGAGGTACAGGGCAGGAGCTATGGGGAAGGTGGAGGCTCCTGGTCCTGGGGCATGATCTAAAACTGCACCCTGCTGGGGTAGGATGGTGTGGTGGGGCTGCTTCTGGTGGGGCAGCTTCCAGGGAATGTCACATCTGTGTCTCCCTAGTGAAGGGTGAGTATGGGGCGCCAGAAAGCCTTAGCCCCTGCTGCCTTGTGGGTTACCCCATGGGGGGGAGGATGGCTCAAAAACAAAGCAAGGGCCCCGGTTTACTACACGGAGCCTGAAAAGGGGTCCAGGTGGTGAACGGGCTCGAGATAGCCCAGGTCCACAGCAAGGCCTAAGGCATATAAAGGGAGCCGGGTGTGAGGCTCCAAGCGGGGTTGGATTCTGAGCCCCAAGAAGGAGCTGAGTGTGAGGCTCTAGGGGCAAGGGGATTGAGGCCCTGTGTTGGGCAGGGGATGACACCCCAGTGTCATCTGGAGCCCTGAGTGGGGTGATTGAGAGTACAGTGCAAGGACATGAGGATTGAGAGTCCCAACGTGAGGGTACGGGAATGAGAACCCTAGTGCGGGGACACTGGATCAGAGGCCAGGTGTTAGGCCATGGATGTGATCTGCAAGGCATGGGACACAGTATAGGGTAAGTCAGAGTCGTGCATATAGGCCCTTGGCATCAGGGAAAGTAAATGGACAGCCTCCTGCCTGGTTAACATCTTCCCATTAGTATCATCCAAGGCGTGGCAGCCAAAGTAGGCAGGTGGTCAGCCCTGAAACAAGTGGGTGGGCCAATGACTTGACCAACCCTGGGATGCCCACTTGTTACAGCCAGTATTTGGGACTCTTGGGGACAGGAGAGTGACTCTCCTTGAGCAGTAGCTCTCAGCCCTTTTAGACACCGGGCACCCTGCCTTAGACTCAAGGCCCCTCTTGGAAAATGCCTCCTCTTTGCTGTCACTTGTTTCTTGACTATGGAGAGAAATACTAAAGCAATTCATCTGTTGCAAAGAGCTGAGGAAGCACATAGTAGGGCAGAATGGGTTTGATCCTATGGATTCCTGTTTGCAATCTCTGGCTTTTAACTTGGGAATCATGTGTACGCGTTTGCACACCCAACAGTGCTAATATAGTGGGGCGCCCCGCAGCACCTTTAAAGGATCTCATGGGACCCTGGATAAAAATCACTGTGTCATCGTCCCCAGTGCACGTGAGGGCAGAGCTGGGCTCCTACGACTCCAAAACCCCATGGCAGGCAAGCCCTGGGCCCACGCTGGCTGCAGGGACACCGTGGAAACACAGCGCTGCAAACCTGCACTGCGGCTGCTGCTAGGATTCACCAGGGCACTCTTGCGGGTTAAGCCGGGGCTAGGACACTGGTTCAATCCCATACTCTGCTACAGGGAACTCGAAACCCAAGAAACGTGTTTTTTTCCCCTCCCTCTCCCCTTTCCCTGAAATCCTCCATGGAGCTGATCTCAGGACTAAAAGGCTTGGGTCCCAGAGAGGGACTTCTTCTGCATTACAAGCCATCAGGGCTCACAACAGCAATCTGAGCCAGGATGCTAATGGCTTTATTTTGGGAAACTGTTTCCTGCTGCCCGCTCCAACCCGCCCTTCACCCTGGTTCGGTGGAAGGAAGATGACCTTTTGTGATCGGGCAGGCCAGCTGGCTTCACCCAGGATCACATTTCCCCAGAGATGAATGTCGTGGTGACAGTCCGAGGGAGTCCCAACACTAATCTGCCAATGTATTTAGGACAGACCTCGAAGTCCGTTTTCTGCACAGCTGCCCCCTCATGCCCCTGAGAGACCTATGGTCTAATGATGAGAGTTTCATGGTTTGGACACATGGGGAGGAATCGCGAGAAATTTCACCCAGACTTTAACAACTTCTACCCCTCCATCAAACGAAGTTCCTAGACACTACCATGAATGGTCACATTGCAACCACATCGTGTTGGAAATCACCTGATGGCAGCAGCTGCCTTTGTGCCAACAACTCTCGTCCTAAGCCCACCATTAGATCCAGCATCTACAGCCAACCTCTGCATTACAGCACTCTCTGCTCCGAAACCACCCACCGGGATGCACACCTGGATCGAGAGCAGGGATCCCTACAGCTACAATCCAACCCCAACACTGCAGCCACTCACATCAACAGAGCCAGACTCAGACCTTGCTGTGACCTCCTACAGTACCAATCCCAAGACGAGGACAATACAATCCCTCAGGTTGTCACCTACAGCTCCAGCTTTGACTCGGACACATCATTAATGACCCCCAACCCCTCCTGAAAAACAACGACCAGCTCGGGGTAGCCCTGGCGGACAAGCCTGTCCTGGCTTACAGACAGACTCCCAATTTCCAACAGCGTTGCTCAAGCAACAGGCTACCCAATTCCCGTTCTCACCAAGGCACCAAGTGTTGCAATGAACCCAGATGCCAGCTGGACCCCCACATCAACACAGACTGCATCATCCCTGGACCAAACACTGTGAATGATACCATCCGAATTTCATTCACCCGCGCCTCTGCCAACATCATAGATGCCATCACCTGCTGCCACAGTGCCCCTTCGCTGTCTCTACTGTGCAGACAGGGCTAAGAATGAATGAACACGGCTCCAACATCAGCTGCAGAAAGACTCAGGGCTGTGGCACAACACTTCAGTCACCCCGGGCTTTGCATTGCCGGAGCGGCTGTTCTTAGGCGGCAAAACTTTATAAACCAACGTGAATGGGAAACTGAGGCACAAGAAATCATCCTCAGACTGGACTGTATTCAGTATGGTCTAAACAAAGACTACCGATTCTTATCCCGTTACCTGGATTAGTTTTTGTGACGCTGTTGTCCCTACTGCTTGTTCGCGTGCCTCTCCCAGCATTTCGCCCTCTCCCCCCTCCCTTCTTGCCTTTCATATTCAAATCACTCTCTCCATTTTATACACTGCACTATGCATGGCCTTTCACAGCATCTAATGAAGTGAGCTTGAGCTCACGAAATCTTAGGCTACATATATATAGATCTGATTTAGTTAGTTAGTCTACGAGGTGCCCATCTCCCCAGCCTTCTGCCTACAGCAGAGAGGAGTGGAAGGGGATGAGGCTCGTGCAAGGCTCATTTCAAAGCTTAGGACTGCAGCAAGGCTCCTAAGGCCGTGTACATCACCGAACGCACCGGGAAGCAGTTCCCATGGCAATCCTATTCCTTCTCCCTCGGTTCAGCTGTTTAGAAACAGGTTGTTTCAAGTCCTTCTGGGATGAACCGTGGCGTATACAAGGGTCCACATGTTCCCTCTGGGTTTCGAGCCCTAAACAAACTCCCCTTTCATTGCCCAAATAACCCCCTCATCCTGTTCACATTTGGCACTGTCCCCGGACGGAGCTAATACATGGTGGTCTCCTGGTTAGAGCAGCCTGCAGTCCTAGACTTGGTTCCTGGCTCTGACACTGCTTTGCCATCTTCCCTTGGGCAAGCCACCTAGCCCTGCCACGGTCCGCTGGCACAAGGCTCCCTAGCCCTCCTTCCAGAGATCCCGGGAGTCTCTGTTAACACAGGTTGGTGACGGACGCACTCTGAGACCCAGGGGGAAAAGGTGCCAGCTCTCCTTTGGGTGAATGGATAACTATGGGTGCCAGCTGCCTTGGATGCTGCTCACAACAGCCGCTGTGAAAAGCAATGGGAGTCGGGGCGTTTGTTCAGACTCATCCCTGAAGCTCTCTTGGGGCTAGAAGGGACCTTAAGGAGGGGTTGTGAGCTCCCCATTTCAGCTGCCGAGGAGGCTGCAGGACACAACGGGGTGGGACAGGTGCGGTGGGATAGTAGAGAACAGCCCTTTACTACTACTTATATTATAGTAGCACCCCATGGCTCCCAGGCAGGGTTAGAGGTGAATGATTCACGAACAGAAAAGGGGTGTAAGGGGGTGCTCGGTCTGCCGCTCACCCCGAGAACCAGCTGCAGGGAGTCAGCAGCTCAGAGTCCGCCTGGCGGGAAGGCTGGCGGCGGCTGCAGCCGATGAGGAAACCGGACCCCCAAAAAGGCTCAAAATCTGCAAGAGCAAGTGGAACGGGAGAGGGGGAAGGCTGGGATGCTGGGGAAGAAGCACAGAGCATGGGTTCCCCCCTTGGGCTCTGACAAAAAACAGCTGATTTTTCAGTCGGTCTGGTTTTCACACCTGTTTGTTTCACGGGTTGATGTTCTTCTGCGGGGCACACGTTGGCCCCATGAGAAATAAACTGACCAGAAACCCAGCACAGCGAGTGAACTGGTCCTTAATAAGGAAGCCGGGTGAGGGATGATCACGGGCAAGGCAGTTCTCCGCTCCGAAGACTTCAGAGCTAATTGCTCTCAACAGAGGCAACACGTGGGTGCAGCAGAGAGGTGGTGGAAGGCGGCATAAGGAAAGCCACGTGGGCAGGGGACTGCCTCTCCCCCCCGACATCAGGCACTTTTTAACATTATATGGCTCCAGCGCTGGGGCTGGGCTGGGGCGATGCTCCTGCTGGGACTCAGGCCCAGAGATTCTGGACTAGAGGATCTTGCCTCTCCGCTCAGGGTCAGATGGGTGTCACATTTGGGATCTGGAAGGAATTTTCCCCTGTGGTCAGACTGGTACGGACTGGGGAGGAGCTTGCCTCGCTCATTGTGCCTCTGCCTGGGATCTCTTGCACGTGTATTAACAACCTTTGGCTGCCGCGGTGCCCTTGCTGAACCTGTGGCAGGTTCGGATGCGATGTCTTGTCTTGCAGTGGGGTTGACAGTGGTTTTACTAAGAGGCTAGACAATGCATCTGTCTGGGCTGGTTGGGATGGGGCGATCCTGCGAGCGCCGGAGGTCCCTTCCAGCCCAACTTCTCGATGATTTCTACGATACGGTGCTGAAAGCCGGAGGAAGGTGCCTGGCTGGCGTGGGGTCAATGTGGACACTCCCACCGGGCTGCCCTGGCAGTACGAGAAGCGGAAGAGAAATAAATGCGTCCCCTGCATCCGGCTGTCTGAGCCCTGCTACCTAGCTCACAGACCGCCCGAAGCACCTTGCCAACATTGATGATTTACAGCAGCTGTGCCTGGACCAAGGGGCCTGTTAATCACCCAGGGAAAAGCAGCTTCTCCTGGCAACCTCCCCAGATTCCCTGGGCGAGCCGTGGTGTATCAACCATCCCTCCCAGTGGCTCACGTTCAGTGTCCAACCTCTCCGACCAAGAGATTTTTCTCCCAGCCCCTGCGCTGAGCAGAGCCATGGCCATTTGCTGAAAAACACAGGGTTTCCATCTGCCTTTCAGAGCAGATTTTCCATCTCCTAAAATCCAGCATCTCCTAAACAAAGAGCAGCCGCAGGTGCCTGCCCAGCTCTTGGGTATCAGCAGGGCTGCGTGGGAGCCAAGCTCTCCCATTTCATACATTTCAGGGGGGCTTGATCTCCTCCAGCTGGGACAGATCTGCCCATGTATTCATCCAACTGGAGTCTGCCTGGGGCAGACAGGGCAAAGGGTGGGGAGCCGTGCACGCAGCTGGCTTGTGTGACTGCAGGGTCTCCCATCCCACGTGCCAAAGGGAAGCACACGGGTCTCACGGGGCAGCATTTCATGCACGTGCCCTCACAGCACCCTGGTGAGGTGCAGCAGGGCTCCTATCCCCATCAATATGAGACTTTTTAGGAGCCTAACTCCCATAAGATCCCAGCCCTATGTGGTTTGCTCAGGGGATGATGGGCCTCCGGCATGCCAGTCTCAGATCTGCACCCCCTAGCCGCAGCCAGAGCTCATCAAGGCTGGGACTGTCCTACTATGTGTACAGCATTCGCCAGCTGCTTTATTAGAACTGAGACCTGTGAATGCTGCTGCTTGATTTCCTCCCCCCCCAAAACCAAGCATTCCCGTACCCTGCATCCACCATGAAAAGTCCCAAAGGGAACAGCCCCCCGATTTTTGTCACCCTTGTAAGTCTGCTTAGACACTTTCGGCAGTCACTGGAGTTTCTCTTTGCATTCACCGCTAGGACGGAGGAGTGCAACAGTCCAGGGCTGTCCCTGTTGTGTACTCTCTGAAGCGAGGCGCCTGCCGGCATCCTGGAGAAGGTGGTTGCATCTTGTGCGAGGTTTACCTGGCCCCCAGAACAGCAGCTGGGGTTCAGGCAGGGTGGATAATGATTCGGACCTGACCCCAGCTGAAGCTCTGCCACGTAAGGCAGTGTCAAGTGTTGACTGTATCCTGCTCTGACCAAAGACTCAGGACCCCTCTTGTTGCAAGGGGGTCTACAGACTGTGGGGCTACCGGTTGCGGCTCTTCACACCTGCAGCTAGATGAGACCAGGTAAGCAGGCGTTTCGTTCTGCAGGGCATGAATTGGAGCAGCCCTGCCAAAGACGACGTGACAACCTGGAATGCCGATCTCCATTAACCACCTCAGTCCAGGTATTTGCTCCTGGGCCCAGCTGCTGCATGGGATTTCTGAATGAATTCAGCAATCAAGAGCCCCCTGAGAGCTACCTCTGCTTGGCTCTGCCCCAAACAGCAGGTGCAACAGCTGAGAAACAAATGCAAGATCAATGAGCCTTCAGGCTGCTCTCAAACCGCAAATTATTCAAAGCATCCAGAGCCCAGGGGAGGTCACCAGCTTGAAGAAGCCATGGAGTCTCCGCCAGTGCCAGCAACTCCAGCTAGCACGCAGGAGCGGCTGATGCGTATAATCCACAGAAGTACTGAGGTCAAAGGCCCTTTTCAACACAACAACCCTTGGGGCTAGCTTAGTTAAGGCACACCAAGTTCTCTACCACACAACAGAGCAAGCATGTCTGTCTGCCTTTGATAGCACTGTCAGCTACTTGAAATAAAAGAGGATTCTCTGTGGCTGCAGGGGATAGACAAGAAGCAATGGTCTTAAATTGCAGCAGGGGAACCATAGAGAAGTAGGGCTGGAAATTTAGTCAGGAGAACAGGAATCGCACTGCGAGGGTGGTTTACGCACTGGAAAAGATTAGCCAGACAGGTTGTGCGACCTCCATCCTTGGGAGCTTTTAAGCACTGGTTGACAGACACGTGTCTGGGATGGTTTAAACACAGCTGATCCTTCCTGGAGCAGGAGGCTGGACTAGATAACTGCCCAAGGGCCCTGCTGACCCTCTGCTGTGATTCTGACTCCCCAGCCCAAATGAGCGTGTACCTGTTTACACCTGGGTCATTGTCTGGTACAAGTCCAAAGCAAGGCTTAAGTTCACACCTCTCAAGGTGTACGAAGACACCTCAACCATGTTCTCCCTGTATACTTGACTAAACCATTGTAGCCGAGTGCCTGTCTAACCTGCCCTTGAAAATTTCCAGGGACGAAGACTCCACGAATTCTCTAAGTAGCCTCTTCCAATGCTCAGCCACCCTCCGAGTCAGAAAGTTTTTCCTCTGTGATACAATAAGGTATCAAGTGACATTAGTGATGAGCAAGGTATTCGTGGCGGTACCAGAAGAGAAGTCTCCAGTGCCATCCACCTGCAGCCACTACCCACTAATTGGGCTTCAGACCAAGTTACGGTCAAAAGTTGCACTCACCATCCTGATGGATGGCCTCCGTGAGCCAGGGAGGCATGTGCATATTCCTCCTGCTTCAGGCACACTACTCCACCTCCCTGAGCCCAAACCCCTACCGTGATAACTGGAAATGCTTGCAGGTGGCTTAGTGTGCTCCTCTCCAAACAAGCCCAGAGGTTTGTTAGGACTGACTGTAGTCCCCGTCCACTCTGTGTCTCCTTTCCAGCCACCGCAAGCAGCACCATCTCCTGCTTTCTCGATACTCCTCTGAACTGGGGGGGGAAGTTTGCCCAGCTAAGGCTAAACCCAGACAAGACAGAGGGGATGCTGGTAGGTACAGGGTGCAGTGCACTGCACTCCTTCCACTGGCTCCTCACTGCATATGCAGCCCCAGGCAAGGTCCCTATTTTCAATTGCAGTTGTGCTGCCATGATGACAACATTGGCTGTAACCAAAGGCAGAATGTGGCCCAGTCTTCACAATAATGAAAGACCACTGTGCCAGGCAGTACTTAGTATAGTGAAAGCCCAGCAAGCTTCTTTCAGGGAGATGAGAAATCAGAGGCACTCCCAAAGGCAAAGAGCCCTGCTGTTCTCCCACCCCGGTTTCTGAGCCATGTATGTGTCTGTCCATGGGCAGCTCTGCGGGCCAGATGGTGGACATCCATCACCCCTTGCTGAGAGCTGTGTGTTTAGCCTGGCTCCTGTGCCCCGTCCTTGACATCACACGTGGCACAAGGTGAGGGCACGGGAGCGATCTCGGTGTGCCACACGTCTGTACCACCGATCCCCACTCCCACACCAGCGTACGTGTCTCATGCACGTCGGCACCACGTTACCTGCATCAGGGTGCGGAGGGATTCCACGTAGGACTGCTCCGTGTCCAGGAGGGTCATGGTGACATGTTTCCTCATATCCTGTGGAAAAGGAAAGGAGAGATGTTAAGAAGCTGTGCCATGGCCACGGGTGACCTCAAACCAGGACACATCCAGACCAGGGGTCCCAGCCCCAACTGTGGTCACGGCAATTCAGAGTGGGGTCACAAGCGATTAACAGGGGTGGGGTGTTAACACATTTCGGTGGCTGTCACTGTGCCAATACCAAGCTAAGTAGCCCTGTTTCATTCAGGGTATGGGGCTCGGGTCCACCGCTCGCTGCAGACACAAACACCGGTGCCACGGAGCAGCAGAGGTGCCGTAAATTGTAAGCACACAAGCAGCATAACTGAGCGTGGTTCGGGGGCCACACACAATTACCCCACTATCAGCAGGCTCTTGAGTAGAAAACGTGCGGGGACTGCTAACACAGAGGGATGCCATCAAGTCAACTGGCGTGACCTGTTCTCTCACATGGACACCCAACAAATCTCCCTCCACCTTTCTGCTGCCCCAGGAAAGCCCTGTCTGCTGATGGCTTTACCTTGCTCCCTGCTTGCTAGTGAACGTGGCCTGATTAGGAACGGGAAGCCCGAGCGCCCGCGCTCCCGCTAGGAACGGGAAGCCCGAGCGCCCGCGCTCCCGCTAGGAACGGGAAGCCCGAGCGCCTGCGCTCCCGCTAGGAACGGGAAGCCCGAGCGCCACGTTGTCCACCCCCTGCTCCAGGGTAGGACCGCATGCACCTAGACCCTCTTTGAGAGGTCTCTGCAATCTATTCTTAACACATGCAAACAGCCAGCCCCCGACAGCAAGGATTTCAGTCCTGTTTTGAAGATTCACCATCCCTAGAGCTACAAAGTGCTTCCTGATCTCTAACCAAGACTTTCCTTGCTATTAATTATGCAGTGACTTACAGTCGTGCTCTGGGTAGACCAAGCGAACAACCATCTGACATCACCTACAATGCACTCGAACACCCTGGAAGACTCCTAGCACATCCGCCCGTGATCTTCTCTTTTCTAAACTAAACCAGCCCAATTCCTTCACCCTTTCCCCACAGGTCTGATCTGCAAAATCTCTTGTTGGTCTTACATCTGTTAAAGCAGGTGCCCTGAACTGGGCCCAGTACTCCAGGTAAGCCAAACATCACAGGCAGTAGAAGGCCTATGCCACGCTCAGTCTGTCCTGTAGTCAGAAATGCACGTTCGCTACCCCATCCAATTACACTTAGACAGGACAGGAGGTGTTAAATAATTCCTCAAGGACATTCAGCGGTTGAGGCAGATAAGAAGGGGTGAGATTTAGGCCAGGGGTGTCTGGAGGACATGAAGGAGTTTTGCATCACTGGCATATGCACTGACATTTCCAGCACGGCATGCTCATTACTCATGAAGCACCAGCTTGCCCGTGGTTAATTCTGGGCACAGGTTTCCACGCAGGGGACAGGAGGGAGGATTTAATCACAGCCGATAAAGGCCGGCTGCTCAGAAAGAACAATGCTGGATGTCCAAGCCAAGGGCTGGCCAGCCAAACAACACCTGGAGAGTCTGGCCGGTGGGGGACCACGTCTGAAGCCGACCGTTCAAAGACCAGGGCCTCACCGCAGGGATCCACAAGCAGCTAGGGGTGGTGACCAGCTCTGAAGTGGCTTCTGATGAAAGAATTGCAAATTGAGAGCTGGTATACTACTCAGCAGCTTGAGTGCTAGCAATGGGGGCCTGCAGCCCACTGTGGTCACCTGGGACCTTTCCACAGCGTTCAATGGATGGCAAACAACCCTCATGAAAGCGTCCCAACACGCCCGCACCATGCGATGAAGTCCCACGGCAGCTGCAACCAAAGACGCATCCACCCAAAGCAGCATCCTTCACAAGAGCTTTCAGAGAGACGTCCGGGTGACTATGCTCCAGACCCGGACGGACCAGCTGTAAATGGGGACCTGCCCATTTAGTCACGGTGACCAGACACGAAGCCAGCCACGCCAATGCCAGCCCGTACAGCCCTTCTGCTTTGGCAGACCTTTGACCCGACTGAGCATCCGGGTATGGAGCTAAGAGTGCAGAAGCTGAGATGCCCACAGTACGGATAACGTTATATTCCCGGTCTTGCCAGAACGAAACACGAGCAAGGGGAAAGCAGTCAGGCACAAGAGGTAGCTGGAAAAAAGCTTTGCGAGAAGTATCGCTGAGAGACTCCAGGTGCAAATCCAGGGACCCTAAACCAAAGCCTCTCCTGCAGCAGGGGCCTGGCTTGAGTTTTAGTCCAAGTTTCTCTGATCATCCAAACGCAGCGAGCAGAGCACACACCAGCACTGGCCTGGGGGTGCCTGCACAGCACAAACTGAATGGCAGGAGCAGGGCTGAGCTGGGACCAAGCTGGACCCTCCTCCCAAGGTGGCAGGGGCAAAGTCTGCCGCAGGCTGGACACATGAGCAAAGTTTGGTGCGGATAGCAGAAGCCAGGGGAGACATCCCTGTTGTACAACGATGCACAGCCCCTTCCACCCCCAGCCGCGTGGACACCGACGTCAAGGCCAGAGGTGCTGGCACTGACACCACCCGAGCCAGCGCTAGCGGGAGGGATGGTGTATGACCGCTGCGGGCCCGGGCTGAAAGGGCTGGGGAAGAGCAGTGAGAAGGCGGCTCTGAGACCACGGCAGCGCTGGCTTTCCTGTGACGTAGATGGAGCATTCAAAGTAAGCGCCATGTGTCTCTGAGCAGGGCACCCACCCCCTCCTGCAGCCATGAGCCCCTCGCTCCACCTGCAGCCCTCCTTTGAGAGCCTTTGTCTTGCCGCCTTCTCATCCCCAATGCCCGTATTACAGGGAGTCTGCCCATCTTGTAAGGGAGGCAGTGCATCCTAGCAGGCAAAGCACTGGGCTGGGACTCAGGAGGTCTGGATTCAAATCCCAACTCAGCTGCAGGGTGACACTGGCAAACTCCTTTGCTGCTCTGTGCCTCAATCTTCCCACCTGTAAAATGGGCCAATGAAAGAGCCTGGAAAGCGCTACCTAAAAGCTCATCGTTGCTATTACGAGTCAAGCTTTTCTCCATCCACTGCCTCTTCAGAGACCAGCTCATACACACAGCCTGCCCGCATCGCTCTCTCCCAAGGTCCTGCTTGCATCCAGCCTCCCACCTGGCCTCTCCTCATCTCTCCGTTGCTTCTTGAAGCAGGACTGTCAGATCTTGAGCATCCTCTCCAGCACGACACAGGCCACCAGCTCGATCTCCGCCTAATAAACAGTGCTGATTGTGAGCCGACACAGTAACACACCCGGGCAAGGAACCTCACCATAGCCAAGGATAGGGACAGGCACCCCGGCGTTATTTCCTGCTATCACCCACTCTCAACCTACTTCTTCCACTACCACTCGGTCATTTGCAGACGCGAGAAGACAGGAGTCAGCATCTCCCCCTTCCCTGAGCATCCCAATTTCTGGCTGGAAGTGTCATCTTAAGGTCCACCAAGCCCAACTTTGATCAGAAAAAGCCTTTTCACATCAAGAACGGGGGACAGAGGAAGAAGCTCCCTAGGGAGGTGGTGACCCTCTTTTGCTGGAGGGTTTTGGGAAGAAGCCCTAGATAGGGGTCTGTCTGCACTGACTCCTGCTTCTGTGCAGAGGGTTGCACTAGATGAACCGTGAGGTCCTTTCCAAGCGGGGCTGCCAAGACAGAAAGAAAGGGATCCAGCTGGAAGAGACCTGGGTCCAACACAGTGGCTCCCGGTTTCTCACCAACATCCCTTCCAGCAACTTGCTTTGCTCATGCTCTCCTCACTTATCAAGAAACTGATGCACAGCGGCCTGGACGTGTGGCTCATCTTCTCTTGGTTTTACTCCCGCAAACCTCTGCTAACAACCGAGGCGTTGCCCCACGTTCATGCTGGCTCCATCAGATCACAGTTGGGTCCACAGCTCCAAAGAGCCCGGGGCTCACTCATCTGCTCAGTCATCAAACCTGGGCCAGGAAGAAATTCCCCCTAGGTCAGACTGGCCAGGACTGGGGGGGTTTCCTCAACCCTCCGTAACATGGGGCATGGTCCTTTCCTGCAGATCAGCATATATGAACTGCTGCTGCAGCAATGGCAGGGCCCTGGCAGTGCCTCCTCTCCCCTGCTTTTACCTGTGGCCTGATTTAGGCTGTTCTTGGGAGCTCTGATTTTATTCCTTGCAGCTGTGTGCAAGGGGTGGATGCAGAGATCTGGGGAGAT
>JAGPOW010003316.1:195979953-195991666 GCA_030014935.1 Caiman crocodilus | reverse complement strand
GGCGGAGGTTTGCTCTCCAACACCTCGTGAAGCGAAGGGCCCATGGCCAAATCCTCCTGCTTGGTCCTTTTGGACAGCTCAGAGGCACCCTTGCTGCCCAGCTGGCAGAGGGAGAGGACTGGGGACTCTCAGGTTCAACTCCTAGCTCTGCCACTGCCTTCCTGTGGGACCCTGGGGACGCTGCCTGGCCTGCCAGAGGCTCAGTTCCCTGTGGGTATGTCTCAGCAAGGCTTCGCAGCCTCATGTCCACCGACAATGCCCACAAAAGGCTCTGTCCCTGCCCCAAACCAGCCACAGAGCTGCTGAGTGGCAGGCCCTGGCCCCTTTCCCCGGCGTCCCCCACGCCCAGACGGCTGCTAGGCCTGACCTGAGCCCTCTCTCAGCACTGGGACCCATCTCAGTCCCCACCGGGAGGGCACCAGCCATCCGAGAGCTCCCGGCAAGCAGACTGGGGCGGGAGCCATTTGGGGTGCAGCATTTGTACAGCACCTGGCACTGCAGGGCTCGATTCCTGCAAGGGAACATCCCCTCCCGGAGGACAGGAGTCTCATGCATGCCCGCCGAGACAGCACAGCCGCAATGCAAGAGCCAGTCCCTTGCTTGCACGCCCAGCCAGCCCGTCTGCGGGGACACGCCACCCCAGGCAGCTCTGCAGCGTTACGCCAGCGGAGAACCTGGCCCCTCGGCGGCTGTGGGGGCTACCGCGACACCAAGAATAGCAACCAGAGGGTGGGCAGCTGCGGAGCAGCTCATGGCTGGTTGAGTCACGGGGAAACGCGATCGATGGGACTGGGCACTGCCTCAGGAGCCCACGCGCGCATGGGGGCCGAGGTCGGCCCGGGCTCCACGCTGGCCCCTGCTCTGAACGGGGCCCAGGACCTCCTCTCTGTCCCCAGTGTTATCCTGCTGGGCGCACCCGGCAAACCCAACAAGCCCCCATGACTGCACGGCCCCCATGCAGCGCGAGAGTGTGTGTCGAGGTGAAACCTCCACGTGCCACGTGCCGCCAGTGAGGGGCACCGGGCAGCTGCCAGTGGGGTACTCCTGGTTCCCAGTGGGGCCAGCTCCAGGGATCTTTTCACAGGCATTTGTCAATGTCCTCCCAGACATCACCAAATTGTCCCGGTTGGACAGGTGGAGAAACAGGCGTGGGGACTAGGGAAGTGACTCGCCCAAGGTCGTGCACGGAGTCTGCGGCAGACATGGGGGAAGAAGTCGACTGTGGGTTACACGCATGTGCGCGCGCACACGCACACACTCATGCCTTTCCACCTCTGTGAACCACCGTGACCCTACCCCAGGACTCAGTCCAACCCCCACCTCCTTGAGGACACCGGCCGTCTCAGAGATGCAGATGGCCTTCGGTGCAGTGCCCTGCTCTGCGACCGCAAGGGTTAACGATGCTCCAAATCGTTAAAGCAGCAAAACATGGAACAGCGCTCGCGCACGGCTAAGACGCATCCGGGGCGGCTGAGCACAGAGAGCCGGGCTGGTAGAGAGGCTCCCACGGTCCCCGAGCCGCCCGCTCCATCACGACCCCGCGGCTGCCGCCTGGACACACGTGTCCTGAATTGCTGACACCCCGATGCCTGCCTGGGGCTGAGCAGGATGTTAGGGGATGTCCACAGAGAATCACAGAGCTAGCTTGCAGTATGGGGGGCCTGCATCCTGCTAGGGGACTAATATATGGGAGGAAGGACTCAGGAGATGCATGCTCCACCTTGCCTTGCAAAGGGCCTGCCTCGGGACCGCTATCCTGGACCCCAGCATCTCCCCTCTGGCTCCTGAAGCGGCATATGGGCTGCCTGCAGAGGGAAAGAGGATCCTGGGACCACGCAAAAGCAGATCCTTCTCCTTCTCAACCCCCAGGAAGGGCTGCTGGCTAGCCCCATGCTTGGCATCGACAACACTAGCAGGGAGAACTGCCATCTTGCCCCCGCTGCCAGCAGCAATGAGACGGCGGCACAAGCAGCCTCGGTCCCAAGCGCCTGCTTTCCCCGCAGCGCCGCCCACGTCCCACATGAAAGGAGTCCGGCAGGTCTCCATGGAGGGGGCTGGATCGGCTCGAGCGTCCTCGCAGGATGGGGCCACAGGTGACCTGAAAGGATGGGGCATGGGACAAGGCGTCATGCCCCAGCTCCCCGCCAGGCGCGGGAGAACAAGCCGTCTGCAAAGCAGCCTCGCTACTTCTGCCGGCTGGAGCAGGGGGAGCAGACCCCGGCAGAGCCCTGAATGCCACGGGTGGGCACTGCAGGGCCCCCAACCAAAGCATGGCCACCGGGAGCCACCCACGTTGCAAGAGGACCGTGGCCTGCCTGTGGGCACCTCTGGGGATGACACCTCTGCCAAGCAGGCAGAGACTTGAGCTGCTGCACGGGCGTCTAGGACAACGCGCCCCACGGACACGCGCGTGACGTCCAACACGCCTGCACCCCGACGCCCTCGGGAACAAGAGCCACCTGACGCCCCTGCCCGTGACTTTCCCCCAGCGTGCCCCCGCCATCGACTGCGACGCACCCCGGTCCTTGTTACCTCGGCGGTGCCGCTGTTGGGGTTGCTCCGGCTGCCGACGCCTTTCTCCGGTGCCTCCTCGGCCGCCCCCGCCATGCCGGAGGGGGCGCCGGCGGCGGTGTCGGCCCCGTCCCCGATCTCTCGCATGTCTTCCAATGCGATCGTGAACTGGGCCAGCGTCCTCACCATCTGCAGCATGCGGGTCCCGGGGTCTGGCCGTCCCACCACGGCGAAATCCAGAAACAATTCGGGTTGGGGGGCGAAGGGGAGAGGAAGGGAGATGCGAAAGCCCCCGAATATACTGAAGTGACCGGGAAGAGGAGATGGGGGAGCACCTCCAGCGAGGTCCCTGTGTCCGGCTGGCGGTCCGTGCCTCTCCCCCGGTCCGAGTGTGCCGGCTCTCTCTCTTTTTTGCTAGCAGGTGTGCAGCCTGCCCGTAGCTCTGCTGCTGTTATTATGAGGCACTCGGCAGACGCAAGCAATCGCTGCCAGAGCGAGGCAGGAGGATCAGTGAGAAGAGGGCCACGGGCATCAAATCGGTGCTCACATGGCATGCACCCAAATGTACAGGCACGTGCACACTTTGGGAAAGGGGCTGAATCCCGCCCCGGCTGCCCCGCGGGCGCCGGGGGCATCTCACTGTCATGTGCCCTGGGAAGCGGCGCGCTGACGGCTGCAAGCGCTGTCCAGCATCCTACAGCAGTATTCGCGGGGAGGCTTCACCCTGCAGTGGGGCAAGCCAACCCTTCGTCCGAGCCCCGCACTGTGCGTGGGCTGTCACGAAATTCCCAGGTCTCGCAGAGACTCCTGGAAGCAAAGACGGTCCTGTTTCTAAAGGCAAGCGTGCCTCGCGGTGTATGTGCAAAGCCTTTATCAGTGCACGTCAACTGGGGTGTGCAGATATTACATCTGTGCAAGCCCCTTGACTGCCTGCAAGGCAACAGCCCCCGGCACCTGCTGTTTCCAGCTGCCCCTGGATGGGCCGTGAGCCATGAGTGACTTCAGGGTCTAAACGTCGGCTTCCCTGTCCTGAGCTAAAACATGCCCGAGCCCTAGGGAGGGACTTGCCCACACCGTTAACCCCGAGCCTGGAAGTCTCTATTGTGTCACTGGAGGGGTCAAGAGCCACGCACAGGCACTGGGCTCCATAAACACTCTGGGTCGCTGAAATGCCAACACCCAGGGAGAGGGGGCAGAAGCCGGTGGGGTGCTTGGCCAGCCAGGAAAAGCCCCATCTCTGCTCAGGGACAAGTCAAGGGACCCTGGGAGACTCTCAAGATACTGCTGGGGTCAGGCCTTGATGACAGCCTCAGCCAAGCTCCTTTATAAGCTCACTCAGGGGAGGAGAGGAGCACCCTGCACGGGCACGGTGCCACACGCAACATTGCCCAGGGAGATACAGGACTGATAGAGGTCTTGCCATAGTGTCAGACACAATGCATCCTGGACGGGGCACCAACACTGCACGTGTCCCTGCAGCCTCCCAGCTCAATCCTGCATGGAGCCAAGCCCCTCCACCCAGCCCCACTGTCCACAGCGGGTGCAGCTACATGTTCATGAATGCTGTATTTACTGTGCATTAGGTGTAGCACAGTACTTGGATAACCAGGTACTGAATCAATGTGGGGTAACTCGTGCTAGTGCTCAGTAGTGCCGGTGCACGGGGTCTTTTGCACGCTAACTGCACAGTAGCCTAATACTACTACACAGTAGCGTATTAGCATGGGCTTTGCCTGGCGCACTATTGCGCAGTGTTATTAGGCTAGTGAGCAGTTAGCGTCCTGTGTAAACACACCAAGCATATGCGAGAATGGTCCTTTGTCCTTTCCAGGATCAGCCCCTAAGAGGAAGAGCCGTGAGCCTCAAAAAAGCAGCAGTGAGTACATTATGCAGCTCTGGGGAATATCACATCTTCAAAGCAGCAATGAGACCTATGTCCCACATCAAGCCTGGCTGTGATGGATACCAAGGCCCCGGTGATACCAAAGGGTCAATTATCCTAGAGTGTGTACGGCAGGTGCGCTTACACCAGTATAAATGTGCTTATAATGCTATGAGCTTTCCTCCTATACTGGTAAAATCCACCTTTGGATGGATCCCACCCTTATATTAGGAGAATTGTGCTTGCACCGGGCATTGTACCAGTGGGGCTATGCTGATCCCCAAATCACACTTCTTACTGGCACAGCCTTGCCCATATAAAAATGTGGCTCAGGCCTGTACACCAGTCTGGAAGGCAAATGGGCACCCAGTCTTCTTCCAGATGTGGGTTCATGACGTTATGAACATGGGAGTGAACCCTGCTGGATCTGATGGCCCGCGGCACGCGGTGCTGCCGTGATAGGCCTCCAGACACGCATCACTCAGCAAGTCGGGTGCTGGATTGATTAGGTGGCAACACCAACCTCCCTAGGCTTGAAATGTCCCTCCCAAACAGCCCACCTGCACGAGAGCAAGATCAGCCCCGCCATACAGACAAGGAACAGAAGCAGCAAGACAGATTAAAGCCTGGTCCACACTACACAGGCTGCGCGTGTCCATAACTGCACTAGAGGAGGGGTTTTGCTGCCATCTGGCAGCTGGCAGAAGGCCCATGGAGACTCTCCTGAGCTCTTTGCTGGCTCTGCCATGATCCCTCCAGCACCTGGGGGCTTCCCGGTGCACCACTTGGCCTCAGCTGCTGGGTGGAGCATGGATGGATGTGCAGCTCTTTAATGGCTTGGTGACGGCAACGGTTGTGGTCTGCCCCGAAGACCATTAAGCCAACGCACGGTTCCCCAGGCCCTTTGTGCTTCGCCTGAAGTCACGTAGCACGTCTGTGAAGCCTTGATCTGAGCCCAGGTGTCCTGAGCGGTGGCGCAGAGCCTCGATGGGAAGAGATGCACGCTGGAATTCGACTGCAACTCGAGGGCTGATCTGTGCCCGGCACGGCAGCAGGCAAAGCTTAGGCGAGCATCCGGGAAAGGAGCAAGAGCTAGAAATAGCCGTATTTAATTAACATGGAGCGAGGTGGAGATGGTAACGAGGGAAGGAAATAAATAGGCTTTGGAAGGAACAGCTGCAGACCCGCGGGGACTAACTGTGAGCAGAGCAGCAGGCCCAGCGACGCCAAGTGCCTCAGTGCTCAGGCGCCCTCCCTGCCGGCTAATGGGGAATCCACCCCGCAACGTGGCAGAGCACAGTGGGGGCAGAGCTAGGCAGGGACTAAGGAGCTGGCACCTGCATGCTCCCGTTGAGCCCGTACGGCGCTTGCCCCGGGGCCTGGGGGAAGCAGCAGTAGCTCTGACTCCCCCAGAGGGGATATCCATTGTGGCTGGAGAAGCAGAAGAGGCTGCCCCACGAGGGCTTTCTGACCCCCGACAGGCCAAACTCCTCCACTGGTTCCCCTGGGACCCTTGCCTCAGCTAGCATAACCCAACCCGCCCGGCTGCCACGCTGCCCCGGCGGGCATGACCACATGCTGGGGAGTACCAGGCTGAGAACAACCTCCTCCCTTCCCTGCCTGCATCTTCCTGGGGCTGGTGGGAACATGTGGCCGGGGCAGTGATGGACTCTGGGGGCTTGGCTGAGGTCAGGAGTAGCGGACGGGTTTTGCAGGGTCAGGTTCAGGCTTCAGACCTGCCTGAGCAGGACTCAGGGCTAATATTCACACCATCAGGGAGTGCCTGGGGAGCTCATAGGGTAAGAACAGCAATCCTTGGTTCATCTGTGCCTCAATGGGCAACGCCTGTATTCCCATTATACAGATGGGCAAACCGAGGCAACAATAGGGGAAGGGACCTCCCCAGGTTCTCCATCCACTGGCAGAGCCTGGGACTGAACTCGTATCTCCTCAGCACTTGGATGCTGTCCTGTCCTCTTGCCCATGGGGCAGAGAGGATCACCACTCCTGTTTTACAGATGGGGGGAAACTGAGGCACAGAGAGCCAATATGAGCAGGGTCCTGACTGCCTCACAGCTGCCCTCCAGACATCTCATGGAGGGCAGAGGCAGAGCTGAGTGGAGACCCTGGGGTCTCTGTGCTAAGCGCTGAACCAGCCCCTGTCTCCAGTGCAGCGAGCAGGGACGCCCTGGCTGCTCTCTGCAAATCTGGTGCCACGCTGCAGGGCTGCTCTGGCTGGGACAGTCCAGGGCGTATCTCCTCCAGCAGGGAATGAAGCTAGAGCAGCTTCTAGACCCAGCATGCCCTCCCTTGGGCCTCTGGGCCCTTTTCATGGCTGGGCATCTCCGTGCCACGCTCAGGCAAAGAGGCTAAGCCACCTGCTCCTGACGGCAAACCCCAGCCTCAACCCAAGAGCACAGCTGCTCTGTGGCCTCCCTTCCTCTTCAAGGGTGGTCTTCCTGAGTTGGATTCAAAGTCTCCAGCCCAAAGTGATATTAAAATTTCTGTGGCCCAATGTATCTGCCTGACAGCGGGTGGCGGGTTTGCTAACAGGCACCTTTCAGACACCTTGCGGCTATGCTCCCAGTGACACTGCTGCTGGTGGAGGGCCTTGGTCACTTCCCTGCTGGGGGGAGATCGAGAGGGTCTGAACCAAGCCCTCTTGCACATGAATCAGGAGCTTCCCCCACTATCCTCTTCATGGGTTTGTGATGCCATGGTACCCCCGGGCCTCTGAGATACCCACAAACAGCCCCAGCCCCGGCAGCAGCACCGCCGTGGAGCTGCCTCTCGCTGGCACCTGGACCCACGCCGCTGACACAAGTGGGGCAGAAAAGGCGTGTGTGTGGCTGGCACCGGAGCACTGGCTGGAAGTGCTGGTCAGCCCCAGGCTACTGCACCCACGTGCCAGCAGCTGTGATTGAGGTTCCTTCACTGGGGCCAGCTCCTCCACACCAGCCCCGGCTTCATTAATTACATCTAATGAGATACTTGCCGGTTTCTATAGCAACTGCATGCAGCAGCAGTTCTTTTGTCAGGCTGCATCCAAGGAAATTTCCTCTGGCAGCAGCTGCAAGGCTCGGAGCAGAGGAAAGCAGCAGGCAGGGGCCGAACGCTGCCTCCTGAGCTCAGGCGACGGAGCTGGCCGCTCCTCGTGCGTTAAACAGTGCGGCAGACCCGGGAACCTCGCTGGGGACCCAAGGAGAGAGCTCCTTCCTCCTCTTCCAGGAGATCATGCCTTCACATCATGCTGCGAGACAGGGGTGGCCAAGACGCAGCCCACATGCCACAAGTGGCCCAGGTAGCCCATGTGTGTGGCATGTGTTAGATCGGAGCGGGGACAGGCAGCACAGCGGCAGATAGGGCAGGGAGCGGGAAGCAGAGCAACAGATCAGCCAGGGAGCGTATGGCAGGGAGCAGAAAGCAGAATAGCAGATTGTGCAGGGGACACTGGGCAGGAAGCGGAGCAGCAGATCAGCCAAGAAGCACAGGAAAGCAGAAGAGCAGAAAGCAGTGCAACACACCAGACAGGGAGCAGATGGCTGAGCGGCAGATCAGGCTGGGAACACCGAGCAGAAAGCAGAGCAGCAGAGCAGGCAGAGGAAGGGGATTGGAGTGGCACTTGGGGAAGGCACGGGGCTAATTTGTGGCACAGCTGTCAAAAGAGTTCAAAAGGTTCAGGTTGGCTCCTGGCAGCGTGGGGCCATGGACGCGCAGTGCAGCAATTGCCACTCCCGCCAGAAGCGGGCAAGAGTGCACCAAGATGCAAGATGTTCTGCTCTGTCCTTCATATTAGGCCCATCCACAGTTCCCAGCACCATCAGCTGGGCACTCATGCTGTGCCAGCTGGACCTTGGAGCCGGCAGTGCTCCACTTGACACAAGCCAGGCCTCTCAGCCCCATGCAGGACACTGCAGGCTGGCACTGCCAGCTTGCAAACCATTGCTGGGGCATGCATAGGAGGGGGCTTGGACACCTCTGCCTTGCAGGCAGCCTGCCCTGGCTCTCGAGCGTCCCACTCCCCATTAGCAGCGAGCGGCAGCATCCCAGTTTCTTCACTGCACGGGCACGAGGGTCCTGGCCCCGCTCAGCCTGTCTCCGACCGAGAACAACACTCCCAGCCCGGCTGCCAGACGGATGCTGCACGATGGAGTTAACCTGGCAACACGGCTATAAACAGCCCGAGGCATCAGCAACAGCTGCTGCGCTCTGCAAAGGAGAAGGCAGCATCTGAGGTAGCTCTGGGCAGTGGGGACAGGCCCTTTCCAGTCCCCTTGGAGCTGCCTGATGCCATGGCACCCCTGCCCAGCTGGCACGGGGCTTGGGAGACACCCAGGAGGGAGGAGCAGCACAACCGGGAGCTGCTTTTGCTGCAAGGCTGAGTCACACCGGAGTGCAGCAGCCTCTGCAGGCAGCACCATGGCAGTGCTGTGGGATGCCAGCTCGGCTCGCTGCATGGGGGGCTGGCGCCAAGGGGAGCAAGGGTGGGCAGACTGCGCCCCACAGCCTAATTCCCTCTGGTGCAGCCAACTAGCTGCCTGGAGACCCCTGAGAGACTGGGTCTAGGCCAGGGGGGAGAGGCAGGGCACACAGTTTTGGCGGGCCTGCTGCAATTTAGCCCCACACCCTCCCCAAAGACCACTAATCCCCCTCCTCTGCTCCATCTCCTGCTCTGCTTTCCGCTCCCTGTCTGATCTCCTGCCCTGCCTTCTGCTTCCTGCCCAATCTCCCACTCTGCTTTCTGCTCCCTGACCTCTCTACCACTGTCCCCTTCCTGATCTTCCCTGGTCATGCCAGACTGGCCACCCCTGGTCTAGTCCACGGGGCCTGGCCGGTGCCCATCACTGCGGCATCGATGCCCCTGTAGCAGGGCGAGCAGTGATGTAGCAGGGATCTCTCCCTTGCAGCGCTGCCCCCGGGGTTTGTGAGCATCAGCCAGGCTCAGCTCTTGCTCTGCCAGGGGCCACAGGCAGCGAGGCCCCGTGTGATGTGCACCCAAGTCCTGGGCTGCGCTGACCCGCAGCGGGTTTGTGCTAGGAGTGCCGGGCAGCAGGGATCATGCCAGCTTTAACCCAGCTGGTCTCCCAGGGATCATGCCGGAGCAAACCCAGCTGGTCTTGATCCCCTGCAACATGACTGGGCATTTTCAGCCTGCACGTGGCTTTGAGGAGATGGAGCAAACACCAGGAGCACTGATCCTGCTCTCAGGGCCCGATCCTAGTCCCCTTGGAGGGCTATATGAACAGGCCTGGGATCAGCCTGGTGCAAATTTGGGCTAGAACTGAGAGCGAGGCCACCGGCCTCGCCTCTGGAGAGACTGAGTGCAGATTCGGTTTCCTGGCCCAGTCCTTGCACCACAGCCCGGCAACCTGGCGATCCCGGGTCCACCGTCCCAGTCGGAGCGGAGGCACCGCAAGTTCAGCATTCACAGCGCCACCCAGCCATCAGCCCACAGGCACTGCCACCCTGTGCCCTGGAGTTCGGGGCAGACACCAGGGGTTTCAAAATGCTTGCCATTAATCCACCAATGCAATTTAAAAAATCAGGACAAGCCCAACTGGCAAGCCTATCGTAACAAGGGAGCAGCAGCTCCGCATTTCCCACAGCTCTTCCCCAGCTCAGCCCTGGCTGCAGGTTTCAATGCCAGGGCTGTAACAACCAGCAAGCCAGTGTTTCTGTTTCTGCTGGTCCAACTCAGTGGGGTTTGGCCCCCCCATCCCCTGAAGTCGCTGGAGCTGGGTCAGCTAAGGTTCCTGCTGCTCTTTCCAGGAAACTCTGGTCCTACGTCTCTCCATGCGCGACTCGACGCAGCTCAGGGCTCCTGCAGGCTATTTTTTCCCAGTCAAGGTACTTTCGGTATTTCACTATTTGTGGGATTTTCTCCCATTAGGAGAAGAAATTCATAGTGAATTTATGCAGGCAGCTGCCTTCCTCCTTGCAGATCTGCTATGAATCGGCGTGCCCCAAACCCAGTGACTTGCCGCGGGAGACCGCGATGCTGAAGATGATAGCTCATCCCTTCTCTAGCTTTATGCCTCGGCCTTTCGCTCTGTTGGAACCGCCTGGGGTATAACCAAGAACCCAGAGGGTGTTTGAATGCTGGTTTTCTCCTTAAATATGCCCCAGGTTGTCTTGCCCTGACACCTCTGGGAGGCAGTGAGGTGCTTCTGGGCACAGCTGGGCACAGCTGACCCCGGTGAGGGGTCACTGGTGGGAGTGTGTGTCCGCTGGCGGTCACCAGAGGTACCCTTATCTGCACCAAGGGTCCAGCTACCCAGGCACGATCCTTGGAAATCCAAGGAAGCACAAGGCCCAGCACTCACAAGCCCCAGGCAAGGTATTTCTCAGATAATATTCAGGGGTGCAGCTTCTCCATGAGTAAATAGAGTATTCCCAGCCAGATGAGCCCCTCTGCTACCACGAGAAATATCTCCCCTCTCTGCACCGGCTGCCAGGCAGGGCCTTGCAACACCAGCCGTGCTGTCAATCCGGCACCTGCTGACAGCCGGAGCGGCCGTCACCCAGCAGCTCCTGGCAGCTCGCAAAGTGCTGGCTGGCGAGATGCAACCTCTCCCGGATGGGGACCGGGCTGGCTCTGCCGGTCTCTCTCCCCGCTGACAGGTCAACCATGTGCTAACAAGTTCCTGGAGTGCTTTGGCTGCCTGAGCGCTTCTGAAAGGGCAGGAGCCACACGCTGCTGGGAGCCAGGATGTGTCCTGGTGGGGCTCAGCACTGCTGGACACCCCGAGCGCCGGCACGGTGGGCTCTGCAGTGCCCCGTGGGGAGCAAACCAAGGGCTGCGGGGTTCAGCTCGGGGCTGACCTCGTGTGCCTGCAGGGATGATGGACCAGAGCCCCTGCCTGTGTGTTTGTGAGCCGGCTCACAAGCTGCAGAAGCAAAGGTCATGGGTCTTTGGCCCTTGAGATGAGAAAGCAGCTGCCCTAGCGAATCCAGGCTTCTGCTGGGCCTGTATGGCCCCTGCGGTCCTTGCCCCTGGACCGTCTGCACTGGCTGCGATGGCTTCTGAAGCCCCAGCCCCACAGGGTAGAGGGGTGCCGAGTGGGTCCCTTGCTGTGCTAGGTCTCAGGGGTGTTCCTTTGGTACTGACTCAGTGGTCTGCAGGATGATGGGGGGGGAAGTCTCCTTCCTCCAGGCTCCTGCCACCAGCCAGATCCTGCCCTAGCAGCTGACGTCCTGTTAGCCCAGGTTAGCATCAATGGTTGGTGTGGCAGAATTGCCACCCTGGGCGCCCTCCTCCACAAGCGTCTCTCTGTGCCAGCCTGAGGGGCGGCTGGAGAATCCCTCAGGGCAGGGATTTCA
>JAGPOW010003316.1:195952209-195968336 GCA_030014935.1 Caiman crocodilus | reverse complement strand
TTCCTCCGAGACGGGATAGACATTGCTCGTGCTTCCAGGATCGCTCCCTTGAGGAGCCGCCGCTCGTCCTGGACTGCCCTCCCCTTCAAGTCGTGGTCCTTTAGGGCCTCGCCAGCACGCCTCCTGGGCTCGTCCAAGTCAGCTTTCCTGAAGTCGAGGACTTCTGCATTGCTGACTGACTCGCCCACAGCGTTGCGGTGGGCGGTGAAAGGTGCTTGAACAAACCTTTCCCGCAAACAAAACCACGGGCCACGTCAGCCAGGCTGCCGGACAGATGCCCCCAAGTCCCAAAGCCACCATGGCCCAGGGAAAAAGGGGTTAAGGCTCGACATACGCCAAGCCGCGGCACAAAGTGATGCGACTCCACCGTGGCTCTGTGATCTGGGCTTCTCTGCATGAAGGCGACAGGCCAGATCCTGCCCTTGGGCCCAGGTGAGCCAAGCAGGCATGTCCAACCGTTCATCCGCAAGCAGCTTGCGTCTCCGGGTGCCAGCACCCCTCCACGGTCTGTGGGCAGGGATGCTCAGGCCTCTAGTTTGCAGGGCCTGGAGACCCCTCACCGCCAGCAGCATCTAAGGCTGGCAACCCTGGACCAAGCTCCCTGTGGGAGTAAAGCCTCGCATGCATGGGGCTGGCTGAGTAGGGGCATTTCCAGTCAGACCAGAATGAGCTAAGACTCAAACTGCTCGGTGTCAAACCCCAGGGCCGCACCAAGCCCCTGGTCCTGTGCAAACTCCGGTTTGCTTCCACTCATGCCTGGCCCCTGTGCAGGGACTGGAAACGATTTGCAGTCCCTGGGCTGGCCGGGCCGGGGTGTCATCGGAGGACACCACTGCTTTTACAAGAAAGGTTGCCCCCAAAGAGGTGGTGCGGAGATAAGCTACCTGCCTCCGCAGCATCCTGCAGCAATGAGTCCCGTGGGTGAACGCCACGGTGACTGAAACAGAGTATCTGTGTTAATTTTAACCTAAATGGTCAAGTTTCACTTCACATCCCTTAGTTCCAGGATTGTGTGAGATGGTGACCAATAAATCTCTTTTTTTACTTTCTCTTTGTTGCATTTTTTTTTTTCATGTCCTAATATATTTTCACCGCTGAGGGTAAGAGGCAAGTTGCTAATTGTGCTCAGGTCTCCTTTGGGTCTGGAAAGCCCTGGAGAAACACAGACTATGATTATGTTTCTACCGCCACCCGCTGCCAGGGGTTGTTCCCCACCGTGGCATGCTCAACGCCAGGCAGCCGAGCTCAGTTACAGTAGTTACTCTCTGGGGTGCTTTCGGAGCAGCAAATTCTGCACCAGACTACCTATAATCAGTCCAAATTAATGACAAATGGGTAGGTGAGTCAAAGGCATTTATTTCTACAGCTCCCCAGATGCAGTATCTAAGCCCTTGAAACACACTGAGCTCCTATGGGGCAGCCAGGAACTCTTTGCAGAGAGCGGGACGTTAGCCAAGAACAAGAAGTGACTTGCTCAAGGTCACCCAGACAGTCTGTGGCAGAGCCAGCAAAGGACCCCACTATCTTGCAGCCCATATCCAGTGCTTTACGTCCATAAATCCCTGGGATTGGCAGGGCCATACGGCCGCACCACCTGCACAAATGCAGGAATGCCATCCCATGCCCCCGCCGTCTCCCATTGCCAAAAGCTTGTCCCACCCTGCATTGGGGACCCTGTCTCTGCTGAGCCTAAGGGGTCCTCCGGCATCCTCCACCCCAGGGGCTTTCAAGAAGAGGCCGGCTAGGCATCTCTCTGGGCCGGGTTAGGAACAGCGACTCCTGCCTCCGTGCAGGGGGTGAGCTCAGACGCCTCTGAGGTCCCTTCTTCTGGGTTTTTATTCTTTGTTTGATAGCTTCGATGTTCTCTCTGCCACGATCCTGGGCAGACCAACATCTGCTGCCTCCTTCAAACACAAGCCAAGCGAGCGGCGCAGTCTCTCCAAGGACCAGGCTGCAGACAAAGCGCTAGCAGTCGGCTCTGATGTCTGGGGTTTGCTCAGCATTGCCCAAATGCCAGACAGCCCCAAGCCCACCGCCAGGCCTGGAGCCCGAGGACATTTACCCTCCCAAAGTGACTGCAGGGCACTGGGGATGGGGAGGGCGGCATTTTGATTCCTGTACATGATTAGCTGTACACAGGCATGTGTGCGCAGCGCCGGGGGCTGGTGAATTAAGTCGCGGTGCTAGGGAGCAGAAACAAGCTGGCGCTCCAGGACTCAGCTCCCTGCTCTGGTCCTGATCCTGTCAGACCCTGGTCAAGGCCCCGTATCTGTACCTCACCTTTCCCATCTGTAAAATGGGTGTGGATTGCACCAGTGCTTCTCGACCAGGCTCCTTGTGCCACAAGATCCTTTGAAAGGTGCGGCAGGGTGTTACACAATAGTATCACTGTTAGGTGTGCAAAGACCTGCACAGGATTCACAAGATAAACCCAGAGATTGCAAATAGGAATCCACAGCGTTAAAACCATCCTGACCTGTGTGTCCTCTCCGAGCTTTTGGCCATGGAAGAATTGCTCCTAGCATTTTTCTGTAATCTAGAAATGAGTAAAAGTGAAGAGCTGGCATTTTTCAAGGGAGGCCTTGAGTTTAACAAGGGGCGCCTGGGTCTGGGAACCACTGAATCAGACCTACCAGAAGCGAGCGGTGTTGAGCAGAGCAAACTAAAGGAAGAACGAGAGGGCTGAGGCAGGACAGGGAAACAGTGTGGGTGACCTGTCCAGAGGGTCGGATGCCGGTAACAAAGGGACCTTAAGTGCAGGGTTTTGCAGGTGTGCAAGACCCCCCACAGGGTTTTGCTGTCCCCTGGAGTGGAGGCAGCGTCTCTGCCTGGGATCTCTTGAGCATACATTAACAACTTCTGGCTGCCGTGCTTAACCTGTGGCAGGTTTGGATGGTTTGCCTTGTTTGGTGTCAGGGTTGAAGGTTGTCTTATGCAGATTTTAGATTTGTGTAGGATGGCTTGGATAGGAAGGATCCTGCCTCAAACAGGGGGTTGGACTACATGACTCTGGAGGTCCCTTCCAGCATACAGCTCCAGGAGACATTCCCCCTGCACACACCTTCATTCCTGCTGCAAGATGCTTTGCAATTTCAAGGTCCTGGGCTGTTCAGACCCACAATATGCCCTTCTTTTCACCTGCTTATAGCAATCTAGAAGAGGGAGCCAGGTAAAAGCAGCGATTCCAGTTCCTTCTCCACTCATGTCCACCGAGGCACGGGTTTTTCCACTGAAAAGTGCAAGCAGAGCAGTGCAACGTGTTCACAACCAAACCTGCACCCAGGATAAAATCAGCTCTTTTGGGGTTTCCAAGGAAACTCAGGCCCAGAGAACTGCAAATATTTTATCCCCTAAATATTGCCAGAAAAAACACAGTTGAGCAGGTCGCTCTCACTGCACCCGCTCGGCCCCATGGGGCACGGCCCTGCAGCTCGCCACCAGCTAACGTGCTGTTTCTTACCAGCTTGGAGATTGTTTTACTTACAAGCCCAAGTGAATTTTCCTGTCTTCCCTGAATTTCTGAGGCTCATATCAGACTCGGGGTCGAGCTCGATGATCCACTGAGATCCCTTCTAACTCTACAAATCTATGAAATCAACACAGGAACCTGAAGGTCTGCAGGTTCAATACCAACCAGGGAGTTTCACATGCACCCCTGAGACCCGAACCTCCTGAGGTTTGCTTGGACTGGCTTAGCAGTCACTTTTTCCAGGTGACCCCATAATGTTACCATAATCCTGGGTGATTCTTATCCTATTTTACTACTGACATCAAAGCCACAGCTAAGATCACAACTGGCTTTGTACAGCCCCTGGCACATACTAAGAGAGAGTCCCTGCTTTGAGGAGCACAGCATCTAAGCAGACAAAGGGAGGGAGAAGGGGAAGAGTTTTATCTCCACATATTAGATATACAGGGCAGCGGCGCAGAGGTGAAGTGAGCAGCCCAAGGACACACGGGCAGTCTCTGGCAGAGGTAAGGATTGAAATCAGAGTCACAGTGAAGTCCTTCATTCCCCACGCCCTCCTCCCTCTCTGCTCTTCTTCAGGTCTGCTTCGCCCAGACTATGCCAATCTCATCTACAGCCACATGCATAGGACCAGAGACGGCGGCAGAAAGGTCGCACGGCTCAATAACCGCGCACGAGCAGCCACCGCTACATGGGAGCTGCTGTAAAGACGCCTTTCACTCTGCGCAGCTCAGCAAAGTCTGTGCCACGGCCACACGGGCACGTCTGAACTGTGCAGAGCACCGAGCGTGGTTGGCAGGTTTCACGCTCCGCTGATCCAGCACCGGACAAGAGTCAATGGCTCTGGGGCTGGCATTTCCACATTGGGATACTAACGGCCTGACACCTCCCATGTGCAGGCGGGTGCTCGTGTACGCCCAGGTCCCGTCCATCACCTATAGCTGTGGTCAGGGGTTCAACAGGACAGGGCAGCGGTAGTTTCTCCAAGTGGGAGTGCTTGTTTTCAAGGTCCCTGCAGCTCATCTGGGACACGAGCAAAAGCTTTAACAGTGAGAAACTGCCTGTAATGGGTGCAGCAAAGACAGCCCGAGTCTATAGGCAGCTGGATACAACGGCCCTAGCAGAAATGCGACTGCCTGCCGTGCCTGGCCCCAGACCCCCTGCTTTGGTTTTGCAATCACGTCTTTCTTTTAGCATGTGGGAGTACCTCCAACCCGCCCCCCCTCCCTCCCGATCTCTTACTGCGGCAAAGGCTCAGCTCCCCGCAGAGGAGCCTGATGACACCATGAGAAACGATTTACCAAGGAAAATCCAGATCCGCTCTGGCCTCTTCCAAGCAGGTCCCTGACTGTGTGTGGCCAAGCGGTATTGCCAGCCATGCAAGGTCCAAAACTCAGGAGCCAGGGCCCAAATCACAGAGACCGGCACGTCGGATTTCGTGCCGCTTGCTGCAGATTTTCAACGCTCTCCTCCCCAAAGATGAGGGTGAGTTTGGGGGGTGGGGGTTGGAGGAAGGCTGGGATTTTCATCTATCTCCTGATGCTACGGGCTGGAGTCATCAGAAACACCCTCGAACATCCCAAAACGTCCCGTGTGACTCCTGGCATCCAGACCAAAGCTGTCCCATGGCACCAAGGTGCTGTGCATACACCTCGTGTCTCAAAGGAAAGGCCCCTCTTGGCTTTAAACTCTGGATCGCCTGTAGACACAGGACTGAAATGGGACATGCTCATCGCCGAAGACATTCCCATTCAAATCTGGTTCCAGATCCAAACCTGGCAGCAGAGGATTTTCTCCCTTCCTATTTTTTAAAAAAATAATTTCGTGTCTCAGGCCAAATCAGTTCTGAATTTCATCCACGAAGCAGAGCACAATCATTCAAGTCCGTGCGGCACCACCACCCTCGCAAGCCTCCTCCCTCCCAGACTCTTCAAGCCTGGGGCTTCAGATACTCCCAAATCCATAGCAGGCATCCTACGTGCAAGCCCCAAGCCTGGAGGTCTCAGGGCTCAGACAGCCCTAAGTCTCACATACCCCTAGCCAAAAGGCCAGAAATCCCCCATCTGCATAAAATAAAGTGTGTCACTGAGATCCTCCCATTGGGAGTCAGTGCACTGGACAACTCTCCACCCTTAACTACACAAAGTCATTTAAAGCGATCTTGGCCTGGCGATCATGGTATCTCCCTTGCAAGAACAGGGACCACGCTTGATCTGAGCCAAAATGCCAGTGATGCAACACGCTTTGCAGCTGGGATCCCCAGACCTTGGCAGCTCAGACGCATCACTGCGAGCTGTCAGATGGGTCCCTGCCAACCGCGTGCTCTCCCCTGTGAACGATGGAGCTCACGGGATCGCAGGGCACAGCAACCAAGAGCTCCATCGGCCCCGGCCACGGGGATCTCCCCTTCCCCTCGCTGCTCTGCAAAGTTTGCAGCACACCCAGCTTCCCCTCCTGTAGGACACAGCAACCTCTACGCAGCCAGTTACAAGAAGCTCTTGTTCCCCACCAGGCTCCGGGCCCTCGGCCCTTTCTCAGCGATGCTGGAGGAGGCCGGCAAATGCCGAGGTCCCCACCGCCTCCCAGGCAGCAGCACGGCATTCTAGTCATTCCTCGCATTGCGCTGGCGTCTGCATCTCGGAGCACGTCTCGGGGCCAGGGAGGCAGTGGCCTGAACTGTGCAGCCAGGGCATTGCAGAGGTGGAAGGGGGCAGGCAGATGCCCTGCTTCCTGGGAATCTCTTGATGGCAGTGGAAAGCCGCGGATGGGGCAGGGCACCCTAACCTACCCTGGGATGTAGTGTGGGGTCAGAAACAGGTGGGGCCGGGTCCTGCGGGAGGCTGGGAAGGGGATGGCCAGAAGCACACGTTGGTCTAATGATTCGTAGCACCCCCCCGCCCCCGAGAGACCAGCCCCACACTGACATCTGCTTCCCTCCCACAACACACACTTCCAGGCACCCAGATGAGATCTGCAGGGACACTGGATGTATCTAAAATATAGGAATCACTGCAGCTATCCACTGCTGTCATGCAGCCACTTCTGGGGTGAAACACAGCAGCTGTCTGCGGACTGGAACCGAAGAACATCTGTCCACTCAAAACAGGGCTGATGCTATGTGAGCAGAAAGACATGAGCCGCGCTGGAAATGACACCGATGTTGACAAAGAAGCACAGGGGAGTCTGGAGAAGTCACGAGGGAAAAGTGCTTTGGTTTTCCATGTCGAGATCGAGCAGTTAATGCTAAAGCCAAGGATTAAACTGGGGCATCAGGGCAAGTCAGGTTTGCAGGTGATGAGCAGCAGCTTCCTTCCAGAGTCAGCTCTGTTGCAAGGTTGAGAGCAAAGGGAGGAAAGGACTGACCCAGAAGCCTGCTGCTTCCCCTGGCTGGAAGAGCAAGGCAGCTGCCTGCAAGCCGGCTCAGGTCTGCGAGTGAATTTACTGCCCTTTGGCCCTGGTGGAGCAGCACCGGTCCAGCTACTCCACACCAGTTCTGGGCATGCTTCCAGCTAAGTGGATGCCCAGCCTGGGCTAGAGAGCAGTGAGGGGTTGCTGGTGGGGCAGTTTCCTTTTACCCTTGGCACTGGGTGGCAAGTGGCGGCCTAAGGGCCCCTGTGGCAGCACAACCCGAGGCTGAATTGATTCAGTCTTTGCAGGTTAGTCTAAGCTGCAGTCATGAACCAATGAACAGACATTCCCTTTTGATTCAGGAAATGCAGCCCCTGCCTGCGGTGGCTCAAACCAGAAGCTGGAGGACACTAGTGCATGCCTGGCAGCTACTGTCAAAGAGAAAGGAAGACAGAAGCCCTCCAAGGCTTCCCTGCTCCTTGTCTGAGCAGAGGGGGCATGGCCAGGCCCCGGCCAGGAGCTAGCTGGAAGGTCTGCCGGGGTGGGGAGGGGAGCGCCAGCGAGGCTGAGGAGGGGGTGGGTGGAAAAAAGTAATGGCACTGAATTCATAAAAGCTTAAACAAGAATAGGCCTTTGTCTAAAACGAGCATTCAACACAGCTTGTTTTCTCTTTCTCTTCCTGCTGCCCCCGAGGTCTCTGGGATTTGCAGTCTAAGCTCACAGCAGCAGGACTCTGCAGGGTTGCTCACTGCTTCCTCTTCCTACTTCCAGGTGCCTCTGGGATCTGTAGTCCACAGCTGCAGCCAGCAGTAAGTTTAGTAGCGTAGAGCAGCTCCATACTGGTGGGAAGGGGAGTTTAACCTCCCCCCTGGCCCTAGGCCCCAGCCGGGGTTTGCCTGGCGGGGGCAGTGAGCCAGTCCTCACTGCTCCAGCTGGGGAGTATCAGGCTGCCCTGCTCAGTATCTGCTGTGGCAAGATGATCTGTTCAGGTCCCTCCTGACCCTAGCTACTACGAAACTATGCTCTCTGGAGCAGACAGCATAGCCCAGTCCAGGGCTGCAAAGCACGCTGGGATGCTGGGGGACTCTGATTTAACTTGAACCAGAAAGGGGTCTGGGACAGAAGTTTCATAAACTAGTTTGACCCAAATCAGTTAAGTCTGATATACTACATTCAATTAGGTTTCTCTTAAACCAGTTTCAGCCGTTTTGAAACTGGTTTCCATGCACTGAACTCCTGTTCTGTTATAGGTTTAAACAAGTTTCTGATCACTTGAACCAGTTTATGCGTAACTTCTATCCCTAGCCCTACTGCCTTTCCTTTCATCCAGGCACCTGGGAAACTGGACTCAGAGGATGGGCTCAGACACCAGCCCCAGACAATGGGAGATGGAGGTTTTGCTTGGCTGCAGGCTTCCTTGCTCTGGTCACTTCGGCCAGGTTCACAGCGGCATCAAACTCTCCTGGGTCTCAGTAGGAGCTGGCTGCTAAATACCGCTGAGTATCTGAGCCTTTGCCTCTGGCATGAGTCCCACAGGGACAATGAGAACAGCCAGCTTAATGCAAGGCAGCCAGGCTCTGGAGTCTGGGGAGTACCAGCATGCGGCTCCTCTTCAAGCACTCCTAGAAAGTACTGCTCTACCTGTTCAGCCCAGGTAAGCTGAAGCCTGGGTTGGCCAGGATCAGAGAGCTAGCAAGCTGCTGAAGCCAGGAATCCTGCCTCCTGGGCCCATGCTCTGACCATTGCCCTCCACTCCCCTCCTCTATGCATTCCTTCAGGCTAGGAGGTCCGTCATGCCTGCATCCCTCAAATTCTCCAGCTTGCAAACACAACGCCGTGTGAGTAGAGCAGGGCCCTTTGTGGAGACGGAGTAGCTATGAAGCAGCCCAGCCCCAGGATCCCCAGCTCATGACTACAGGTTGGACTATTTCAATGGCCTTTGTGACAACTGCAAAGAGCCTGCTTTCCTTCAAATGCAATAAAATATTCATTAGGAACTGGACAAGGGGGTTGGAGGAGAGGCGGATCAAGAATTCCCTTCCTGGCCGTGCGCTGGTTTGCTACGGTTATCTCGACGATGCTGGTTTTTCCTGGAGTCTAGATAATCTCTGGGTACAACAGCAAACCTGGCATTGCTCTGCCTCGCTGTAACACCGCTGAGATCTCGCAAAGGCTCAGCGGTGTTACGTAAAATCATGGGCTCGTGGAGAAGTTGTGATGGACAGACCCCCCAGTTCTCACATGTCATCCAGCCCCCTGCCTGGGGCAGGGTCAGCCCTGTCCAAACCATCCCACACCAAGCCGTTGTCTAACCTATTCCTAAAACCGTACAATCAACCAAGTCGCACAGCTACAAGGCTTAGGGCCCAAAGACACCCAGAGCACCCTGACATGTGGCAGGTCAAGCAGGAGGATGGGGGCTCTCGGTGTGGCTGCTGCAAAGGTTGTTAAAATGCACTAGAGAGATACGAGGAAGAGGATCTCCCTACGGAGGAAGGCAAACCCCCAATCTGACTGCGGGGTAAAATTCCTTCCTGACCCCAAATACGGAGACTGGTCAGCCCAGACCACGCGTGGCACAGAGGTAGGCAGGACAAGGACAATGCAGGGGCTCCCAGGGGCCCTGGCTGACCTCTCTCCTGGCTCAGAGGATCCCTGTGAGCTTGGGCTGAGGTTCAATCCAGAGCTGGTTTGGGGGAGGTAATGCTTTTACCTGACCTCCCATTAGTGCATCAAGTTGCCACTCCACACCCTGCAGCAGAGGGAGGGGTCTCCAGGGTGCCCAGGGGAGTTAGGGGCACAGATGCTCAGTGCCCAGGGGAGCTAGGAGCGCCGGTGACCTGCTGCAGGACGCCTGCTCCCTGCACCCCTCGCACCGTGGAGATCCCTGGGGCATGCAGAGGAGCCCTGCCCAGAAATCAGGCATGTGGCTCCCTCCAGCCGCATGGGCAGGCACCAGGCACACAACCAGCCCTCCCTCTTGTCTGGGTAGAAATGCATTCATCGCCCACAATGCTCCTTATGCCGCTGGGCCTGGGCACACCTCTCCTGGCTAGACCCATGGGGGAATGGGGCCTCGCTCATGAGGACAGCCAGGGAAGGCACAAGGTCTCTAATGCCAGGGGGACACAGCCCCTGCAGCAGCCCCCATGGCCAGTCTGACCACAGCCGGTCATCGCCCGGGAGGGGAGAGGCAATGTGCACCACTGCTAAGAAACCACTGGGATGAGCGAGTCCAGCCCTCAGCAAGAGCCGGGGCACCACGTCTCCCTGCAGCTCCTCCAGACAATCCTGGACTAATATGGAAAAAGCAGCACGGCCCGTTGCCCGAAGAGCAGACGGACCGGCTGGCCGCTACTGCGTGGCAGCTACAAACACGATCCCGGGGAAGTGGAGGTGCCCGGAGAAGGCCGGTGTCTGCAATGCTGCCGGGCTGGGTGACATCAGGGTGATGCCATCGTTCACAGTGACCACGCCGTCTGCACTGCTTGCTGATACCGCTTGTCCTCCGGCGACGCCGCAGCCATTGCAAGCTCTGCTTCATCCATTCAGCCCCTCCCTGCCTCTGAAGCAGGGATCTGCTAGCTCAGTGTTGTGCCAGACAGCAGTTGTGGACAGAGATTAAAGCCCAGGCTGTCAGCATCTGCTCGCTGTGGGTGAGACACCAAAGATCCTGACTGCAGAAGTGCTGGGAGCTCCAGCCGGGCCTTTGAGTGCTGGGAGCTATGGAGGGGAGAGGGGCAGGGGACAGCTGTGTGGGCAGGACCCGCTCCCCTACCCCGCCGCTGTGAGGTCAGGCGCTGGGCTGCATGGACCTGGGGTCTAACCCAAGCCGGCAACTCATGTTCTTCTGGACTCAAGAAGGTGCAGCGTGACCCCACTTAGCTGCTTAAATGCCACTGAGACGCATAACGGTGGAACAAGATCTGACTTGGGGCTGTTAAAATTTATAGCAAGCAAACAAGCCTCTGTGGGGAAACGTGATATCTTTCATTAGATCAAGTAAATAGTTGGAAAAAATTGTTCTTTGCAAGCTTTTGGGTACAAACACCCTTCTTTAGGCAGAGGGAGAGGCCTGAAGAAGGGTGTTTGTACCCGAAAGCTTGCAAAGAATTTTTCCAACTATCTGAGTTGGCCTAATACAAGATATCACATTTATCTTTTCTGCCTATGTCCTCAGGCCAACACGGCTACAACCAATGCCCCCAAAACATAGCAAGCAAAGAGGACCTGGCTGGTCACGTCTCTGCCCTCCACCAGACACAGCCCGGGGACCAGGATCTCTGCTCTGGGAGGGGAAGGAGCTAAGTCGCTCCCAGCTGGGATATGGGCTCCCGGAGCAGGGACAAGGACAACAAACCTCCCGGGCTGCCCCCAGGCTGGAGCACCCTCCCTTAGGGCCCCCCGGGGTCTGTGCACAACCCATCTCCTGGAAAACAAAGCCTCTTGCTGCCTCGGCCAAGCCACCAGGCTCAGCAACCATGAGCATGCTTAAAGTGAAACCACATGCCTTGGCCGCCGGTCCCTGCAGAGCCGCATCTCGCTGCGCTTGGAGCAGCCAGTGCCCTGCACCTCTAACTGGAAACATGCTGTGGGGCGCCCTGGGCTGGGCCGTGCCAGGGGAAGGCACTGGAGAAGGCCGGCTCTCGCCCCAGGGCTCCCGGCCAGCAAAGCGCCTGCAGCACTATGGGATGGGGAGAAGAGGGGGCACAGGCCCTTGTTTTCCAGAGGCATTAAAAAGCTCTGCTCAGATATCCCCAGAAGTTAAGGGGGGAAGGCAGGGGTGCCGCCCAGGGGAAGCTGCTGGGTGCTCTGATACAAAGGGCTGAACATCCCATTAGGCAGGCTCTGGCTGTCTCCACAGGGTTAGGACCACCCCTCGTCCGGAACCGCTCGCTCTGTCGGCAGAAGCTCTCAGCAGCCAGCGGTCGCCGCTGCCAGGCCGTCGAAGTGCGAGCCCAGCCGTGCTGCGCAGGGGACTCTGCCCATGCCACGTGCCGCCGGCGCCCCTCATCAGCCCCTTGCTCCCTGGGCTAGTGGAAATACGGAGGCTGCCGGCACGGAGACCTGCTGGTAGAGCTGCACGCTCCCCTGTTTGAACGGATATCAAAGCTCAGATTGATGCTGTGGGGGAACAGCTTGGCACTCGGGGAGGATGTAGGGCTTAATATGTGGCACGCCTGGCTAAAATATTGCCTCCAACTGGTCTAAATGCTCCCAGTGCCCTGGTGGTCTCAGTGGGGGGAGAAGCAGCCCACTCCTCACAAGCACCACCTGCCCCAACCCTGTTTCTGCTCGGTCCAGCCCTGCCTTCCTGCACCCCCTTTCTCCCAACAGGCATCTCCCTCCAGTGGGCTGAAGGAAGCCTGAAGGCCAGCCCTGACAATGCATGTCCTTTTGGGACAGGGGGACACATATACGGCTGGTAATCACAGCCCCGCACAGGACGAGAGACAAGTGGTCTACACGCGGATCCCCAAATAGGCTGCGGTTGTGCGAGAGGAAGCTGTGAACAGCTCTGGGGCCCTGAGTGCATCACCTCCTCCCCATGCCCAAAAGGTGCCCACGAAGTGGGAAGAAGTCCCAAGTGGTACCAGCCCTATCCATCACCTTGCACAGCACTGGGGTGGATTTATACCTTAAGCATCTCCCATCTCCCCTGGAAAGCCCTGTAGGGCTCCTCCTGCCCAGCACAGGCCGTAGAGCAGATAGCCACCCATGGCAGCATGGCCAAGCTGGCCTGCGAAGGCGGCGGCGCGTCTGGGCAAGGCGCAGTAGCAACCATGCATAGCAATCAGCGTCTCCTTGCCACCCCCTCCTGCTGCCACCCCCTAAAACAACCAGCCCTGAAGGAAGTACATGCTGAGAGTATCCTGTCTGTAGCTCAGAGACAATCCCGCGAGAGAAGCATTGAGGTACCAGGAAGGCAGAAAGCCTCCCTGCACCCTCCCAGGACATGACCCCTGCTGAGAGGCACCTGAGTAGCTAAAGAGATGCTGTTGCTGCCCAGGACTGCAACGTGCCCATCTCCAAAGAGCAGCAAGAAGTCAGCCAGGCACTATTTAACAAAAGCAGCGCTGGCAGCTTTTGTCTGGGGCGCGCCACACGCAGCGGCTAGCCAGCCTCGGGGCATGCCCTTCCTTCTTGGCTCCAGCACCGCAGGCGATGGGGCTGGGTCCTGATCTCAGTTACATCAGCAGATGTGAAACCAGAGGCATCCGCAGGGTAATGCGAGTGGTGCCAGTGAGTCCTCTTGTATTTGCTGGAAATCATCCAGCAATTACTTCGGGTTTGCTTCCTCTGCTCAGCACCAGGCTGGGGACAGGCTGATGAGATGGATGTTAGTGAAGGCTGCACAGACAGCCAACCCTGGGGCCTGGGTAACTTCAGTGATCAGAGTCTGGGCAGCAGCACAGTATGCTTCATCAGAGGAAGAAAGCCCTGCTGTCCTCAGCCTGGGCTTTTTCCATCGGTGCACCCAGGGTGTGCCCGTCCCACCAGCAGCAAAGTCCAAACCCTGCTCTGAGCAAGCTGACTGCGCTGGAGTCTGTGCATGAAAAGCATTGGCCCGCTCCTCTGCACTCCCCAGAGCAGGCCGCATCACGCGCTAGGGCACATGGGAACTCGAACCTTGATTACTGTCCAACATTTTGGGGTCTGAAATGCAGCCCAGAGATCCAGAGCCTGGTGCAGGACCTCCCCCTAACTCTCTGACCCGAGCCACAAGAAGATAATCACCGAATGAGCGAGGCCCCTTCCACCATCCCTGGGGATTTCTCCCTAGCCCACAACCAACATCTTGGAGGCGTTCCCAGGGACCCTGGAGCTCCTCTCTGCAGATAAACTAGGCCAGGACAACGCTTGCTTGGCTGGGCAGAGAGGAAGGCAGCTCTGGGTCCCATCAGCGAGCGGCTCTGCTCGGCTCCCTATATGCTGAAATGCTCAAGCGGTGCATGCAGATAAGGTACTTCAGGGAGCATGGGCCAGGCTGGTCCAGCTGTGTAACCTGCTGTCCTGTCAAGGGCCTGCCAGGGTGAGTGATGGCAGCTCCTGTCATGGTGCCGTGGAAGCAGCTGCTGGCACATCCCCAGCCCTGGCCCATGCCCCCTGGGCACTGCCCATCAGAGCAGATGGGACTTGTAGTTGTGATATCCGTCTCTGCTGCCTAAGGCTCTGTGACCTTGAGGCTGGTCTAAGCTGGATGGTGCTAGAAGCACACCAAAAAGGGCAGGGGTGGATCCACAGGTTGCAGTTATGTAGCTGCACCCCTTCCCCCCAACCTTTCATTCCTGCTCCACCCAAACTTTAAAACCAAGTGCCTAGGAGAAGCAGTGGCATTTCTATTCAGGCAGCTCTGAGGAGTCAGTGAACTTCATGGCTCATGATTCCTACTAATTTTTCTTTACTCTGACTCTCTCTCCTTTTTAATGGTCTTCTTGGTGTGCCACTATGCCTGAAAGCTTGCCAAAAACTTTTTTCCAACTACTCAGTTGGTCTAATAAAAGATATCATATTTACTCAAAATACCTTGCCTGACTATTCAAAACTTCCTTTCTTCTGCTGGTCATGTCCCCCTTGATTCCTGGCCAGGTCTCTCTGCTATTTTACATCCTGCAGACTGTTGTTAGATCTACCTAAAAACCTTAATTCAGGTGTTACCATATTAACCCAGGCGTAGAAATGACTGACAGTGAAGTATTGGATGCACTGTCAAGGCTCTCAAGACTAGATTTTATTTTATGAATCTGAATAAGAGATGTATGTTTAACTATAGTGACTCCAGGACTAATGAGGCAGTATCTTTTAACTAATTTGACTATTTTTCCCTATTTTTTTGTGCTTTTAAAACTTAAAATATAATGCTGTACATTAGTGCACATTCTAATAAAGTTACATTTGTTTTTGCTTTGACCTTAAACTGAATAATAATGTACTAGCTCCCTAGCATATTAGCAAAGTTTCAAATTTCTGTAGAAAAATATGCACGGTGTTATCTGGGCCACACCATCTGCACCACCCTTCTCAAAATCCAACATCTGTCCACAGAGAGGAGCTGTTCCTGCCTTGACAGGCAGAATATATATATACTTTCTACTATAACCCAAGGACAAACTCAAGTCATTTTTCCATAGTTACCATTCTTCATCCAGTAACAATTACAATCGGCAGAGAAGCAATATAATCCAAGGACAGGGCCACAATGGGATTCATTAGCAGCCCACGAATCCACTTGCTCCAGCCCTTCCCGGATCTAGTGCCCACCTGATCCCTAATGATCTGGCATCACTTGTGACCATCCAGCATCCCGCATGCAATGAGTGGGGTGGGTCTCAACCTCTGTGATATGAAAATCATCTCTCCCTGCCTGATACCTACTGCCAGAAGTGCTGCTTGTTTCTCATAACCTTGTCCCTGCTGATCGGGAGGCTGGAAATAGCAGCATGGTTTAACTCCTCCACTGCTGACCGAATCAGCCAGAAAGGTGAGGTATGAGCCCACCAAGCACTCCTGGTGGGTTTGGAAACAGATGAAGTTAGGAATACACTAACCTATACCCATGCAGCTGTGTGAGACCTGGCTTCACCAGAAGACAGAGGGCTGAGGCTGGGGGTCTGATCCTGCTAAAAGGCATGGGGAAATTTCCACTAGTCTGGCTAGGTGGAGGCTGGCTGGCTGGGTTTGGGTGTAGCAGGAACAGCTTTGAGACAAATGGAGGGGGCATTGAGGCTGGAGTGGAAGATGAAGTGCGAGACAAGGACAGAGCTCATGCCCCAATATCACCCACCAGACTCCAGGGCTGTGTTTTGGGGGTCCCTCCAAAAGGAGATGAAAATAGGACCAGCGATGTACAGTGCATGAAGACAAAGAGATGGCAGGAATGCACTCGGATGGAGCCACACATAGTCAGGTCCCAAATGCAATCTGCAACCAAGAGCAAGGTACTCTTGAAAGCTCTTCATTGCCCACCCAAGGCATCACCACTCTGTTCTGGAAGAGAGGAGGCTTCACTACCTCTTCCTCCCTGCAGCCGAGGCCCTCTGCAATGGGCTACAGATAAATGGGCCCCCCAGGCTCTAGGGCTACCACTCAGACTCTGCTCACTAGCATCATCTCCTTGTCATCAAAGCTGACACCGAACACAGCCATACACATCCTCCTCCATTCGTAGATGTCTACATGGCACTGAGGAGCCTTTAGGTCCCCAAGGGCGTGAACACACGACAGGGTTACTACAGAGCAATTCACCCTGGATTTCACCCTGTAGCAAGGGGAGGACATGCAACCAGCTAAGCTGGATGCGGGCAGAAAG
>JAGPOW010003316.1:195914726-195924957 GCA_030014935.1 Caiman crocodilus | reverse complement strand
GGAAGGGGTCGGCCGGACGCGAGGCACCCCAGGGAGGCACGCGGAGCCTGGAAGGTGGTCGGGCGCAGGGAGGTGGGCGGCTCAAAATGGGAGCGCCCCATACTGGCCTGCCACAACCTGTTCCAGGGCTTTACTACCCTCCTCGTGAGATTTCTTCCTAACATCTAACCTCATCGTCCCTGGCTGCAACGTGAGCCCATTGCTCCTTGTCTGTCATCTGCACCCACTGAGAACGGTCCAGCTCCATCCTCTTTGCAACCCGCTGCAGGGAGTTGAAGGCTGCTATTCAATCCCCTCTCGGTCTTCTCTTCTGCAGACTAAATAAGCCCAGTTCCCTCGGCCTTTCCTTATGCCATGTCCCCCAGCCCCTCAACCATTTCTGTCGCCCTCCGTGGGACTTTCTCTAGTTTGTCCACATCCTTTCTGTAGTGGGGGCCCAACACGGGACACAGGACTCCAGATGGGACCTCAGCGCCGAACAGAAGGGAAGAATCACGTCCCTTGACCTGCTGGCAATGCTCCTACTGATGCAGCCCAGGATGCCATTAGCTTTTTGGCAACAATGGCATGCTGATGGTTCACTTAATCTGTACACAGGGATGCCAGGGCTTCAGGTGTATTTATTCCATGTACAACTAGCACAGCACAGGCCTTCTGGAGGGGCTGATGTATTCACCTCCATGGGACACTTGCCTCCAAACCTTTCCTACCCCAGACCAGGGGCTACACCATGTCATGCCAAGCCACAGCTTTCTACACTTGCTAGCACAGATAACCACATGGTCTCCAGATGATCGTCTTCACGGGCCACATGCTGCACAGGAACCTGATTTTCCAGAGGGTGCTGAGCAAGTATGTGTTTGACGGGGGTCCCCACCTTTTGGAGATTTGCTGGCCACATGCATCAGCAGAAAGACAGAGGGACACAAATCAGTTGTCTTGGAGGATGCTTGGGATTAGTGGGATTTCAGGCAGGTCCTGTGAGACTTGCCCCGGGTCACCATCCCCACCGTGAGTTTAGCACCATTCAGAAATGAACTAGACATTCCTACGGAGAACAAGGATACCCAGAGTTGTAACAGCGAGGATTAGAAATATATAAACATGAGCTTTGGAAGAGCGATGAATGCTTGGGCTTCAGCCTTGAACTACTGCGGGTCAGTGGAGCGCTTCCTGCGTGGGCACATAATACCGAAACCGGAGCCCTTTTTTCACCTTTCCCCAAAGGAACCAGTCCCAGTTAGTGCTGGAAGCAGGATACTAGGCTAGGGGGAGCACAGCCGTACAGCAATTTCCATGTTCCTAACAAAAAATAAATAAAAAAAAAATTCCCCACTTGTCCAGACTATCTCCTGATTGCCCCTGCACTCCTCTGGGCATTGAAGCAATTGCAGCCAGGGAGCTTGAAAGAAGCACAAGTTACCGAAATACTTCTACACAGATAGCGATTTTCTCTCTCTCTCACTTACTGGACAGTCTGCAGTTCCCAAAGACCAAAAAGCAAACACGCTATTTATAGCGAGAGATCATTTACTGTAGCTGTTCCCTTTGAAATTCTTCACCCATCTTTACCATGGCAACC
Organism: Caiman crocodilus; assembly: GCA_030014935.1. Taxonomy (NCBI): domain Eukaryota; kingdom Metazoa; phylum Chordata; order Crocodylia; family Alligatoridae; genus Caiman; species Caiman crocodilus. The sequence goes on along the minus strand of JAGPOW010003316.1, from coordinate 195,923,375 downwards.
AGAAGAGTCCAAGAAATGGCCCCGCTGGGACCAAACCTCCGAGGTTTAGAGAAGTCAGTCTGCGGGGGGAGACTGCGAGGCGCGGGGGGAGGAAATGGCTGATCTTCTCTTTTGGACAGCCCCATCGGCACAGCCCCAGGAAACGCCACACGCAGAAAAAATTGCAGCCTAACGGTTGCAACGCAGCACGTCCAGGCGAGCTATCGGCTTGACGTTTCCAGCATCGGCTTGCAAGGGAAGGGTAGGAAGATGGAGAGCGGCCTGCCTCCCCCTCCTGTCCTCTCCATGCCAGGGTCCTGAGGGCTGGTTCAGAGCTTGGTGAAAGATGGGCAGAGGTTGTGAGAAAAGACACACGCCCTTGGGTGAGAGGCAGCGAACGGGTCTCCTTGCAGGGGCAGGTGAAGGGGAGCAAATGGTCCACGTGGACCAAACCCTGGCTCCAGTGACGGGGACCTCCCGTCACCACCCCCCGACAGGCACCATCCAGCCCCCACCAGGGACTGCATTTGCCCGGGAGCTGTCAGATGCAGCAGCCTGGGGTAGATGGCTATGGTCTGTCGCTCGCCTCGACTGGACCAGACCTGGGAGCTACGGGAACCCACTCGCAGCCACGTGGTACAAGAGCGCCAACCCCAAGAGTTCAAAAATCACACGTCCTTCCTCCCCGCCCCTCCATAACCACATGGTTGGCCTGCAAATAGTGAGATTTTTTTTATGTGAAGCAATTATATTGTAGTCCGCTCTGGGCTATCAGCCAACTGGCCCCCAACCTCCACGTGTGTCCACCACAGCTTCACTCCCCTCGCCCGGGTTACGGGGCTCCTTTCTTCCCTTCCTCAGGCTGGGTGTTGCAAGGACGGTGGGGAGAAGAGGGAGCAAGGATGCCCTGAACCAAGGGGGTCTTTCTGCTGGCTTCATCCTAGACCCCTGGCATGAGAACGGGGTCAGCTCGAGAGGAAGACGAGAGTGAGCTTCATAGAGATGCCCTGATCGAGGCAGCACCCCGCACGGGTGCCAGCGTGCGGCACATTTTGCGCGGCATGCACTTCTCCGGGCGGACGGCAAGGAAGGGGCTGGGGCTGCGCTGCCGCAATAAGAATCGGGCTCCTCGTGGCCCCCCTGCCACCCGCCCCAGCACACCAACACCTTACAAGTCAAAGCTGCAGGTATTTCTGCCCCCAAATGATGCCAACCCCTGCATTAGAGGGTTGATTGAGGCTTCTCACGTCGCTGCGGGCTGCCTCCACATCACACAGCGCAGGGCAGCACTGACCGTGGGAGCTGCAGGGGAGAGGAATCCGTGGAGACTTCCAGTATCATGCAAGCACGGCTGCGTTATTATTCTTTGTCTTAAGCCCACGGTGCTAGATCAGGGTAGGCAATTATTTTGGCCACTTAACGAGTCTGGGTGAGCTGTTGAGGGCTGCGCGCATCAAACGAACGGTGATGTTGTTTTAACGAATGATAGGTAAAAAACAAATCATACACTCAAACTCAAACATCTACTACCACGTATTTTAATTTTCTTTCCAAAAATAATTTTTGGTCTTCTTTATGCGTTTTTGAATAGTGTATCTAGAGGCAATTGCATAAGAGCCCAGAATAACGTCTTACTTTTTTATACTGCACGTGGGGATGGGGGGCGACGCACGCATGCTAGGTCCCGGGAGCCGGCTGGGGGCGGAGGGCGGGAGTGCGGGGGGCACGTGCAGCAGAGCTCGCCCACGCGGTGTGGTGCAGGTGTGGTCCACCCCCACATACAGCCCGTGGCACAGGCCTAATCCCACTCCCTCCCTCCCAGCCAGGGTGCATAGCTTCCTAGTGGGGCTGCTCCCCGTACCAGCCACCCAGGTACTGCTCAGCTCCTCCTCCTCCTGCCCCTGCCGTGCCACTCCAGGCAGCACGGGGAAGGGCAGCAGCCCTGGCAATGCATAGGGAGACCTACACATCCAGCCAGGCGGGAGGGAAGCTGCGGTTTGGTGGCTCCCGCCCCAGCACCGCTCATGGTGCTGCATGGGCAGAGGTGGAGGAAGGGAGCTGCAGCCCCATGCCCTAGGGCAGGGGCCACCTGACTGCAGCTTCACCCCTGGCCTGGCTGGGCCTATGGTGCTGGGGACACATCCCCACGGCTGCTGCCACTTCCCCGCACTACCTGCTGCCTGGAGCAGTGCAGCGGGGGCAGGAGGAGCTGCTGCAGACAAGGGAAACCAAACAGCGCCCGGGCGGCTGCAGCCACACCGGGAGCAGCCCCACCGGGAGGCTGTGTGTCCTGACCAGAGCCAAGACCGTGGGCAGGCATGGGCATGAGCGTGTCAAGGGCTGCCCTAGGCAAGAGCACGAGGGACTCGGCCACACGTTGAGCACAATGGGGACAGCCATGGGCTGGACACAATGAGTTGGCAAGCCAGAGCTGGTCCACGGGCTGTATTTTGCCCACCCCTGTGCTAGATGCTGCACAAACCTGCAAGGAGAGACAGCCCCTGCCCCACTGTGTAAAGAGCCTATGGCCTAAATAGACGAGGCAGCCGGGGGGCAGAACAGCTGCCCGTGGAAGTGAGGAGACCTGGCTAAGGTTATATGGTCAGTCAGGGGCAATGCAAGGAACAGACCCCAAGTCCCCTACCTCCCAGTGCACAGTGGTTCCCAGCACCTCAGGTATCCTTAACTCAGAAAATGCATCCAGGACACCCAGAGGGGAGCAGGGCCGGTCTCCTATCTCATGCAGACTGGCAGGCACACAGCAGGGCTCAGTCTGGGTGCCAGCACAGCACCTCCAGCCCGTGGGTCTTCCAGTGCATCTGCAAATCTGACGGTGGAGGAGCACCGGCAGCATAAGTTGCTGCTCCCCAGCTGCCAAATTTCCAGAGCTGTGAGGAGCCCTGCAGGCCCTGTCCACTAGACCATGCTGGCATGTGATGGGCTGGTAAGCAGGGTCACTTCATGGATGGGTCTGGTGCACGGGGTCAGGCTGGCGCCTGGCTGGATCTAGCACGCAAGGCCAGGCCGGCGCATGGAGCTGGGCTGATGATCTGAATTGCACCCATGGACTGACCCCACGCTGCATCCGGTCTGTGGACTGACCTTGAGCCACTCAGCCCATGGGCTCATAAGGCTGAGCGCCACTGTATTAGCATCTCACAAAGACTCAGCGACCCCGGACCGTGGGTTGCTGCTGTGGGGTCGCAAAGGCCAGCAACAAGTAGCTCAGCCATCCAGGCAGCCTGGTCCAGTCCCGGCCAATTTTAAGTCCGACCACGGCAGAACCTTCAATTCTTTTTTTTCTAGGTTCAACTTGAGTCTAGAAAACCATCTCCAAGTCCACCGGCTCTTCGGCAGGGAGCCGCATCCTCCCAACCTCTACGCGCGCAGGCAGAATAAAACTAGCAAGCTCTGAAAGCCGACGGGGGTGATGGACAGCTCTGCGCTCTGCCCCTGACAGCTGCAAGAAAGCTGAGGACCCACTTTCAGACCTGCGGGCTGGACTGTGCTGACGAAAGAAGTGTTTCTAGCGGCCACGATCCTGCTTGAGATGGGGAAGGGCTAAGCAGGCAGGGAGGTATGGGAATCGGGCCTCTGGTGGCCCAATATGCTGATCTGAAGCCCTGCGTGCTGCCTTGGCTGTCTCTCCCTAGGCAGAGAATTAGGATCTGCTAGAAGCTCAGAGTATTTCTAATCCTGACCGGTAAAAGCACAGCGGGAAACAAGGGCCGGTGGTGAAATGGCCATCTGGGCGGCATGCTGGGCTCTGAACAAGCAGCAGAAGACAGACCCGACTGCCTAGGGGTGTCTCATGAGCTGTGACTGCTTACGTTTTCCTGTGGCACGTCCCTCTCCTCCCTCTGCTTTCAGTGGGAGTTACGCTCATGTAAAGCATCAGGATCAGACCCCGGTCACCCGTCCCGCAGCTCTATGTAGCAGCGCCAGTTCAGAGGGAGTTGAATGGTGCCCGAATCGCGAGGGAACTTGAGAGACACAGGCTGGCTGTCACTTCCCTTCCGCGTGACAGCAGGTGTGTCTATAAATACAGCTGCCTCCCCCACGTGGAAGGTGCTCTTGTGCCAGACCCGCCTGGCGTGAAAAAGACACGCCAAGACTATGCACACACACGAGAGCAGAGGGCACCAGGCGCGTGTACACACACGGACAGACAAGCACGCGCCCTCGCCGATCAGAGCTGCACGCGCAGCTCGGTGCATGTCCGCACGCACACGGGTGCACGCATTCACGCACAGTTCGGCACACGCATGCAGGATCAAACTAACCCATGTGCCCGCCGAACCCAAACAGGTGCCTGTATGCCCGGACATGCATGTGCACCCACAGCCGTGCATGCACACGCATGGCTGCACAAGGCCACCCGCGTCAGGAACAGTCTGCTTTCCCCAGCCTTTTGCGAGCAGCGGCAGCGGGAAGGCGAACTCAGCCCATCCTCCCGCTATCTTGATAAAGCCGAGGCATTTGAGTCTTCGTGTGCAGCGCTCTGCCAACAGCCTGACCTTCTGTGCTTCCTCCGCTCCCTGCCAAACCCCCCCGCCCCGACAGCCAAGCGTGCTCAGAGCAGCTCCGGCCCTCGAGCTGCAGGACCATGTAAAGCCTCTGGAGTCGCAGAGTTTTGGCGGGAGGAGACGAGAAGACAAATCTCAGTTTATAAATATAAACCAACTGTTTGTGAACCTTCCCCTCCTCCTCCCTTCCCGGGCAGCCTTCTTCCTGCCAGATCTGACCGCTGCAAGATCTCCTTGCAGAAAGCCCCGGCGAGGATGCCTCCCCGGGTCTGTACGGCTGGAAGGGGTCAAACCAGCCCCGGGGCAAGAAGGTGCAACTCCACTGAGTGGTAAACACCTCCCATAGGGAACAAGCCTGACTCTCACCTGGCACATGGATAGCTTCATGCAGCTGTGCCCGCGGGAGGGGACGAGTGGGAGCACGAGGACGCGGGTCAACAGCACTGGGGCACTGCAGACCCACTCGTCCACGCTCTGCGCGAGCCGCGGCGTCTGCCCCGCTGTCAAGGGGGCAACACCCGCAGGGATTGCAGCGAACGGGCCGAGCGCGGGCGAAGCGCCTGGTGCAAGCTCACGCAAGCGCCGTGGCTGAGCTGAGACCTGGGTCTGGATTCGTGTCCCCGCGAAGCAGGCCCCACGCATGTGCCATCGCTCCATGCCCGCCAACTCCCGGAGACGAGGCAACATGGCCCGGGGCACGTGCCAGTGAGCACACCTGAGATGAAGAGCGCGACGGCGGCACCGGACACACAGCCTTGCCTCTGGGACCTTTGCGTGTGAGGAACGGGAGGGCTCCTGGATGCAGTCAGGTGGCACTCGGGCATCGCTTCCTGCACCTCCCTGGGTCTAGCAATGCCCTACTGCCACCTCTCTCTCCCTGTCTCCCGACCATCTTTCTGCTGGCACTTCCTCTCGGAAACCACCTGCGGCAATGGCATCCTTCCACCCCTCATCTTCCTGCCGGTTTCACAAGCTTGCTCCTCACCTCTTGCCCTCCAGCGGGATTGCCGGTCCTCCCTCCAGGCTCGGTGAGCAGAGATCCAGCCCCTCCACTCCCTCCGCGGTTAAGGAGCCAGGACTGGGGCAGGCACGGACGAGCCGGTGCCTGGCTGAAGCGAGTCTGGGAACCAGGCCTTCTACGTCTGTTCCTGGCCCCGATGCCAAATTGCTCTGGGACTTCAGACAAGTTCATAAGACCCTCTCCGTGCTTTGTTTATCCAGCTGTAAAAAGAGTATAACCGATTCCTTCCCCCACGTGGCCTCCATTTAATTACTACCCTGTGTCACATGTGTCGAGAATAAACCCGTGACGGCCACGCTGGCTTTTAGTTATGTGTCACCTATGTGATAAGCAACCGGGGAGATGAGAGGGTTGATGAGGCAAGCAGCATCTAGACGGGGCCAGACCCATCATCTTGGCCACCTTCTGTAGCTGCCCCGAACGCACGGACCTCGCCAGGGGACAGCCCACAGCGTGCCCTGCAGAAGCACGGTGCCTGCCTCGTGAGCAAAAGGAAATGCTTTCATGCCACGGCTGCTGTTGGCACTTCCTCCCCTCCCAGGCTGCAGCCACGGAAAGGAGATGTCGTTCCACGTGGGGAAAGCCACGTTTGGCTGTGAAGGCCCAGCTCAGGCCTGCACAAGACTGGTGGGGAATAATAGCCGGGGCCTGGCAGTCTTCACTGGCAGCTCGCCAAAGCCTGGTCTGTCCATCAGCACTTTGCAGACCGGCTTCAAACTGCTGGAGCAGCCTGGCATGCCAGCGGGACAATGCTCAGGTAGCATGCACGGAGGGCGGCGGGACGGCTCCGCGGATGCTGGAAGGATGACCCCTTTGAGAAGGGCCCCGTGGAAGGCATGAAACACCAATTTCCTATAGCAATGATACAGGGTCACTAGGACAGCCTGGGGGTAAAGCGCTGAATTAGCAGCCTGCAAACCAGGGTTTTACTCCAACCTCTGCCACTGCCCAGCCTAGTGACTCATTTGCCTTCCCCCATCTGTCCCAAAACAGGCCTTCTTTGCAAGGTGCTTTTTGCCCCATGGCTGACAAAGAGCACAAGCCTGGCCTGGGAGAAGCTAGTCCTCTGCTTGCACGTCTGCCCAGTCTCTTCTCTTTTTAAATATAAATATGACAACAGAGAAGCAGACCAGGATAAACAGAGCTGCAGAGCCGGGGTAGTGCAAACAGCCCTGAGTATGCTGCAAGCCTGCCAGCGTGATTAGAGGCTTTCCAGTCCAGCCCGGCCGACAAACACTAGACCACACAGCTGGAAGAAGGAGCCTGAGGGCTACTGTGTGCTCTCGGCATCTCCGCCGCACCGCCCTGCGCTCAGCAGCCGTGGTAGCGTGCACGGCGAGAGCTGGAGGCTGGACCGAACCATCCCGGACGTGCTCCACGTGCGCGCCTGCTTCCCTGGCACCGCAGGGCTCGGAGCTGTGCTTGGACTCGCGTGGCGTGGGGGGAAAAGCTGGTGATGCCAAATCAGCTGCTCCAAGAGGAGACAGAAGTGGGCCACGGCTGGTTCCGGGGAAGACGGGCTCTTCAAGAGCCGCAAGCCCAGGGTTTGTCGTCTCCCCACGGCATCCACGTGGAGCTGGGGGCTGCCAGGATGCTCCTGCTGGCGTGGCTGCTACTGCATCTCTAAGTGCAAGGCAGCTGCACCTGAGTCACCCCAGCATCTAAGGACCAGAGTCTGCAGGCATCTCCCGTCGTACCCACAGCAACACCCAGCCCTGCCAAAACCTGCTTCTACAAGTGCATTTGATCTCCCAACGCCCCCATGAAGTGTCACCTCCCCCCTGCTATTTTTGCAAACAAGGAGTGGAGGCACAGAAAGAATCAATGATATTATCCCTGGCACACAGCAAGGGACCCAACCAGCTTCCCCTGGGCCCCTATCAAGCCCCCAAAGCCCTTGGTCATCCTCCTCTTCCTCCAGGGCTAATAGGGCAGGAGGCCTACCTACTTCCTACTTACACCTATGTACAATTTACACCAATGCAACCCCACAGACTCTGGATTTACACCTGCATTAGTTGGAGGGGGGGCTGGACTCTTCCCCCGCTACAGCTGCTCCGAGCAAGAAGAGATGATGCAGGGTGCAAGGCCCTGGCAGCTGTTCTGCACTCGTGCCCCCTGCTATCGCTGCCACGAGCCTAGGACAGATGAAGCCGTTGAGCAGCCCTCCGCATGGCCAAACCCAAGAGAGACAGAGCAGGAATGGGACCTCGGCAGAGGGCTCGATGCAGCGGGGACCGTCGGCCAACAACACGCAGCGGAGGAACAGAAGCAGCAGAGCAGACAGGGCAAAAGCATGCAAGTCCTGCCGCAGAATCCAAGGGGAGTGGGGATTTGTTTGGCACGGAGCAGCCGTTCGAACCCACGATTCCTACCCAGATAAGGGCTGGTCCCACAGCTGCAGGTGTTTCCAAATGGGAGGCAGAGCTGTAGGAGGGCCCGGAGCTGCAAAGTGCATGACAGCCCAAGGTGTATGGAGTCGGCTAGTCCCTGGTTGAACCCGCAATGCAGGTTCATCCTGAAGCTGAGGTTTTTTGCACCTAGACAGCAACTCTCACCTAGGGATTATCATAATCTGAGTCAGAATAAACCCCAGAGACCTGTTGCGCAAGGTGAGGTACGAGCACAAAGAGAATCCCTGCCCTGCTGAACCAAGTTCACCGTCATGGGAAGACAGGGCTGGAAAGCAAGCCCAAGGGGTCATCTCATTTAACCCCTTGTTCGAGGCAAGTTCGGTCCTGCCTAAACCACCCCAGACAAATACTTACCTAACCTGCCCTTAAAAGTCCCTGTGATGGAGACTTTGCAGCCTCTCTAGGGAACCTATTCAAAGCTATCAAGTGCTTCCTAACATCTAACCTCTATTTCCCCCCCGTGATTTCAGCCCAGGAAATCTTGCCCGGTGCCCTGCGACCACAGGGAGCGGCTGAGCATCATCTGCACTGTGGCAACCCCTTTTGTTGCCGGTTTATCATTCAAGTTAGAAACAAGGCAGGTAGGTTTAGGGAGACCAAACATCCGAACCAGTAGAAGGGAGTGGTAGGCTCCAGGCTGACCTTGACAGGTTACAGCGGTGGGCAGATGAGAATAGGATGGAGTTTAACATAGATAAGTGCAGAGTGT
>JAGPOW010003316.1:195868040-195881384 GCA_030014935.1 Caiman crocodilus | reverse complement strand
CCGCCGCCTCCCCCTCCTCCGCCATCGCGGGCTGCGCCGCCCGGCCCCGCACGGCCCGCCCCGAGCACCGCGCCCCGCCCGCACCCGCCCCGCGCCCGCCTCCCGGGGGCGGCTCCGGCTCCGGCTCCGGCTCCGGCTCCCTGCGCGCAGCGCATACACACACCTCTCCCCCGCCAGAACCCCCCCCAGGACTCCGCTTCCATGAGCAGGCTTGCCCTTGCAAGCCTGCCCCTTTTCACCCCCCCAAACCACTCCTAATGCCCACCCCACACTCCCCTTCGTTGCTCCCCGTGCACGTCCCAGTGCCATGGCCCCGCTTTTACACCCCGCGCCCAGGTCCTTTCTTGCTTCGCCCTGCTTGTCTGTGTGTCGCCGTCCCCTTCCTGGAGTGGGGCCTCCCTGAGCCACCCCGGCTCCTCTTCTGGGATTCAGCCCACGCCGAAGTGCTGAAGGAAGAGATCCGAAGTGCTGAAGGAAGAGATCGGGGTGGCTCTGCAGGGTTTCCTAGTTGTGTCCCTTCCAGCCCCTAATGAGGGAGGGAGTCGGTACACCAGAGCAACGCCGCGGTGCCCCCAAAACAATGCCAGAGGCCAGGATTGCACGGTGCATCGTTGTTAGGGGCTGGAAGGGACCTTGCTTGAATGTGGAGGGGGGAATCGGTACCTAAGAGTGCTGCTGCCATGCCCCCAAAATGATGTGAGAAGCAAGGATCGCTTTGGGTGATCCCACGGGGTCATTGGCAGAAAGTTAGACAAGCTTTTGAACGTAAGATGTTATCTGTGCTCCTAGGTCGGCTTGGGGTTCGGCCTGATGCAACCCTGTGGGCAGATGTAGGATGTTGAAAAGAGGGGTGCAGATGGTGTGGGGCATCAGCATGTACAAGAGGATGCCTATTTGCCTCGGGTTCAAAAGAAGCTGGAAGCTTTATGAATATGTTAAGGGTCTCGTGCTTTATGATTCAGTTTAAGATTGAAGCAAACTTGGACAAAACTGTCTTGGAGCAGGTTTTGATTTGCTCTGTCGTATACTGCGTATAAAAAACACAACCGATTCAGCAAAAATAATCGGAAGCGGGTGCTTCTTTTGTCCTGCGGTCGCTGGAATGACGAATTATGTCCTAGGGAAGCAGGGCTGGAGGGTCATCTTATCCCCCCCCACCCCCCGAGACTGGATCCTCCGTTTCCAAACCACCCTCTACAATCCCGAATCTGAACTGTACGCAAGATACCGGCAATGCTGACACCACACAGACCTTGCACCTGAACCTGCCACGGGTCGAGCAGGGGAACCGGGGCAGCCAACGTCCTGCTTCAGTGAAACGGCAAGTTCCCTTTGGGCTCGGGCTTCCCTTCGAAGCAGCACGGGGCATCCTCTTCTGTGGCGGTGATGCTGAGAGATGAGATTTGGAAAGGGAAGAAGCAGTGAGGCGGTGGGGAACCGGAGAGGCCTTCCAGGTCGCGAGAGACACAAGGCAAGAGAAGGCCAGCGGTTGGGGAGCTGAGTGTGGAGGGAAGTAATAGGAGGAAATGCCCCTGCTACAGGCTCCGGTGGCATATAAGGGCTGTGAACGTCATGGAGAAAACACCCCCCTGCGTGGAGGGGATGCCCCACGGGAACAGCACAGGGCCTGCAGCTGAGCAAGGCTGCCAGGACTTAGACCACCCCGTGGGTGCCAGGGCCAAGGCCAGTCCAAAGCCTCCTCTGCTGCCCTTTCTCCTGGCTGTGATGTCCTCCTTGCCTCCTCTCTGTGGTGCAGCACAAGGGGCCAGGAGCTGGGCTGGGGGAAACATGGGGGATGAGGGGGAAAGAGGGCAAGGCTCCAAGGCAGCTCTGCAGAAGGCAGGGCACGAGGCAGTGGGTTTACACCAAACTTGCCCCTTGTCAGATCAGGGGGTGGTGGAACAAGCTACCCAGGGAAGTGTTGCAACCCCCTTCCCTGGAGGTTTCCAAGCAGAGGCAGGACCAGCGTCTCTCTTGGCTGGGGTAGAAACAGCGACTCCTACCTCTGTGCAGGGGGCTGGGCTAGATGAGCCTTGAGCTCCCTTCCAGCCTTACGGTCCTACCTCTCTGCAGTGTTGCCACCATCACTGCTGGTAGAGTTGACGGGCACGTCTATGCGAGGAGCTGAGCTGCGTACGGATCTGAAAGCACACGGCATGTGTGCAGTCAGGTCCTGTGATAAATGGTGCCAGGCCATTGCACTGATGCCTTCTCTGCCTCCCCCAACCTGGATCACCTATGCCTGCTGTCTGGTCTTCCTAGGGCCGAACCAGCCACGCTGAGCTGACCGCAGCTCCCGCGTGCAGCCAAGGGGACGGGGATGATTGCTCTTGGGAATCGGCTCATTAGCCCATCCGCCTGAGTCTCCCTACCTGTTCTCACCCACAAAAACAAGCTGCATTCCTCCTCAAGGCTAACTTCTCTGCCTCTGCAAACAGCCAAGCTATGACCCTTTGGTCAGAGGACAATATTTCCACTGGACAAAACTGCAGTCTTCTGCTGCATGTGCCTTTGTACAGCTATGGAGTATGTTTCGGCAGGAGCTGCCCACCCTTTCCTATCAGGGCCATTTGGGGGACAGGGCATGGGGCAGGATCGTAACCAGACTTCCTGCCTGCTGGCATGCTGGGTGCCTGGGTGGTACTGCAGGGTGATACAGCCCCCCCGGGACAGCAAACAAAGTCCCCCCCTTGAACTGCGGGGAGCAGCAATGAGAGAGCAGGAGTCTGGTTAAGCCCATCCCCTCCGCGTTGCCGCAGGGGAGAGCTGTGAGCATGGCAGCCCTAGTCATTCATTTCCCCGAGAGCTGCATTGCTCGGGTGTGGGAGAGAGGGGCCAGGACACCAGGCCCGGCATGGATGCCCAGAGGGTTTGCTGGGGGCATAGAGGGATGAGCCATTCTGTGCATATCTTCCCACACTTAGCTCCATGAAAGGATCCCTGCAGATCCACCTCCCCCGCGATTCCTTCCCACCTGCCACAGAGGAGCATAAGGACCCTGCGCCCTTGACCCTGCTGTAACAGGATCCCAGCCTGGTTGCATTGGCAGCTGCTTTGTTTGCTCGGCCCTCCATCTCTGGCTCCAAGCTCAGCTTTGTCCTCATCCTTCCCGGTCCTAGAGGACAGCCCCAGGGCTGCATTTGGTGGCCCTACCACCCTGCTGTGGGCTGCGTTGTGGGTACCATGTGTTACTTGGAAGGATGCTTTGGCAGGCAGAGGCGATGGTCTTCATTCCCAGCACACTTGCATGCCCCTAGTGCAGGGGCTGGGTGAAGACCGCCCAGGGGAAAAGCCTGGGCAGAGGCCAGGTGGCTGCCTGTCACACTTTTCCCTCCGACTTGGATGCTATCTGTGAGATTAAGTTGGTTTCTGGGATAGTAGCGCTGCAAAGGTCTCTTTCCAAATCTGGGTGTGCTGTGCCCTCTACCGGACACGGGGAAGAATGACCCCGTGCTAACAGGCCACTCCACTCCTTCCTCCCAGCCCAAGGATCATTTTGGTGGGAGCAACTGTGATTTTTCAGGGTCACTTACCCCACGGCTTAAAACGGCTTCTTGCAAAGTCAGAGATTATTCGAACACGAACATTGATGCAAGCAGGCAGGCGTGTGGTGTGTGGGTGTCAGGACTCCTGGGTCATACCGCTGGGTCTGCAACTCAGACACTGAGACATTGGAAACTGCCTTCCTCCAGCCTCTCTCGTGCCTAAAAACACCTCCCGTGTTTCATGAACTCTCAGACTTGACCAGCTGTAGGCCCCTAATCTCCTTGCTTTGTCACAACTGAATAGATAAAGCGGTTTACGCTGAGCAAGGCAATCAGAGCAGTGACCATCGTTCTCATCTTCTCCTCCCCTCTCCTGGGATTTGGTGGAAGCTTCTTCTGGGAGAAGTTCACTATGAAGATTTTGCTTCTCAAAACCCGCAGACAACCCGGCCGTGAGTTCTGTGATTTAGTTTCACGTTAACTAGTCACCGGCATCAGGGGAGGAAACTCCATGGAAAGTCAGGCCTCCTGGAAAGGGCTACGGTGCTCGTTCATCTCCAGCTTGCTGATGATCAACTACTGCCGCACCAAGAGCCATCTCGAATGGGTAATCGTAGCCCGTGCTGCCTATAAACTCCTTGATGCCTTCCAAAGAGGGCTTGTGCTGGCACTTCCTTGGGAGCCAGTGATCCAACCTAGCCAGGCAAGTTCCCAGGACGAGGGCTGAGAGCAGCCTGCTTGAGTCCAGGTGGCCACGTAGCCACAAACACTTCCTCACTCCCTGCTCCTAACGAGCACGTGGAAAATCATGAGCAGCCGCCCAGGCCCCGTTCATCCTGCACCGGCAGCACCAAGGCTTGTGTCATGTTAGGCAGCCTGCAGCCTCCAGGCAGTGACGCTCAGCTGTACCTGGGCAGCTTTGGGTCCTGCCATTCGGGGCCAGAGCACAGACTGTGCATGAGGCAGGTAATGGGGTGTCTTGCTATAGATTCCCTTCCCCATGGCCAAGGGGTTTCTAGGTGTTACAAGTCGACCCCTCACCTTTCAGCACTCACCTGTTGTAGCCGAGGTGCTTCTCCTATTCGGCATGCTGGAACGTGTGCCTCGCTGCAAGGTGTTTTCACCTTTCTCTAAGGCACTGGGATTTGGCCAGAGCTAAAGCTGGGGGGTTTTGACGTGGGGGCGTGGATGCTCTGCTGGTGCTAGCAACCCAGCCATTCCTGGCTTGGGGGGCCTTGCCCTTCCACTCAGAGTCAGGCCTGTTGCAAGATTTGGGGTCCTGCCTAAGATATTCTCTGCTGATAGTCACCAGCTGCACCTGCTTTTCCCTGTGGCAGCTGGAAGCTGTTTTGCTCTTCCTGTGCCTTGCAGGTCTGCGGGATGGTTTGAGCTGGTGATGTGGGGTGACTGCCTGTGAGCGCAAGCGACTGGACTCCAGAAAGCCCTTTCCAGCCTGATGGCCCTAACACGTTCCCCACAGGCTGGGTGCGACCCGCGAGCTGTGGCACGTCCCGTTTTTTCCAGGGTACTTCCTTTCTGATCCTGTCATCTGCCTTCTCCAGCCTCCACAGCCCACTTCAGCCCACCTGCCTCCCACAGCCCAGCTACCTTTTGACCCTCCTTCACCCTCGTGCACAGCCCCACGGGTGATCCCTCGTTTCCTCTTGCCGGGCAGGCTGCAGAGACTCCAGAGCTGGCTCTGCACGGGACAGAGAGCTCAGGGGTGGAAGCAGTGTTGCTTGCATGGTGCTGTCCCCAAACTAACTGCCCCTGCTTCCTACCGCGGCTAATCAGCTGCCCAGCAGGGCTGGATTAAAACAGCTGTGTGGGTGACCCAGGGCACCTTCATGGCTTCGTGGCCTGGGGGTGGGGTGGGGGTACGGGGTGTCTCAGACCCACTCTCTGCATTGTGAAGGAGGAGTCGCCATTGCAATAGAGAGGGGTCAAGGCTTTCCTGAGCGGTGGAGACTGAGCCCCATCAACACTTGGCTGGAAAGATCTGCACATCTAGAGCAATTAACACATTAAGCCAAGGAGGGCTTCTGCACGTGACACTCTTCCAGCCTGGCCTGGCCTGTCCCCACGCAGCCACAAAACTTGGGAATTTCCATATGAGCAATGAGGGGGCAATAGGGCAGGCCTCTCCCAAAGCCCACCAGCGACCTCCAGCCCCAGACTCACCCCCAGGGCAGCCTAGGGATGGATTTGGTCCCCAGCTCTGCGGTTTGATGATACCGCACTAGGTCTGTAGCTTCCTGGGGACTTGGTCTGGACGGTCATTAGGAGGCAGCAGTGGCCACAGTATTCAGCTCTAAAAGCACAGTTGAAGGAACCTCTCCATTAGTGACAGCAGTGTAAGGCTTACTCCCCTCTCCGATCTGCTGTGTGCCACACGCAGAGGCTGCCCATGCCACTTGTGGCATGTATGCCGCAGGCTGGCCACCCTTGCTTTACAGGATCTTGAATGCACTAGGATGAGGTTGCCTGGGTGCAGGCCAGCAATTGCCCTCTCTCTGGATAGAGGGTGGTAAAGGGCTTATTAACATGTGAGGAGAGTTAGTTTGCTCTCCAAGCCAACTTGGATGAAAACATTCTTCCTTGTCACCCTCATCCCCAGTCCAAGACCGAGGTACCTAGAGAGGGAAGCAGGGATGGGCATCAGCTTGGGAAGCCATCTAGGGACCTGGCCGGTGGGGGCCATAACCTACTGTATGAACTATACCAAGCACTGTTGCAGGGCTGCTGAAGCAGCTGCATGAGACTAGTCAAGCTTGAAGGGGAAAGCGGATGAACCTGTGGGGGAAACACAACAGCAATTCAACCCCTGCAGGACAGAGTGATGGAGCCTGGAAGTGAGCCATGGATGAACAATGTCAGGGGGTGAATAACTGGGGGGCAGGAGGATGTTAGTTTGGTCCTTCCAGCTCCTAAAAGTGCTGGTCTGGAGGGGGAGACAGCACCCGTGTCTCTAGTCCCTAACCCTGGGCAGGACTGGCCCAGAGCCCTTGCTACTGCGGGGCTTAAACAGGCAGTAAGGAGATGCTGCCCTGGACTGCCAGAGGAGCAGGGCACTGCCTGACCTCTCACTCCTGCGAGATGCTTTATGAAGTACCCTGCACCACCAAACACATGGTGTGAAGGGCCATGCCACAACCCCTTGGCATACTCCATGGTGCAGTTCATCTCCCTGGAGTAGGGTCTACACACGACTGGATCCCACCCACATGGTACATATGGCATGGACATGTGAGCCCCCATCAGCTCTGTCAGTCCCTGGGCTGTTGCCTGGAAATCTGCAATAAAGCAGTAATGAAACCAGCCTTTCTGGGACTCTGGAGTCTTTGTGGTCATCTCTTTTGGCTCCTTTGGTACTTTATACCGAGGCGAGGACACGCCTATAGAAAGAGGCAGGCAGCACGCACAAACTGACGTTCCCACTAATGGGCAGCATCTTCCATTTTATTGTGATTTCCAAGGACAAGACAATAATTTATCACCATGGCAGGGTTACAATATGGTATCTTACAAGCAGGCATTGACTTGTGTGTCTGCCATCCGCGCAGGCCCAGCAAAGTGACTAGGGGCAACAGAGCCACTGAGATACCCATCTGTGGGGATGGTGCAGTGGGCATCTTGCAGTCAACATGAGAGCTGAACCCATGAAATACTCACCCCGTGCACACAGCGATTCCCTCAGTACCTGAAGGTGCCTCCAGCAGCCAGACCACAGCCGCAGCAGGGCCGGAGGTACCGAATAATGCTGCTGTTATTGTGCACGGCAACAGCTCTGGGGGTGACACCGAAAAGGTGGCAGCAGCCACAGCTGCAGAAAATGCAATCACTTGGCAGCAGCAGAGAGGGGCCCGGAGTCACAGGCCATGACGTTTGCAGCTAAGGCCCATTGCCAACTGGGTAAGTCCAAGCACCCGTCTGCTCTGGTGACTGCTCTCTGGCGCTCCCCATTTCTTGATGCTGCAGAGAGAGGCTTAAACCCCCAACGCTGCATTTTGTTGTTCCACGTGGGCTCCATCTGAACCCCCTTCAAGTCAAAGGAAAAGATTCCCGCTGATTTCAGACAGCTTTGGATCGAGCATGACAAATTTCTTCCGGGTCAGAAGTCCAGTTAAAGAGAGTGGACAGATGAAACACTTACACCGCAGCAGTCAGTGTTACACCAGCAAAGGAAGCAGACACAGTGCAGACCCCTAAAGTGTCTGCACAATTGTACACAATCCCCTGAAGAGTCACCCTGAAAGAATCACCGGTAAAACTTTTCCAGTGCAAGTTAAACCAGGTTAGGATTGCTCTGTCCATGTCTATCCTGGGGTAACCAGCTGCTCCAAACACCCAAGTTCTTTACGTACTTCTCCACCACCTAGTACCATAATAGCCACCAACTGTACGAGCTGTCTCCGAATAGCGCGCATCTCTCCGTTCCCGCTCCCAGAGTTTTATCTTGGTGAGCACAAGCAATGTCCGGGTCACTAGAACATATGTTTGGCTGCCTGTGCCCTCAACCTATCTGACGAACTCCAGATCTCTAAGGCTCACTGTCTGGCAGGGCTAGGTTGTACCCGCTGTACTCCTCCTCCCCTCCATGATTTCATAAAAAAGGGAGCCTAGAAGAGCTCAATAACCCTCCCCACGGGAGAACGGTGCCCAGGGGGTGGGGAATTTGCAGTGGGGGCTGCTCTGCTCTGGGTCTGGGGAACCGAGCAACGTACCATGAAACATGGAAAAATGAATCCACCCTTGGTGCAATAGCCAAAACCAGGGGGAAACCAACCTCCCCATGTGCATCTGCTTAAAAGTAATGCCATCTGCTCACCCGTCCTCCAAGAGGGTCACACGCCTTTCTCAGACCCCGTGCTGGCTCAGCCCGGCCCTCCTCCATACAGCCCCAAGCCAGCTTCCTGCCTTGCATCCACTTTGCTCCGTGCTGTAGTCTCAGCGTGGAGCTGTGGGGGGGGCCCTGAATTGTTCGGTGACCTTCATGGTGTTTCACTGTGTGCTTTGGTTCGGACGTGCCCCCTGCAAAACCAACAGGCTTGGTTACGATGAAATGCTTCAGAAGGAGGAAGCAAGCAGGGATGGGGTGGGGATGGGTTTGGTCTCAGCTCGGACCTTCCAGACTTGAACAGCCCTATTAAATTGACCTCACCAGAAGGTTTTCTCACCCGCTTTGGGGCTGTGGCTGCTGTCGAAATTCCAGCTGGCAGGACCCGCTTGCTGCAGCTTGCCTGCATCTCAGAGGTATTAGCCCCTTCAGTGCTCCTTGATGCAACTCCATTCATGCCAGGAGCTTTGAGCTGGCATCGCCGGATTGCCACCAGTGGAAGAAAGCCCAGCTTTGCTGCACAGCTGCTGAAAGGTGATGAGCCCCGGGGTTGGAAACCCACGTGACAGCTTGAACACGCGGTTGGGCGTGAGGTTCTTCATGCTGCCTCTTGGTTAACTGAGTGGCATGAGCACTGCCAACCCACCAGCCCCACCGACCACCCTGTGCCAGGGTGATCCCCGCAGTCAGCTCAATGCCCCCGCTCCACTGACTGCTCCTGTGCCGTCAGCTTGGTGCGCTGGAGGCTGTTTGTGAGCAGAGAAGCCTGCCTGGAGAGTCTGAAATGATGGTTACATGTCCACCAGTCTCCTTTCCCCAGCCCCAGCATTGACTGCTGTGCTGTAGGAGGGAGCATGACACCAGGACAGGTGCAACAAGGCCTCAGTCAAGGCAAAGAAGACTTGGAGAAGGTGTGGTGGGATGGAAACTGAGGGCAGAGCGGGGAGGGACATGACCAAGGTCACCCAGCAGGTCAGTGGCAGAGCTGGGGAGGGTACTTGGGTCACTGGTTAAGTAGAGCAGCCTCCACCCTCGCAGCCAGGTGAGTCGGTGGGAGCTGGGGGAGGCGCGGCATGGCCACCGGTGTCCTGCACAGCGTACCACACTGCCGAGTGACCCAGGCAGTGCCCATGTTCCCACCACCTTGCACCTGAGGGACCGACTTGGGGAAATCGGGCTGGCGTCCAGCTCTGTGAGCCGCAGGACATCCCAGAATCCATTGCCCACCCTTGCTGCTGGTACGCCTCTCTGTGCAGGCCCCCTAGGCACTCTACGACCTGCTGAAGCATTATAAGGTAGCCCTCCCCAAATGCGCTGCTACAGCCTGGAAGGTCTGGATGGATGTGTTATTCATTACTCAATTATTCATATTATGTTGTGTCCGTACTGTAATGTAAGGGCAGAGGCTTAAGTGAGTAAAACATGCAGCAGGGAGGAAGGGAGGCAGGGGGGCATGGGAATGACCTGGGCTGCAGTCTGGCTCCCCCCCAGTGGCTGTCTGATCTTTTATTGCTGCTTGGGGCATATTACTTACGCTGCATGGGGCATAAGCACGGCCTGTGCCCCTCCACGTATGCAGCAGCAGCTCCCGTGATCAGTCTAGGATGTCCCCAATTCCACCCTGGGAGGACTGGCCAAAACCAGCAGCTATGGTAGGAGCACTGGGCGGGGGGTGACACGGTATATTAACTTTTATAGAAGCAGGACATTGGCTGCCATGGTTCCCCTGCTTTACCTGGGGCTGGTTCGGGTGTGATGTCTGTGTTGTGTCAGAGCTGATTACAAAGAGTTTAGGTTACGGATTTGTATAGGCTGGTGTGGGTAGGGATGATCCTACCTCAGGCCAGGGCTTGGACTAGATGACCTCTGCAAGTCTCTTCCAGCCTGACTTCTCTGTGATTTCTATGGTTAAGTTCTGGTAGGATGGACAGAGCTGGCTTGACAGAATAGGGGGATCTGTATATCTTCATCGACTTTAACACCGATGTTCAGTGTAGCCTCAGGGGGTGATGGAGAGGTGACATCCGTAAAGGGCCACATTCATCTCTGCTGGGAGCTACCCAAGTCCACTGACCCCAAGCCAATTCCTCTGCAACCATGCTCCATTGCATCTGGGCAGATGTGGTCCCTTAGTTAAATGCTCTTCAGTATCCAAGTATCCAAACAGAGCTCCAGCAGGCCAAAGCACCCCGCAGATGCACCCGTGCTAAGTCGGTGCACAACCGAGTATTACAAGCCAACACGCAAGCTAAAAAGCAGACTTATCCTTGCCACGAACAGCCACTAGGGGGGCCCTGGATACATGCTACGCTTGTACATGCCAAAAAAGGAATTGCAAACATTTTGGGAACTCTTTTTTTTAAAAAAAAAAATACGACAAACCCAATGCTGGGCTCTAGTTCCTGTGAAATCAATAAATTAAACCCCCCTGTGGAGGGTGGTAGAAATACCAATAAGATCAGGTATCCCTGGCCCCTTCCAAAACTGCCCAGGTAGCTAATAAAACATTAGAAACTTAGGAAAACCATATCGTAAAGGGCTTAACTAGAACAGAGCAGAATACAAGACAGTGAGATCTGAATGGGCAGTTTCCTTTTTGACCTCATTGTTCTCCATCAGTAAAAGTGAATATTCTCCCACCAGAGTCTTCCTTTTCCTGCCTTCCCGATGCTTTAGTAGACTCCCGAGATCCGAGGAGACCTCTTGCTGCAAGTTTTCATTGGGTCTACAAGTCAATATTCTGCCCAGGAAAGCTGAGATGAGTTAGTGATGTATTGGCGGGGCCACCAATACTCCTCGCCCACCTCCCCCATCACCAGGTGCTGAGTACTGAGAGGGATCAGGCATTGACACAGGGGAGAAACAACCAAGGAGTTGTCCCATGCTGCATGTGTCACTGTAAAGCAGCTGACGGTTTGCAGGGCAAGCTGGAGCACCTCTGTGAAGCCCGGAGTGGCTTGCAAAACACCCAGCTTCTAAGCTGGTTGACTGCTTCGCTGAGAACAAAACTCACTGGGCCCAGTGCATCGGACCCACCCTGCCCACGATCATCCTCCTGGATCATGGCAGGGTTCACAACCCCAGCCCCGCATGTGGGTGCCGGCCTTCCAGACACCACAGGGATGGACCCACCAGTCCCTCAGAGGCTGGGGGCTAATACTGAGCAGCCCATCTACTGCGCGCAGGGCTGCAGTGCATTGTGGAGAGAGAGTCGTAGACCCAAATACTGCCTTTGAGCCCCTTGTCATGCCATGCACAGTCCTGGCCATGCTTCCCTTCATGTCCCAAGGGGCCTCTTTTAGCTCACATTGCACGGGGGACACCAACAGCCAACCGCTCCTGGCGCGCTCCATCATCACAGCCTTATCCAGATCCTCCCTCCACCCCGCTCCCCACAAGGCAGGTCAGGAGGGGATCACCTATTCCATACAGAGGCATGCTTTGCATGTCCCAGGTGGGGAAACTGAGGCACAAGTGGCCAGAGAGGGAACTGAGGTGAGAGCAGCAATTAGAGTTCAGAAGCCCCCAGCTGCCAGCCTTGCACCCAGGAGACTCAGCCCCTGCCTCTTGCTTTCCTTCCCTGTGGCTGGGCATTGCAGGCTCCTGGAAGCCACAACCTCTTGACCTCTGAGTTATCGCCTCTCCTTGGCACCTAGGACCCGTAGGTGATGCACCGGTCGTGCCGCCACTTGGCGCTCATCTTGTCCAGCAGGTACCGGGTGCTCTCGCGAAACTTGCGCTGGGTAAAGTAGAAGAGGATGGGGTCCAGGACACTGTTCATGCTGGCAAAGGGACGGGTGCACTTGTAGGGGATGGCAAAGGCCTGCAGGACCTCACAGTCCACGCTGGGGAAGGAGCGGATGATCAGGTAGATGGTCTTGGTGAGGTGGAAGGGGAAGAAGCTGATGGCGAAGACGATGACCACGATGATGATCATGCGGATAGCTTTGTCCTTCTTCTGCCGCACGGCCAGCCCGATCATCTCATCCTTCTGGCACAGGATCCGCGTCATGCTGCAGTAGCATGACAGGATGGAGGTGAAGGGCATGAGGAAGCCCATGACCGTCAGCGCAATGCCGTAAGGGAAGTAGCTGGCCGAGCGGTCGGGCGGGCTCAGGTCGTAGCACACGGTCCGGTTCCTCTGGGTGCCCGTGGAGGCGAAGAAAAAGGTGGGCAAGCACAGGGCCACCACGATGAGCCACACCACGCCGCACACCAGCCAGGTGAACTTCTTGCCCCGCTTCTTGTGCCAGGTGGAGAGTGGGTGGCAGATGCCCATGTAGCGCTGGATGCTGATGCAGGTGAGGAACATGATGCTGCCGTGCAGGTTGGTGTAGAACTGGAAACGCACGAACTTGCAGGTGAAGTTGCCGAAGGGCCAGTAGTCCTTCTGTATGTAGTTGTAGATGAGGAGGGGCAGCGAGCACACGTACAGCAGGTCGGCCGTGGCCAGGTTCAGCATGTAGATGGTGTTGCGGGTCAGCGCCTTCCGGGATACCCAGATCTGCCCGATGACGACCAGGTTGAGAGGGAGCCCCACCACGAAGACCACCGAATAGACCGTGGGCAGCAGGATCTGCTTGAACTCTTCATGGAAGGTGCAGTTGCTCTTCCCCCCCGCAGGCACGGTGAGGTTGTCCATCCCTGGCGTTGGCCTCAGCAAAGCCTGCAAGCAAAGCACATGGGCACAGTCGAGGACTAGGATCATCCCAAGAGCTGGGTGCTACAGTAATGCCCCTGGGGGCCACGAACCCCAAACTTAACCCTGTGGCTGTGAGCACAGCTCCATCTCCCACCCTCAGCTCTGCCCCATGGACCCTCCACTTGTTTTAAGGCCTGGCTTGCAGGTTTTCAGGCCAGAAGATACCATCGCAGCCCCCAGGATAGCTCAGGCTATGCCTTCACCCCAAGACTCCTGCACTGAGCTCAAGGCTACTGGTTGATCCAGACCGTGTCTTGCACGATGGTTTCATTGTGGACCCCCTGTTACCACGCAGCCCCAGACCGCGCAGACCAGACCCC
>JAGPOW010003316.1:195844089-195856376 GCA_030014935.1 Caiman crocodilus | reverse complement strand
GAACCAGCTCCACGGCACCATTGCACCACTTCCAGCCCTGGATGCCGGGGTCTCTCCCAGTGCGGCACTGCGGGGCTGCTAATTCGCTCTGCTGAGAGGCAGCTATTCTGTGCCTAGTGTCATGTGAGCGCGGTGCTTCGCACCATCATGAGGGGTCCTTGCAGCAGCTGCAGCAGGACGTTGCAATCCAAGCCTGGCTTTTCACACTGGGGGCAAACCTGGAGAGGCATTCACAATCAAGGGAGCGTTGTGGGAAAGTTTGGGGTTGGCCCCATTTTTCCATCTATAGGAGGTCGGCGATAGCTGTACAGCTCCCGGAGAGTCGTAATGAAGCTTAGTGGCTTCGTGATTGTACCATTTGTATGGCCTTTGTGACCATAGGGCCTGCAAATCTTGAATCCGGTTTTCCTCACAAGCCTTCCTGCGAGGCAGGAGAGGGCAGGGACTCTAGGTCAGACTGGAAGACTGTGGCAGGGACCAGGATTGAACCCACCTTTCCTCTGAGTTTGACTTAAGTGCCTTAAACCTGCGGTCTGCAATCCGCGGCCCACAGGCTGGATCAGGCCCATGGAGCCACTTGATCCGCCCTGTGGCATGGTGGCGGCAGTGGGATGGGCTGAGCTGGAAGCAGCCGGTGCATTGTTTAGAGGCTTCTGCTTCACCAAGTGTCTAACCCCTGCTCCGGTGATCAGTCCATGCTGCGTTGGGCTCTGTTACTCCCCTGGGGTAACGTGGGATGACCCCTCTGACATCCCCTCGGCGTGGAAGAGGAGCAGCTCAGAAGCGAGCGCTGCCCCACATCTGCAAGGCTTCCTCGCCAGAGGCCTCCCTCTGTGAAAACTCTTCTGACTCTTAAACCCTTTCGCCCGTGCAGTCATCTGCATCTTTCCCCCGTTTCCTCATTTCCCTTGGCCCGTGCACATGTAGCAAGTCACGGTGCGGCTGAAAAGTTTATTGGTGCCACATCCGTTCTCCACGTGCTGAGTTTGCCAGAGCAACAAAGAGGCTTATTGTTTCCCGCGCTCATTCCTGTCCTGCCGTCATGAACAGTGATGCAGTCCAGACCCCTTTTCTTTCCCTCGTGCTACTCTCAAGAGGAAGCAGTGCTTCAGGACTTACCCCCCTGCTTCTGGCTTTCGCAGTCGTGGCTGCATACGTCTCTGCGGGCTCGGCTGTACGGCCAGCACCGTCTCTGCTTCAGCCCTCCTCCAGGTCCCAGGCCCACGCGCCAGCTCCCGCAGCACCCTCTCCAAGCCAGAGTCCAATTTCCAGGCACTGAGTCAGTCGCAGAGTTTATTTGTTCAGTGGAATATCAATATACAGGAAAACAGCCCGTGACCTGCATGGGCCGAGGAGCGCTGCGGCTCTTGGCAAGTGCTCGGATGTGAAGCAATTATTGATCTGCTGCCCGCTGGGATTTGCGAGAGTTCACAATTTGCGTTGCAAGTGTCAAGGAGACGCATCCGTCTCCAGACGAGACCAGCAGTCACTCAGCCACGTTGCCTTGGCCGTATCACTGGGGGCGCAGTGTCTTAGACCAGAAGTGACCGATGGTCCTGAGTTTTCCAGGGGACCAAAGCAGGGTGCTATTTTAGGGCCATGCCTCAGTGTCCCCTGAGGACTCCCTGAAGTGGGATTTTTGCCCCCAGGGTGAAAAGTCGGTCTTGGATTGCAACGTCCTGCTGCAGCTGCTGCGAGGACTCCTCGCGATGCTGCCAAGCACCGTGTTCACATGGCGCGAGGCACAGATTATCTAGCTCTGCCTCTCAGCAGAGCGAATTAGCAGGCCCGCAGGGTCGTACAGAGAGACATACCAGCATCCAGGGCTGAAAGTGGTGCCAATGATCTGTGCAGCATTAATTGTACCCTTCATATTGCTCCCTGAAGCAAAATCATCTCACTTAAGCCCAGGTCTTCAAAGCCGGGAGGCACCAAACAGTTGTGGAGATTTTGGGATACATGAGCCCAGGTGATGCCTCAGAGGCAGGAACTAAACGCCAGTCACCCAATGCTGAGGGCTGCCCGTTAGCCTCAAATGCATCCTCTCCTGTTATCACCCATTATCCATTATCCTAGGTGGCACAAGACATGCAAGTGAAGATGTCCCCTTTCCCATCAGGGAAAGGGGCCTGGAAGATGGGATGGGCTGGAGAGATTGCAACGGGCTGGGAGTGCGTGCACTGAGCTGGAGAGATTGCAATAGGCTGGAGAGATTGCAATGGGCTGGGAGCGCGTGCAATGGGCTGGGAGTGCGTGCAATGGGCTGGGAGTGCGTGCAATGGGCTGGAGAGATTGCAATGGGCTGGGAGTGCATGCAATGGGCTGGAGAGATTGCAATGGGCTGGGAGTGCGTGCAATGGGCTGGGAGTGCGTGCAATGGACTGGGAGTGCGTGCAATGGGCTGGAGAGATTGCAATGCTCTCCAAGGGATCCAGGGAGGCATGTGGCTGAGGAGATGTAGGCAAACTGGGACAGGGAGCCCCATCTACATTTCAGGGTGGTGTGGAGACAGGAGGAAGTCATGGGGTGTCCACACAGGCCGGGAGGAGAGGGCAAGTGGATGGAGCAGAGAGCAACACCCGGACCAGTGCAAGGCTGGAGGGAAGAGGTTTACTCTGGCCAGGAGGTGGGCAAGCAGCCAGCGAGAGGAGGAAAATGTGAGGGAGCAGGTCTGGATCAATACCAAAGCTTTCAGCCCATCACTGTTGAGGGGAGGCTCCTTGCTGGCAGCAGGGGAGGTTTATGAGCCTTTTTCTTTGGCTATTCTCCATCGCTCAGGGACCGCATCCTGCGGCTTGTACTGCCAGGCTGGGCTGACACCAGTGAACGTGCCTAGCCCATCTCCCCTGCGTTCAGAAGCCCGTAGTGCTGCAGAGACTCGATCCCACAGCCTCACACATCCTTGACATGTGCTCTAACCAGTTGATCGTCCTTCCTCACCCAGCAAGAACGGGATCCACCACTGCCCCCTAGATCCCTGCTTTCTCCAAGCCATACATGTACCATGCAAAGAGACCCTAAAAACAGCGATGGCTCTGGGTGTGCAATTCAGACCTGAATCCAAACACCCCCCAAGAGGCCTAAGTCCTTCTCTGCTAGAAGTGCCTTTTCAGAGGAAAGAGCATCATTTCGAAAGGCACCATCAGTGGACCGGCGTGGGTGTTCAATAGTCAGAAAACTCCCGGGCTCCAGATCCCATCCTCCGAGCCCAGCTGCAGGAGGGGCTGGATGAGCAGAAGGATCCCTTGCTAGCTGGCATGAAGATCCTCGTGCTAAGGAGGGGAAGGAGAAAGACATGGAGAAGAAAGGTGAGAAAATGGGAAACGGGTCCAAGGATCAGAGAGGGTTCTGCGATGCACTTGAAATCTCCTGCCACACTTGGTATCTTCATACTGGGGGGAGCTGCTGGGTGTTTTGCCTTGGCGTTTCGGTGGGTTTTGGCCAATATGTCTGCAGGTTCTCATAGGTTTCAAGGTGCAAGGCTCTGCCTGGTCAGGGCCTTTCCAATACCCTGCAGAGAGGCACCGATATTTCCTTGTTGTACTCACCAGCCCTGATGGAGCAATGTAAAGGTTGCTGCCTTCATAAGTGCCTGTCCTTAGGTACAGACAGGTACTTTGGTGACTGCCCTCTGCTCCACGGTTTCCAGAGACAGGTCCCGGCTAGAGAAGCAGAGGGCACAGGGGCCCCCAGTGAAAGGACCCTATTTTGGGGACTAACAGCCTGCAAGCACCAAGGGCAGAATCTACCGCAACTCCTTTCCTGCTCATCAGCAAGGAGCGAGGAGTCTGGGTCGGCCCTGCTGTGTCCGGCCGTTACGGCGGGGAGGCGAACCAGCGCAGTGCACGGCTTTGATGAAGATGCTAGATCGTGGGGTCATCTTCACCCTACGGTTCGCCCCAGAGCCCGGGGAGCAAGCCACGTGCTGGAAGCACGTTAGACCCCGCCGAAAGGCAGCAGCTGTTTGACAGCGCCGACGCACAGCAGTGCAGAGCAGGGAGTGAAGGATACCCCGTCCAGTGGAAACCTCAGGGGATGGAGGTATACAGCCACCACGCAGGGGGCAGCTAGGGTGCCCTTGGACAAGGAGATACCAGAGCCCTCCTGCCTACAATCATGGGAAATCAGGGCAGGAAGGTCTCGCAGGAGGGTGCCTCTAGCCCACTCCCCCTGCTCAAAGCCTCTCTCAGCCCTGTGTTTAATCTAGCCATGTAACCTGCCCTTAAATCCCTCGGATGGAGAGCCCGCAACCCTGATCCTGTCGCTGAAGCACCCTCGCAGTGAGACATTTCTTCCTGACATCCCACCGCAATTTCCCTTGCTGCAAGACCTCCTCCTAGTGCCTTATATCCTGCTGGGACCGATCCTTTTGTGGGTGACAGCGCTGCCAGCACCTCTCTCCAGTTTCCTCAGCAGTCTCCAGTCGAAACGGAGAACTGGACAGGCCGTCTGGTGCATCACATCCAGTATTGCATGCCACGTGATGCCCTCCATGAACGGATCAAAGCTCTGATCACAGAGCACCGGCCCTGCCTGGCTTGCGGGCACTGACGGGGTGACTCTATTCAAAGCAGAAAGGCTGAAGCGATTGCATAAACTGTTTTCTTCCAGCGAACCTGGCTCTCAAAGGAGATTAAATTACAGGTGTGTTTGTGCCTGGTTGCACAATTCAGCCCTCCTGCCGCAGGTGCGTCACAGGTGATGTCAGCTTCCTCAGCCAGCAATCGACCTTGACAGCTCCTTTCACATGTCCGCCTAGGACCTCAGCCTTTCCTTCCTGATTGCTGACCCCAGGGAAATGCCAAGGGGACCTTATTGTTCTGCAAAGCATTTCTTCTTGCCCAAGGGAGAGAGGTCCTACACCTGGCCTCGATGAGGAAATGCCAAGCCTCAAAGTCAGCACTGCTCAATAATTAGGCTCTGCCTTGCCTTCCCTTCGTATCTGACAGCTAGCTGAGGGGAGTTGCCTGCTGTGACCCAAGCCAGGATGCTGGTACAGCTCGCTCTCACGGCCCAGCCGGTCTCCAGGCAGCAGCCAAAGGCAGAGTAAAACTGATTCACAGCGGAAGAGCAGCGCTTACAGCAGTGTAAGAGCATTTCTGTAGCCTGCATCGAGGCAGAAAACACATGGGAAGGGGACATCCGAAGCTCATGAGCAACTCTGGGTGTTCACGTCCATCGCGTGGTGGACGTCCCAATGGTTCCTCCATCCAGCTGTGCAGGCTCATAAGATGTCATGAGCTTTGCCCAGTCAATAGCCAAAGTAGTCAAGGAGACAGAGCGGAGCGGGTAGAGCCAATGACTTGGCCATTTGGATTTGGAAGGCAGATTGTCTGTGGTTGCAGGCCTGGATCGTGGGCAAGAGTAATGGCGCTTGCTTTGGACAACCAGGAGTTACGCGGCCGGGTAGAGCGGTGAAGATGAGCCATCATTAGTTTTGCTGTCGCCAGTGTAGGTGTGTGTCTGCCATGTACCCCACCACGTTACAGCAGGTGTGACCGGGGGTCTGAGGACATGTGTTACCATGTTTACTCAAATACAAAACAAGGTGTTTTCCCCCAGCTCTTGTCTTATAATTGCAGGCAAGGAAACTTCATTAAATACATTGTATATCATTAAGCAGGTGCCAAAAGCGGCATATGCTCAGTAATGGAAAACAACTATGAAGTTGATTAAATGCAGCCAACACTGAGCATGGTTAGAAAACACATGGTCCATGTTGGGTAAACATATTCATTTTTTTTTCTGTTTCCAGGGCCAAATCAGTTCTGAATCAAGTTCCAGATCCAGGTTTGAGGCCTGCATGTAGGATGCCTGACGTGGATTTGGTAACATCCGAAGCCCCAGGCTGATGAGTCGGGGAAGGAGAAGACTTGCCAGTGTGTAGTCTCCCTTGCCTCTCCCCTCTGCATCAGGTACATGTGGTTTCCTCTGACTTCGCCATCGCTTTGAAGAAGAAACAGGCTTGTTAGTGGGTGGACTCTAGTCAGACTACCGGGGCGAGAAGGGGCTTTCCTGCCATGCCTTTGCTGTTAAATGGTTTGTTATTGGGAGGAAGATGGTCGGTCCCATCCCCCTTGATGCCTTCCTTTGAGGGTCCCAATTGTCCTTCCTGTTTTGGGGCTTTGCTTCCCCTATAACCTGCCTAATGCCAACCAAAGATATCATTTGGGCCATCAGACTTGGTATGGCAAGCACTTTGGTGCTTGGGCCTGCTAGATTTGTGATGGAAGGGATTGGGACGTTGCCTTGGCCTGAGCGTTCCCTACTGCCTTGTTGTCTTACTTATGTGTCTTCCTGATGTGGTGCCATCCTGTGCCCAGGAGTCTGACTCCCTACTGGGGCTCTACACTTGCTGTGGGTCCACCGGTCATTAATCCTTGCTTCTCTTGGTCCTGCTGGATACCAGTCTGTGCCATAGATGTCCGGTGTCCATGAAGCTTTTGCTGGCAAGTCCCGTTCTTTTCTTCTTCTTTCTTCTTTTGCTGCGGTGTCTCCATCTGCTGCAGTTTCATTTTTGCTGCACTCTGCTTCCGCTGTGGCTTCCTGCTGCCTCTGCTCCTTGTCGAGCGGAGGTAAGTTTTTTCCACACAGTGGTAGCACCACAAAGACATGATCAATTGAGCGTTACTCAGCTGACAGAATTCAGAGCTGATTTGCTGAATTTAGCCCAAGACACAAAGTTTAAAAACTTTTCACTCCCACAGCTGAGCTGCACCTTTCTTTCCCATTTCCAATGATTCCTGTTTCTTCACCAGCCTTAAATGCCTGGCAAACATCACTAAACGAGACCCCCCCAACCAGTTCATCCAGAATCCCTCTGTCAACTCCTCTTTCAGCCTTTCACATATGTTTAATGGGGCCCTGTCCTCCATCAGGTGGAGCCAAGCTAGGATGCCCTGCACTTTACTTGCATATAAATTTTTGGATGATCCCAAGACTCATGACAAGAACACCCAGTTCCAGTCATGACTGGGGGCTCATTACCACATGGAAATTTGGTAATGGTGGGGATCTGGAATGACCACACATATTGAATAGGGTTGCCAACTCTGGCTGAAGCTATTCCAGGAGATTTGTTCCCCAACATGATGTAATGTGATTAATAGGGGTGTATGAATAGAGATTTTTTGAGCTGTTACCAATGGCCAATTTTTAACAAGCCATATTGGCTGATACCAATTCACTAGCTGATATGCAGCTGGGCAGCTTGGAGAGCAGTATCCAGCTGCTAAGTCTGTTGTGGGGGAAGAGGTGGAGGGAGGGAAGGGGCATGGAGGGGCAGATCAAGGACCCGTCAGTGAACGGGGGAGCGGGCTGGGGCAGGGGTAGGTACAGGCATTGCACAGACAGGGCAGGGAGCAGGATGGAGCTGTGAGCGGCTACTTTGGGGGGCATGGGAAGGGGTGGCAGCTACTGCCACTGCATACACCTCGGGAGGGCATGGGGAGCACGTGCCCCCAGATCTGCAAGCAGGGCGAGGGTGGGCTGTCTCTGCGGGCTGGGGTTGGAGGCAGTGCCGGGCTCTTCCTGGCAGGGGGCTGGGCTGTACTTGGGGCAGGCAGTACAGCTAGGAGCAGGGGCTATGTGGGGGGAGGCTGCAGCCACCCCGAAATTCATTGTAGCCCCCCTCCCAGAGCTGCCGCCACCTGCCCCAAGTGCAGCCCCGGGGCAACCCTGCTGCCAGGAAGAGCCCAGCACCACCCCGGGTCCCAGCCTGCAGCAGCAGCCCACCCTGTAATGCAAGCAGATCCAGGGGGCACACGTCCCCCATGCCCTCCTGGTGCGTGTGCAGCAGTAGGAGCTACCACTTCCTCCCCACACCTCCTGGATAAGCCACATGTGGCTCTGTCCCAGCTGTGCAGCGCCTACCCCAGCCCCAGCTCTGCTCCCCCTCCCACTCCCTCCCTCAATGATCTGCACCCCCTCTCACCCCTTCCCTCACAACAGACTTACCAGCCAGACCCGGCTGCTCTCCATGCTGCTGGGCCGCACTCCCAGCCGCCCACATGCGGCGGGTATGCACGGGGCATTTATCGGCGACATTATGGGCCACATCAGCCAAAAAAGAGCTGAGTGGCAATACTGTCAGTTTTCCTTATATCGGTGCCAATCCGATATGGGACTGATGTGTCAGTACACCTCTAGTCATTAATTGTACGGTTCAACCCGTTCACAACATCAATCTCCCAGATTGCTTTCAACAGTCACCGACTTCCCTCACCTTCATCACCCACCTCCCAGGTCTCAAGAGCCGTCTTACCCCTTCACGCTATGCCAGCATGAATTCACGTTGGTGTCAAAGGCTCATGCTGTGAGCTGACTGCCCTTATTAGATCTGCCACATCGCTAATGGGGGGCGGGAGCAGCTTATTGCACTGAACAGCTGCTGGCCCGCAGCTTGCCTCAAGTCCCAGACCCCCTGTGATTAATGTCACCCATTCGGAGGGCACCACATGGCTATGCTGCAGCTCGCGTCCGAGGGGTGTTGTGTTGTAATGAGTGTCCCGGAACCTCACGGCCATTTAGGCTGTGCTTCAGTGCAAGACAGGCCAGGGCATTTCACCCGCTGCTTCCTGCACTGAGCCTCTCATCAGCGAGAACCAGAAGGACACGGGCTCCAGACTCACGTCTGCAGCTATTTCTCTATCTGCCCTGACCCCATTTTGTCCCTTGGCTTTCTGCACTGGGAGAGAGTCTATGCAATGTGTGGGAACCTGGGAGCTCGTGCCTCTCAGACGGTGGTGAAGCTTTTTGGCATCTCATCGGGTGTTGGGAGTTAGAGCTGGGACGATGCATGGAAGTGGCTATGCAGGAAGGTGCTATACAAGGGTTATAAAACCAAGGGGTTTTTGCCGGAAAAGAAACGGTGGAAGAAAATGATGAAGGGTTGTCTACATTAGGAAGCCACTGCAGGCACAGCTTTGCTGGCAGAGCAAAGTCAGCAGCTTCCCCTATTAAAGACATTGCATATGCCAGCAGAGGCTAGTCAGACCACCTCCCCAAAGGACGCGAGCCAAGGCAGGTGAAGCCCTCTTCTGCCAGCATGGCGATGTCCAGATGGAGAGTTATTTCAGAACGGCTGCATCAGCAGGAGTGTATCTCCTCTTTGCCAGTTGTGCCACCCCGACTCTGTTGTGTAACCACAGGAAAGATCACAGTTGCTCAAGAGAACAACCCAGTGCCTATGGAAGCCTATGAGACTAACAGCCCGAGGGCCCTGACCAGCAGGCAACATGTGCCTGCAGCATGTCCAGGATTTCCTCTTCTCTTTGCCGCACACTTCTCTGTTCTCGGGGGTTTTAATTCTACCGAAGGGACAAAGAGAGGAAGAAACAAGAGGCCCCGTTAGCTATGAGCGCTCAGCCTTGCTGCGCGGCGGCACGAGGCTGCAATGGACCGGATCGGCTCCGCAGCCTTGGTTCAGGGGAAGAGCTGACTTTCCCCAGTGTTACACTGGTCAGGGGTCAAAGCGGATCTCATCCCGCAAGTCAGGCTTCTTGGGTGCACGGGGAGACCGTCCCTTCTCCAGGGGCGGCTGTGGAGTCCCAAGAAGGCAAATGAGCCTCCTATTCCAGCATTATGTTGGGGTTTTTTTTTAAGAAGGTCTATTAACAAAAGCCTGGCAGAAGCTGTGGGCTGAACGTGAACGGCAGATGGACCAGCAGCAGCAGCCGCACCCCGGCAAACTCCCCCTGCC
Organism: Caiman crocodilus; assembly: GCA_030014935.1. Lineage (NCBI taxonomy): Eukaryota > Metazoa > Chordata > Crocodylia > Alligatoridae > Caiman > Caiman crocodilus. The sequence continues at coordinate 195,846,676 of JAGPOW010003316.1, read as the reverse complement.
GTGCACCGCGGAGACAATAAACACCCAGCGAATTTCAGCCTCGCGCCTTGGAACAGCGCGCACTTTGGAGGCGGTTTTCGAAGGAAGAAACGATGCAGGTCGCTAGCAGGAGACAATCCTAAGGCTTTTTCTGCAAAGGGGGCTGACTTAACGCTCCTCCTCTCAGCTGCCACGTGCTGCATGGACAAGGGAGAAGTGCTTGGTCGCCAAAAAGGCAGCTGCCCCTTCTCACTGCCCAGCAGAAGGTGCTGTAACAGGGCCTGGCTTTCCCAAAGGGTGCCCCAAATCCCAAGGGTCTTCTGAAAAGCTCAGCTTTCCGGTCTGACTCCCGCTTCGCTCCCCAGGATGTGAATTCTGCTGTCAAAGCTATCGGTTTCACTGAAGGTGTCTCGGGGATGAATGCAGCCCAGGGACAAACATCCTCTCAGGCCAAGAGCAGAGAGCACTATAGTCCTGATGGCGCCCCGCCGGCTTTTACAGACCTTGTGTAACCGAGACGCAGTCACCTCTGGAGCAGAACGAGGCGGGTGTTGTGCACAGCTAAGCAAGCACTACCCCGTTGCACGCGCATGTTGGGAGTGGAGAATAAAGAGAAACTTCTGTGCTGAAAGCTGCAGGAGGAATCAGACAACCGTAGCGTCGCGCCATGAAAAGTTACAGCCGCCTACGCGCCAGCTAGCATTGTGAAACGCGGCCAGTGTGACGCGCTGCCGGTGAAGTGTGGGCCTGTGCACAGGAGTTAGGAGGATGCCCTCTGGACCAAGGAAGGCCACACGGGAAGATGGGCATTTTTGTGGGTCCCACCTGTACAGTGGACCAAATCAGGAGTGGAAGCAGGGCGATACAAAATGAAATGAGCTGCTTCTGCAGACATTCAGGAGCCCGGCTCTGCCCCTTCCACACCAGCTCACGGGACACATCTGTCTCCTCATTCCCGTCCCCCTGCATTTCCTATTGAGGATGGGATAGACATGCCCAGATCCCAGCCCAAAGCAGCACACAGGTAGCATTAAGCATCTGCCCCTGCCATGCTCTGAGCATTGCAAATGACCTGCATAGATCATCCCCTTCCCCTGCCAGCTGTGGTGCCAGGTGCACGGCATTACTGATTCTCCGGTGGTGAACCCCGAAAGAAAGTGACTGTCATGAGCCCTGTGCTTGTGCTGGGGGTTGGATGAGCTGCAGGCCTGTCCTAGACTACAGCCAGGCACACTGCTGGGCATCCAGAAACAGTAAGCAAGAGATAAGTCTGCTTCTAGAGACCCTCAGCCCCCTTTCGGGAAAGCCCCAGGAAACTCTATAATAACACTGAGATGTCACTTCTTCACCCCCAGTGACCCTGAAACCCTTTCCAAAGAGAGGTCAGTGTCCTATCCCCACTTCACAGGTGGAAAGACTGAGGCACAGAGCTGTGCCACCCCTCACTTCAGGTCAGCCAGCAACACCACCAGGCAGAATCCAGGTCTCCTGAGGGCCCAGGCCCTTGGGTGAAGCCCGTGAACATCTGTACCCACATCTGCAGAGTCCAGCAGAGATCAGTGCTGCCTGTGATTCTTTCCATTGCTGTCACGGAGGGGTAAAACTCTCTGCCAAAAAGGTGACCGACTTATATTCGGTTCCCTGGGCCCTATCTACAAGGACAGACATGCAGCAAAGGGGACAGAGGAAACAAACACAGCTTCCCTTCCCCCACACCTCGTACCGATCCAGATCTCCAGCCTTTCCCATGGGCTCACTACCCCTCTTTTCTTCCACATCCTTTATCCACTCTGTCTATTTAGATCGCAACCTCTTTCGGACAGGGATTGCCGCTTGGGCACACACGCAGCACCTAGCACGCTGAGAGCCGGAGGTGCCGTGGACACGCTCACCTAGGGCAATGCTTTGCAGAGAGCGAAAGACTTGAAAGCAAATGGGAGATGACAACTCAAGCAAGGCGCGTGCATTCATGTGAGCGTGCCGTGGCAGATGCTCCGCAGCCCTCCTGCTGCGCTGCTCGGTGGTCGCGCGAAGGCTTTCCCCGGATTCCTCTCCCCTGCCCAGGCTGGAATAAGGGGAAGCTTGTTCTCCCCTTTGGCAGGGGCCGGTGCTGGAGCTCATGCTGCCAAGCCTGGATCCACGTAAGTGCTAGGATTGCTTCGACTGATGGGCTGGGCAGCAGCTCTGCAGAAACGGACCTGGGGCTGACAGTGGACAAGAAGCTGAACAGGAGTCAGCAGTGTGCCCTTGTTGACAAAAAACTAACGGCATCCTGGGCTGCATTGATAGGAACATTGCCAGCAAGTCCGGGGAAGTGCTTATTTGGCAGTGGTGAGGCCACATCTGGAGTGGCCTCAGCAATTAGTCCACATTCTCTCAGTTTTGGACACAGAGAGGATGTGGACTAATTGGAAAGGATTGCCTTTTACAATCAGGTCACAAAAGCGTTGGATGCAGGTGGTGCCGGGGATGTAGTCTTTCTGGACTTCAGCAAGGCCTTTGACGCTGTCTCCCACCCCATCCTCATTAAAAACTAGCTGACTGTGGCATCGATGCCTACACGGTCAGATGGATTGCTGTTTGGCTGAAGGGTCGTACTCAGAGGGTG
>JAGPOW010003316.1:195807607-195833367 GCA_030014935.1 Caiman crocodilus | reverse complement strand
CGCGAGGCACCCCAGGGAGGCACTCGGAGCCTGGAAGGTGGTCGGGCGCAGGGAGGTGGGCGGCTCAAAACAGGAGCGCCCCCTGCTGGCCCGCCACAGGGAGAAGCAGTAGGGGCAGGCAATGAGGGGGGGTGGCAGCTTGCCTCCTGCTGTCTCCCCCTCAATTTAGCCCCCCACTTGTGCCTGTCCCCTGCAGGCCCCCATCCTGTCACCCCCTTCCCTTCCTACCTCCATGCTGCGTCTGCCCCCACAGCCTCGGGTCTCTGCACCCCTCCCCTTCCTCCAATCTCCCTTCCCTCCCTGAGCCTAGGTGAGCTTTGAGGCTGGGTTGGCCCCTTGCTATTTTGCACTCCTCCTTTCTTTTCCCTTTGTTGGTTTTTATAACTTGACAGCTCAGGTTCAGACTCCAAAACCACAGATCAGCTTTGCAACGCACAAACAGGACTGTTTGTTCGACGTGGGGATGGTTTCTTTTTTTCTTTCGGCAACAATACTGTCAGGCCCTTTTGTCACGGATGTCCCTTGCAAACATCAGCTGATGAATCCACCCCCGGCGCCCTGCCAGCGGGGTGCGAGGAGGGCCCTACCCCTTTGCCACGTAGCTGGAAGGGAGATGGGGAGCGGATCGACTTGCAAAACTTCTGGGAGCCGTAAAAGGGGGCAGCACGTCATTGGCCCCAAGCGGCCAAAGCCACAACAAATTCTGGGAAAAACTGGCACAACCACAAAGAGCCGAATCGTCATGAAGAAGTTTTCCTAGGGGGAAAAGCATCCCTTGCCATCCTTAGCTTCTTAGGTGGTTTCCTTTACTGCCATGTATGACCACCCCACAGCTGGCCCCCATTAGAAAGCAATGGCACAGAGAGGTCATGGGCTTGCTTATGCCATGTGGGCAGCAGGTCCCAGGGGGGGAGCAAGGACTGAGCCGGCCCCATGCACCTGCCTCCACTGACGGGCTCCCGAGTCAGAAGGTGAGCGGTGAAGCTGCTCCAGACCCAAGCCCTGCATTTGCTCTCAAGCCCTCGGGCTCTGGCAGGGCTGAGCGTGGGTGCTGGAGGCAAGTCCACAGCAGCTCCCCAGCTCAACCTAGAGCTGAGGAAGTGCACAGCAGACCTGAGCGGGCAGTGCTCAGTGCCGCCGCCCCCGTGACCCACCACGGGCACAGGACAGACACGCTGCGTGTGCCTTACCGACGGCCTGTGTCAGAGCAGGGAACTGAGCTGAGCTCTCCCCACAGCCCTAACCCTTGCACCCTCTGCCCTTCCACCCTGTAAGGCTGAATGCAGCCCTTGCACCTGGAAGCCAGGGCTGAGCTTCATCCACCTCTGTGCAGCTCCCCCGTGCTTCAGCCTGGCAGCTTGGGCTGAGCCCAGGGCCCCAATCCAGCTGCGGATGCTTCAGAAAGGCAGAACGTTTGTCCAGCTACCTTTTTCCAACTACTCAGTTGGGCTAATAAAAGATATCACATCTGCACCTGCTGTCAGGAAAACCGAACGCTGCCTCGACCCCCAGGACAGCCGCGTGCTTCCGACCCCCGAACACACACGCAGCGCCCAGACACGGTGGAAAGCAACGCTGGCGAGAGAGATGCATAGGTCTCCCTTCAGCAGCTCCTAGCTGTCGCGGCGGTGCTTTTTGCGAAGAGCTCCTCCAAGACTCACCCACTCAGCTCCCTGAGGGCACCGCGCAGCTCTCGCCTCCGGCCACGACCAGCCGGGTGTCCGGTCCTGCCGAGAGGCCAGCCAGGATGGATTTTCATTGCCAAGATGTGCCCCGGGGGCTTTGATCACTTGGCAAAGGCACGGCCGCCTTCCCCGGGGAAAGGAATCCGACCCCATGCCCGCTTCCGGCACGGCCCAGCCCTGCAGATCCCGTGTCGCTAAACCCGTCGGACTCGTTGAACATCTGTGATACAGGAGACAAATTGCTCACTCAGGAGAGAGGGCAAATAAGCCAGGGAGAGAGCCGTGCACGCAAAGGGCTGGAAACTCCAAGCCCCGATCTAAGAGGCAGGCGCAGGTGGCTCACACCGAAGGCTTGTCTAGCCCAGCATCCAGTCCTGAAGGCCAGGAAAAGCCAGGGGATTTGAGCAGAGGAGGGTCCAAGCAGAGCTCAGCTGGAAGGGTGAGCTGCAAAGACGAAATGTGGAGTTTGTGGTCATCCTCACGATGCATGAGAGATGGGGGGCAGAGTGGTTAGAGGGTCTTGCTACAGATACAAGCTCTTGGACTGGTCCCCAAGTCTGCCCCGAACGGGCATTCAAACCAGAGTGGCAAAGGCAGCGGGATGCAATGCCAGGGGACACCCCTGTGGGGTGCCTGCACCATGCTGTCCTGACTGACTGTGAGGCTCGGGAGGACGTACGATCCGTAAAAGGCAGCTGGAGAGGGAATTACCTCCCCGCAAAGAAGGAAGCAGCACTTTCCCTGCACGAGTCTGCCATTACAATATCCTGCTGGTTTCTTTCTGGTCTTGTTCCCCCTGTTGCATTTTCCTGGGAAATTGGGGACAAACAAGACCTTCTCCATCAGAGAAGGGAGAAGGGGCAGGATTTTTAGGCAGCCTGTTTAAAACACAGCGGTTGGTTTTTGCTCCTGGCTCTTTGGATTTATTATTTGTGCCATTGGGGCACCTAGAATAATTAGTCTTAGGTCAAAATCCCACCAAGTGCTCTGGGCTCTGCCCCAAAGACTTCAGGGATGAAGACAGGAGGATCAAATTCACCGGGACTGGCCCTGGATTGACCCAGTGCAAACCCAGCAGCAGCAGCACGGCAGCAGGGAAAGCGGCGGTGGCAGCACAGGTGTTAACACGGGCAACGCTTGCCCCCCTGCCACCAGCGTGAACCCCAACACGACTCTGTAACTGGGGATTTGGGAGCCAGCTGCAACCCCATTTGCCCCGTGGCCTGGGTAAACTGGGGGGCAGGATGTCGGCTGCAGGCCATATGGTTGACACCCGCGGTCTAAACGGCAAGACACCAGATGGATGGTACGAGGAAACCACGAGACCAAATCCACCAGCTTGATGCCTACGGTCCAACACCCAGCAGCCTGCCCGTTTTCAGGGTTTGCAGTTTCTCCAACCAGGAGAAGTTCAAGGCAGTATGGGAGAACCTAGAAAAGCGTTTAAGGGGTCCGCAGCAGAGACTGGCATTGCGGCAGCGTCGACATTTTAACGCTGAATGGGGAAACGATTGGCAGAAAGGGGACCAGGTCAAGAGGGGCCCTGAGAACGGGGACAAACTGCTCGCGCTTGATGTAACGGAGAAGAGGGAGCCGGTCGAGTAACGCGGAGGGATGTGGTCCAAGTGACAGGGTTTGCAAAAGCATCTATGCAGCAGCACCCAGGTGCAGACCTCACAGCAGACAGAGAGGTAGGAGTACCTTAAACGAATAACCTTGAACAAAAAACCCCCCTCTCTCCAGCCTTTTGTTATATAGTCAGAAACAGGAACAAGAACCTGATTTTTTCTTTCCTGCTCACCTTTACATGAAGATGGAGGTGGAGGAAACCAGCTGTTTGTTCAAGCAGCAGGTGAGTGTGACATTTCAGCCAAAAGCCACCTCCCTGCGTTCGGCTTGAGTTCCTTCACCACGTACGGGAACAGCCCACAACGTATTCCTGGACTTAAACATTTTCTAGACTTTGCCTCCCCGCCACATAGATTTTGCATTAGATTAAATTCCTTCCTGGAATGCGTTAAATGTAAGAGCGATATATTGTCTTCCCAACGCCCCCACGCTCCCGCCAGCCGCACGCTGGAATCAAAGCGGGTTTTACTACAGAGCAGGTTGCGATGCTTTCAGGGCTAAAATTTATCCTCTCAACTGTTTCATGCGTGTGTCACGGCTGCAAGTCTCCCCACCCTGGACATGGCCATGTCATTCTTGGTGGCTTGCTGAGGAGAGGATGATAACCTGCAACTATTTACAGCGCGCCTGTAATGTGAACGGCGCCCGCGGGAGAGAGGGTTGTGCTTGGCTGTGCCAGATCCATCCTGGTAGACAGGGACTTAGGAGACTTACATCCTACTGCTGGCCCTGCCAATCATTTGCCGAGTGCCCTTTGCCAAGTCACTTTGCTTCCTAGTGCATCCCTTTGCTACACGAGCTTTGAAAGCTACTAGTAAAAGGCGCCACGGAAGAGTTAGGTTATTGTTGCTTGACAGTTGTGTTCAGAAGATGAGCATTTAAAGAGTGAGCCCCCTGCCCTCATGCATCCCCCTGGATTCATTAAGCATTGATGCTGAGTCCCCACTTCCCTCTGCAGAAGTTACTCACCGTTTCAACTCAGAGGTGCTGGGAAGGCAAGCATCGAAGGCGACGCCGGGCGTGCGGGTGCCAAGGGATCTGAACGCTTCTCTCTGCATCATCTGCGAGGCAGTGCAGCCCCTTAAGCTCTTCTCCAGGCATCTCCCACCTCCCCACCCCCAGCTTCCTTCCCGGCATCACAGTTTCCCCAGCAGTAGGTCCTCGGGACAGGAAATCTAGGAATTCATCCCGTAAGGAGCAGCGTAAATCTCTGCTGGGAATTTAAGGGCTTAGGAATGCACGATGCAGAGAGACCATCGCCCCGGCCCGCCGCCCGCCGCGCACAGCAGGCAAGGACTTCGCGTGCCAGGTTTCCAGCGGACCCGGGGGCAGAGGAGAACGAGGCTGCCGGGCCTCCCGCTTCCTCCTGCTTACACCCCTCATCACCTCCGCACAGAAACCGGGGAGGAAAAAGGACAGGACCCTCAAGGATTCCCTCGCCTGGGTATCTCAGGACTCATCCCGGAGAGCCGCCGAGTGCCTGCGACTCCTGTTAATGTTAGCTCCCCATCCTCAGCCTGCACAAGTCAACAGCAAGCACCCATTGCTTTCAGTGTTGAAGAACCTGGCCCTCTATAAAGGGGGGTGACGGTCCTCCTCCTCACACAGGACATGCTGGCAGGATTGGGCCCTACACTATTATGTAGCCGCAGGATTGCCAAATTGTTAAGGCTGGTAGAAAGTTTAAAAGTGAGCGTGTGCACGCGCGCGCACACACACACACACTCAGACATGCTCATGTATACCCCCCCAACCCCGCAAAAAATCCCCAAAAACCCAAGCTGCGTAACAGGCATCACCAGCCATACCGTCCACTCTTAGCCAGTCCAGGATTTCGTAACCAGGATCCTTCAAGACCAACTAAAGCTAAAGCTATTTTTTTTTTTGCAAAAATCTACTTGGTCTAATAAAAGAGATCACTTCTACCACGAGTCCTGAAAGCTTATACATTTGCATTGGCTCACTGATGTGCCGAGAGGGTCAGAGTGGGAGCTCTGCTTCAGAGATCCCAATTGCAGGCTGGATTCCTGGGATCAGCTGCAGGCAGCCACGGGAAAGCCCTGGCTGCAGCTCTTTGAACTGGCCCTGGAGGGCTCAAGAAGAGAGCAGCCGGTCACAATGAAAATGCATTACAGCCTAGTAAAGAAAGAGGACTTGAGTTGGGGTTAAAAAGACACTGAGAAAGTGGGAAAGGTTGAGAAAGTCCTGGATGAGGCAGGACTGTGGGAGCCTAGAAAGCCAAGCAAGTGCTAAAAAGCAAACCTGGGAATCCAGGAGAGGTGCAGCACCTCCCCGCTTCAATCTCCCTGGGACCCCATAGGGGTTTCATCTTCCACCTGGGACAACCCTAGGCAAGAGTGGTCTGCTTATTTTAGCGAGATAAAGACGACCAAGAAGGAGCATCCTGGTGATGGAGCCGGTGTGGAGCACCAGTCGAACAAGGGGATGCTGGAGACAGCAGCAGACTTCTACCAGGAGCTCCAGACTGCACAGGGTGTATACAAATCAACGATTAAAAGTAAATAAATCAGGGGTTTTTTAAATTTAAATCGGATTTCTGTATTTAAATTGGATTTTTAAAATTTTGTTGTTAAGATGCTGTTTTAAAAACAATAAACTTATATAAAGATAGTTTTAATTTAAAATATTAAAGCTCAAAGATATCGTCATGGAAGAGGGATTATAACTTCTAATTGTGTCCTCTTGGAGACAATCTATTCATGTAACCTTTTTCGAAGGTTACAACAACAAGCCATGCAGTATATTAGGGATCCAATTTTATGGGGTTTGCAGAGGCTTCTCTAGGATTAAAGAAACCCACTCTACCCAATGGGACTCAGGGCTCAGTCTAGAAGATCCCATTAAGCATCTCTGTGATGCTTAGCTGCAATCCTCGAACTGTAGGTTTCTGTCTCCAGAGATCATATGCAGACAATGGTCTTTGAGTAGATGCAATATCTTTTATTACACCAACTCAATAGCTGGAAAAAATATTCTTTGCAAGCTTTGGGGCACAAACGCCCTCCTTCAGGCATAGGGAGAGTTTGTTGTCTCCAGAGATACTATCCTTGTTAACAGCAGGATATGGAGATGAGAGAGAACAGACCTGAGATTACCCACCCATCAGCCCTTGTATCTCTTTGCAAGTCTGCACGCACACAGTCAAGCCCTTACCGCTCTCTAAAAGTGCAAAGTTTCCAGAAGTTAAATGAATAAAAGATATCACACAACAAGAATGTACTTTTTTTGTAGGAAACAATGATTAAACCAAGGCTTCCTGAAGTTAAACAATGATTTCAAACGATTTGATTTAAATCAAACCTTGACACTACATGACCAGAGGGCCATGCAGGATTGCCTGCAGGAGCTCACTCAGGTCCTCGGGGAGGATGAGAGGCAGAAGCCGGTGGAAGAGAGGATGCTGGAGGAGATCAACTAAACTCTGCACAGCTTCAAGAACGGTAAGCCTCCTGGAGCGGCCGACATACCCAAGGATTTTTATGCCGCTTTCGGCACCAGGTGGGCCCAGGTCTGCTGGGGGTCTGTAGAGCGCACCTGCAGAAGGGCCACCTGGGGACAGGAGTACGGGCAGGGCGGGGGGGGCTCATAACCCTTCTTTACAAGAAGAGGGAAGAGGTGGGACCTGAAAACCTGGTGCCCTATAATGCACCTGATCCTTAACTACGAACCGATGGCCAAAGTCTTGGCCGAGCGCTGTTATCGGTGCAGTGATCCAGGAGAACCAGTCGTGCGCGGTGCCAGGGTGATAAGTCTGCTAAGCCCTGATGCAGCTGTGACATAGGTTACAGTACCAAGGGGAGAGAGGGCTGAACATTAGCACGCTGATCCCTGACCAGGAGAAAGGCTACCGCCGGGTATCCCACTGGTTCCTATTCGAGACGCTGAAGAAGATGGGATCCCCTCCACCTCCCCAACCTTTGTCACCTGGGTAAAGACACTGTACACTGACATGAGCAGCAGGGTTATGGGTAAATGAGACCTTAACAGCCCTGATCATGGTGGAATTGGGCATCCGGCAGGGCTGCCCACTCCTCCCGATCCTATTTTTCTGTGTGATGGACCTGTCAGCACAGTGGCTCAGGCGGGACCCCAGGATCAGCAGAGTAGAAAGCCCTGACAGTAACCGGCAAACCTTCTGGTGGAAGGTGGAAACCACTGACCACCTCCTCTGGCACTGTCCAGACACCAGGCAGGCGTGGGGGAGAGTATGCCTACTCCTGATGGTGACAGGGTTCATAACCCTGGATGCTGGACCCTGCCAGCACACTTCAACAAATTCATCTCCTGCTTCGGGAACGCCCTGGGGAAGACCAAGAGCCTGCTTGTGAACAGACAGACAAACCTCGCCGTCGAGAGCTGCATCAAAATGGGACCGAGCGAGATGTACTGGTACTACAGGGAGATGGTAGAAGATGATGGGGAAGAGACGGTAGAGAGGAAACGGGTGCCCCAAACACAGCAACGATGACGATGATGACGGAGACGACAACAAACACAACAGCAAGTGAAAGGACTGGCGAGGGAGTTGAGAAGGGGTGAAGGAAGCAAGGCAGCTGGGGACCTCCCGATGGAAGGCAACGTACAAGAACAAGGCGATCTGAACAGATCAGGGTTCATATATCTACGGATGGGTCCAAACAGAGCGATTGATTTTTCAATTGCCAGGCAGCACCTGGATGGCATGAACCGCTGTAAAAGCCCCCTCAAGCTTCCCTAGGGGGTGGCTAACATCAACAGCACAAATTCCTTGCTGAGCGCGGATGTGCGTAACTCCAGCTGGCTCCAGTAACAGCACCCAAAGCTTAAAGTATGCTTGGACTTTTGCCTAAATAAGGACTGAAAAATGCAGCTCTTAGCTTCCCTTTGCTTTCACCAATTCACATTAAACACCGGCTGGCCAGAGGATGCTCTTCATTCATCATGTCAACCCCCACTCTCATTCGAGGTACAACTCTTTTAAGGCTTTGCTTTGAGGGGCGAACCCTCTCCCAGCACAGCAGGGTAGGGATGCACCTTGTAAGCTGACTTGAATCAGGGATGCATAAGCTTTCACGTGCGTTGTGCGTGCTCGCTGCATCGGATGCTAAGCTGGTGATCCTGGCATGCCATGACCACGTGTGTCGCGGGGGGCGAGTATGCGCAAGGCCCCCAGTCGGGAACTCCGTGTATATCTCATGTAGCGTGCAGAGAGGGAGGAAGCAGGGAAACCAAGCAGATCTTCAAAAGATCTCAGCACCCAGCAGCTCCCAGCAGCCTGAGGCTACTATTCCTGCCCCCTGTGGGGATCCCAATGGAGACGGAGAAAACGCTGTGACTCGGTCCGGACCATTATGTTTAGGCCCTCTTTTTTTCACTAATTCCTTCCATGCTCAGTGTTTCCAACATTGCTACTACTTTACTCTTCCCCTCTTGACAGGTCCCTGGCAGTAAAACTCTTTTCCCAGCAAAATCCCAGACTGGCAGCAATAAAACACTCACCCTAGCGTCTTCACCACCGGACCGTATTCCACCGCGCACCCGTAAATTCACTGATGACCAGCTAGGGCGACAACGAATGGAAAGACCCCGTCTGTAAAACTCGTTCAAAAAGCAGAGAGTGAAAATAACCCGATTGCAAAGGGGTCCCGACACACCAGACCGCCGCCAGCCACGTCTCCCCTTCAGATCCCAGAAACAAACTGCCCAGGAGTCTGGATTTGAGGCGGGCTGTGGGAAGTGCTACGTGAGGGCCAGTCCTTTCAGGCTGCCCGCTGGAGAAAACAGACCTGGCCGAGGCTGGTGGACGTGTATTTATCTTTGCAGAAGGGGTTTATTGATCAGAGCTTAATCACACCACAAAGCGCAGTGCTGTCTTCTTGCTCGGCCCCACCGGATCAGCCAGCAAAACAGGCAAGAACCTCAGGGGAGAGTGAGCGAGACCCGGGGGCACCGAACAGCACAAGCCTGACCATCAGTGAAGGCTGGCTGAATCCTGTGTTGCTTCCAAATGGATTTCCCCCCCTCCTCTGATTTATCATATCTGGTTGAGTTAGTCTTTGAGGTGCAAATCCCCCCTGCCTTCTGTCTGGCTTCAAACTGACAATCTCTCAATTTAACTTCAGACTTCTCGTGAAGCGAACGTGGGCTCAGGGAAGCGCTCCCTCTTTGTCCCTGTCTCTATCTGTGTTATTTAGTCGGTCTGGAAAGGTGCAGCTCTACCCTGCTTTCCGACCGACGGCCGGGGGACACAGCCGCCTCCCTCTCTCTGACTTCAGCCCCGATCTGCCTCTCTCTGATCTCAGATTGACGGGGCTACTGACTCCCTGATGCCATATTCACACGGCTACTTACCTCTCCCTGACTTCACAGCGATTTGGCTACCTACCTGGCTCTGCCCTCCGGCTCACAGGGATCCTGTCTCTCCTCTTTCCTTTCCCCCCGTGGCGCGGGCACAGCAGCACCCGCACAACCCATTGCTCACCTGCATCCCGCTCCGGCGGAGGAGCAGGCGGAGGAGACCCGTGCCCGGCGCAGGGAGCAGCTGGCCAGGGGAGCTGCCCCGGGGAACCCCGCTTCCTCCAGCCCAAATCTCCGGTCCCCGGCAAGCGGCTGCACCCCCTCTGCCCCAGGTCCCGCCCGGCTCCCGGGAGCAGGAGCCACTTACCGCGGCGGCGAGGTCCGGAGCGCTGGGCAGGGCCGGGCAGGGCGGTGCGGGGCTGGCGGGACCCGCCGGTCTCCTCCCCCGACCCCCGGGCGGCGGCAGCAGCGGCGGGAGAGCAGTGCCAGTGCACCTGCCCAACAGCTGGATGGGGCGGGGCTTCTGCTGCACAGCTGGATGGAAGCGGGGGGCGGGGGCAGTGCATCTGCCAAACAGCTGGACTGGGGCAGGAGGAGGCACGAGTGCCCGCGCGGCGCAGCTGGATGGGGGTGGCCAGTGGAGAGGTGCATTTGCTCCGCAGCTGGATGGGGGGAGCGGTGCATCTGCTCCACAGCTGGATAGGCAAGGGGGCCAGTGCCTCTGCCAAACAGCTGGACTGGGGGGAAGGCGCCAGTGGACCTGCCCAACAGCTGGATTGGGTGGGGGGCAGGGGTTCTGGTATATCTGTTACACAGCCGGATGGGAGGAGGCACTAGTGCATCTGTAAAATAGCTGGATGGGGTGGGGGGGGGGAAGGGGCGGGGTGCCAGTGCATCTCCCAGCCAGCAGGATGGGGCAGCAAGGGGGCAGTGCATTTGCTACACAGCTGGAAGGAGAGGAGGTGTGCCCTGGCACTTGGGAAACAGCTGGAGGGGTGAGGTACCAGTGTGTCTGCTACACAGCTGGATGTGTGGGGTGGGGAAGTGTGCCAATGCATCTGCGAAACAGCTGGATGGGGGTGATGGCACACTGCACCTATAAAACAGCTGGATGGGGCCAGGTGGGCAGTGTGTTTGTTACACAGCTGGGTGGGAGGGCACATAGGCTGGTGCATCTGCCAAACAGATGTGGAGGGCGCACCTATGCACTTGCAGAACAGCTGGATGGGGTGGGGCAGAGGGCCAGTGCATCAGCCACACCGCTGGGGTGCACAGGGAGAGGGGAAATGAAGGGACCACTTCAGTAGAGGCTCATTCATTGCTCCAGCAGCTTTAGGCAATGCACCATTAAATCAGTCATAACTAAAGTCTCCAAAAGGCTCAGCCATTAGCAAAGGCATGGTGCCCTCAGCACACGATCTGATCCCAGCCTGAATCAGAGAGGAGAGACATCCCTGCGGATGGCTCCTCCTGTCTAATTTTATCCACCCCCGGGGATGGGGTTTCTACCCGGTTTCCTTGGGAAACTATTTCATACATGCCTCTGCCAGGAAGTCAGTCCTGATAACTGGCTTAGCTCTTCCCTTTCCCTGGAGGCTCAGACACAGCTCATCTCTGGCAGAACTGGACCTGGGCTCTGCACCTACTGCTTATTTTAGCAAGATGAGCACATCTACTTGAGTCCTGGCAAGGGCTGGTTGTGACTAGATTGAACAAAGCCAGGGCAGAGATAACCAAGCTTAGCCACCTTAGCTAAACAGCATACATGAGCAAAGGCCATGGAAATCACAGCCAGGGACAATGATTATAGTTATGCGGGTGAGGTCTCAAGGGTGTGTTTGGGGTCAGCCTAGGTATTCACAAGGCCCTGTCTGGCCTGGAAAGCTATGGCTATGATGAGCCACAGGTGAGAGAGCTTAAGGATACACAGGGGCTATGAGCATCAGCCCATAACCCAAGCAGTAAAGGGGAATCTGAATCCAGGCCTCGAACCTTTGTATTTATCTACTTAGGTGTGCAACCAAGTCACCGTCACTAGAAGTCTCTAAATCCAGACTGAGTATCTGCCTAAGAGACATGTGCCAGTGCCATGTAGAAGAGCTCCACGCTAGACCTATGGAGCATGCCACAGGAGATACCAGGAATGATGGATGGGAAAAACGAGGACAGGTTGACCCTCTGTGCAAAGCAGCCTGAGAGAAATGCAGGGGTCTGGATGCTCTGGAGTTAGCCCTGGACTGAAGGACGCTGGCTGGATTCTGTGACTGAAGACTGCACAGAGCTGGGATCTGCCAGACTGAGCAAAGCACCGAGAATGCTCTCCGTGTTGCAGGCCAGCCAGCCCAGGCCTCCAAGCCAGCCTCGACGGCTGAGACAGACAGCAATGCAGGAGAAAGGTCAGGGACACTGAAGCCCACCCAGCTTCCATCCATGGGGTGGGCTGTCTCCTGTACTCTGATGCGCAGCCAGTGGGCTGCACCGGCAAGGCTAAGACTGTCTCGGTGCTCATGTTACTCATAGGATCATAGTGATGATATCAAGCTCCCTGCATCTTCTGGCTTCTGGCTGCCCCCGCGAGCAGCAGGAAACCAGGGAAACAACTGCTTGGGCCTGGGCCCACCCCCAGTGCAGGATGTTTACACTTCAGCACATGGCCTGTGGATCAGGGCACAGCTAAAGCTGCAGAGTGGAGATGGCTCCTGCGGCTGGTGGCCTGTGGCTCCCACGCCTGGCCCTGACACCAGCATGGATCAGCAGCTGCTTTGCTAAGATCCAGGGGATTTCATTATAGAAAAATCAAAGAAAACAGGAGAAGCAAGCCAGGATCACAGAGGCACCTCGCTGCAGCATGTCCCTTCAGGTGTGAATGGTGTGCAGTGGAAGGGACTAGGAGCAGGCATTCGAGGGAGTCTGGAGCAATCATCTCCCATTTGCATTGCGGATGCACCGATGCCTCTCCCGGCACACTCCACACCCAGGGAAGATTTGCTCCTCAAACCTCATTCTTACCCCACTGCTCATGTGGATGCAGCATTAATTCAGAGCTCCTAAAACAGAAGGGCTCCCCAACTCAGGAACAGGGTGAGCTTGACACCCATCCACACCTGGTAGTTAGTCCTGCAGGACTCTGCTTCCCCCATCTTTCCTTAGTGCTAGTGGGACACCCGACGCACAGTCAATCCAACAGGATTTGAACCAGGGAACTTCAGGGCCAACTTCATGAACAGAGGCAGCATGAGCTAGAGCCCAGCCTCAACAGCAAGGCACCCTAGCAGCTCATATCCTCTGTGGATCAGTCCAGAGGCCTCCCCTACATGTTGCATTAAGTAGCCCCTTCCTTCACCATCCATCACTGGAGCAGCACCCAACTCTCTGGAAGACCCCCCCATATCACTAGGGCTCAATGACCTTGCAGGGCCCCAAGGTGACAGGATGCACACCCAGGCATCCTGCTACAGGGCAGGGTGATATATATACTGTAAATAGTCACAGGAATGTTAAATAATAAGCATTCTTGCCTTGCGGCCATGCACAAGCACCCTCTCTCCACCCAGTAGCCAGTAACACCCACCCCAAGGCAAGGATCAGCTGGACCGGCCTGTACTTGGGTGCAGAAAGGCTGGCTGCAAAAGGGTAATGGCTCGGATAGTTCAATCCCTCCCTACAGCTAGATGCACATGAAGCCAAACTCAGTCTGGAGCTCCCCTGACGCTCTTGGGAGAACAAGACCGATGAGGGGGAACCAGCAAGGGGCTGCATCTCTTTGGGTCCCAGCATCAGGACGTGCAAGGGAAGCAGCACACGGGCACGGGGATGCAGCACCAGCCACCTGCAATCCCTGCCCAGCTTCTGATGCAGGTGGGCTTGGATCAGACCCACAGGAAGACGCGCACGTTCAGGTAGCAGCCAGTTTGGCACCTGGAGGGGCCGATGTGGGAATCTGAAGGTGCTGGAGAGAGACGGCCTGGCAGCCAAGCCAATATCTGCTGACTCGGCCAGGGCTGCTGAGGCTCAGGGGTTGTGGTGTGAGCTCTGGCAGCAAAGCCATTAGTGAAGCAGGAAGACGAGGGCAGACCTGAGCCTGGGAGGAGGTACCGCTGCAGGGAGAGCAAGGGGAGGATGTTGCCTCTGGCGTCTAGCAAGCAGGAGGGAAGCAGGGATCTCAGGGGGAGCCGCAGGCCTTCAGAGGGTTGTGTAAGAAGCCAGCCAAGCAAATGCACTAAACTTCATCCTGAGAAGCCACGGAGAGTCCAGAGGACAGAGGGACAAAGCCGTCGTGAGGCTGCCCCTCCGAGAAGGGCTGAGCAGGAGATCCAGGCAGCGGTCACTGTGTCCGGCTAGCTCAAGCCTTAGCCAAACCGAGGAGCAAGCTGCAAAGGTGCTACCAGAACCACGAGCAATAAGCGGCAAGGGTGTCAGTGGACCTGATCCACCCAACTGGGATCTACAGGAGTCTTTCCGTTGACTTCTGCCGCAGGAAAGCACATCTTCCCAGCCAAGCTTGGGGCCCCATAGCAGGCCCTACACATCTTGCAAGGGACTGGGACTGGGTTCTGCAAGAGCAGGGGGAGTTCAGGGCTAACGTGAGCAACCGTGAGGGTCCCTCCACGTTCACCCCAGTGCTTATGGTGTATCGTGACGGAGGAGCCAGGCCTGTGCCCAGGATTACGGGAATTGTAGAAAGCAGCACAGCCCATGGGTAGCAGCAGGGAGGCTGCCATGAATTCAAGCCCCCCTGGGGCTGCTCTCAGTTCTGCAGGGATCTCTTTGGCTCCCGCATAGCCCAGAGCCTGGGTGGGACAAAGAAAAGCACCTTTTTTGCCTCTTCCCTCACTGTGTTGCACCTTCTGTGGTCTTGCGGCAGCTTGGGGAAAAGTCTGTCCCTAGATGTAAAGAGGAATAACCGCAGTAATGGAGGGGTAATTGCATTTGAAGTCCAGTAAAGCAATTGACAGCATCTCTTGCAGAATTAACTCCAATTGGCCTGGACCGCTCATAGATTAAAACCCAGCTGAAGGAAATCTAATAGGAAATCTTAGTAGCAACCAACAGCATGCAGCAAGTGGGGAAGGAGTCTGAAAAGACTTCACAGTCAGCTCCAGCCCCTGGGTAGCACTGGCTCCATCCTGGGAGTTAGAGATGGGAAAAAGCCCCCTATTGCCCCAGCTTTATTCATTACTTGGCATTTGGGAGAACAGGTTCTAGTGAAAGCATGGACAGACAGGACAATTTTACTGGTGTACTTGGTATTGCACTGGTGTCAAAGCAGCAGTGCACAGACTAAGCAAGCATTCAACTCAGGTAACTTCATCCAATTCAATTACCCTTGAAGAAACTGGGGCTCCATGCAGAGTTACACTGATTTAGGATTTGTCTGTCCACGTGCATCCCCGGGTAGCCAGTTGAAAGAGGTACCATTATAACTGCTTATTGTGCGAGTTGCTGCATGTTGCTACGGTTAGTGACATTTGCACCTGTGTCCAAAACCAGTGCAAATCACCCTGGTTACATCTGTCCATGCCCGGGGAGTCAGAGGGACTGGAAGCCTGTAAATTCCTACATTTTGGAAGATCTTCCCCAAAGCGGATAGCGCACATTTTCCAATGCTCCATGGAGGAGCATTTCCTGACACTACAAAGCCAGACTCAACATCTTACCTTTGCAGCCTTTAAAAAAGACCAAGTCTTGGGAATTTCCCACGTTTTTCTGCCTCTCTGAAGAAGTGCAAGGTGTAAGCTGATTACTTAAGCCGAATGTGTTATTCAAAGCACTTGCGGGGACGTTTGGAATTGAAGCAAACAGCAGGTTAGTCGTTTATCCCCAGGGCTCTTCCCTTTTATTTTATCGTATTTTATCCGGGTCATTTGGCAGTCCAAGCAGCACTTTGGATAATCAAAAGATATTTCCTCGTCGAGATTTTATTTGTAATTACAGATGGGCAGAAACCAGTCTTGGACCCTGTCCAAACCCCGTCTCATTTTGGGATTATTGTTTGCTTGCTTTTTATTCTTTAAATCAGCTAAAAATCCTTGGACTCGAGCTGCAGTGGCTCTGCGAGGAATGGAGAACAAGAAGGGGCCCTGCCGGGCTATGCCGCTATGCAAACCTGGGAATACGTGTCAGGGCAGTTGAGTTTGAACCCAGAAAAGATGTGCTTGTGGGTCAGGCAGAGGGCTAGGATTGATGAGCTCTGAGTTCAGTTCCTAGCCCGGTACCAAGCCCCCTGTGTAATCCTGGACTGATCATTTAGTTCCCAATCCTCTTTATTTCGATGAGATTTGGACAACTTCATTTCTTTGAGACTGTGGACCTGAATCTCTCGGTGCCTCAGTCCCCTGCGAAATGGGGATACAAGTCCCTTCCTCCTGCCCTGTGTTTAGCCTGCAAGCTCTCAGGCGGTGCACGAGTTTCTTGGTGAAATAGGCCCCCGGTCTCAAATGGGGCACCCAGCTGCTATAGCATATTAATATTAATTCTTCCCTCTCACATGGGGCTTTTCACCAGTAAATCGCAAAGCATGTTGCAATGAATCATAGGAAAATAGAGCAGGTGGTCATCTAGTTCAGCCATGCCCAACCTTTTTGGTCCTGTGGGCTGTAGGAGCGGTGCAGGGCTGGTCTGTGGGCTGGATTTTGGGTATCCTGTTGGTCTCTGGGTCTGATCCAACACAGGGTTGGCACATAGCCTGGATCTATCCGGGTGGTCTCTGGGTCTGATCCAATACAGGTTTGGCACATAGGCTGGATCTATCCGGGTGGTCTCTGGGTCTGATCCAATACAGGGTTGGCATGTAGGCGTGATCTGATGTGTGGCCCCCGGCCTACCGCCCCCTGCACCGACCTAATGCAGCGCACTAATTCTGCCCACCACTCCTTTGCTACCAAATTTCTGGACCCGTGAGGAACCCACCAGGCCGAAGACATGGCTGTGAGGGTAGGATCTGGTCTGCAGGCCAGGTTTGAGCACCCCTGATCTGGTCCACCCCCTGCTCCAGGCAAGGTCATCCCTGCCTAAACCATTCTAGATAAGTGCTTGTTATTGAAAGGTCTGAATCATTAGCCCTCGCTGGGGAAACTGAGGCACAGAGCACAGCCTGCTTCCTGGCAAGGGTGTTGAAAGAAAGTTAAAGACAGACAGACCAGGGGTTTGATTTTAAACCAACGGCACCCCAGCAAATTGAATTGCCCCCTGATGCAAGTGCACTGACTGCAATGGATGCGTTTGGCCCCCCAGGCTGTGCTGTTATCTGGTGACTCACCAGTTATGTTTTCTGTAATGAAGTTCCCCGTGATTATAGGTTATTTTTTCTTTGTGATCTAAGTCTGTTCCTCGCCTCAGGGCTTGAAAATGCGACACACGTTGTTGTAATGTCCCTGTCCTCATGGCCAACAACCACACCTTTTGCTGCAACGTGTTGGGCTGTGTCATGCTCACCTGGGCTTCCCAGGGTCAGGCCAAGGAAATTCAGCTCCTCCCTGAAGGGAGGCAGGCAAAGCTGGGAATAAGTCACCTCTACTGTTTTGTTGCAAACTTGTCTTAGGTTTGAAAGCTTCTGGTCTTGCATGTGCTACCAGTTGGAGTGAGCTGAGTTATTACATATTATACACACCCAGGGGGTGCTGTAAATGTACCCGGGGGTGCTCAGACGTGGGTGCTATAAATAAGGCACCAAACTCCCTTGTTAGGATCTTAATAATTAGTTGGGATTTGGGGGTGCAACCTCTGCTGGTGAGGAAGAGGGCACAAGTGCAACCCTTAGAAAACCAGGCCACTGGCCTGTAGGACTCTAAGTAGAGACCTAAGGGTGCAAGCTTGAACCTTGGCCAGGGCTGCGCTCTCAATGTGCATGTGTACAGTGTCCCACAAAGCTTGCAGTCTTAATCCACTTGACAGCCAAAGGGTAGAAGGGAAAGAGAGGCAACGTGACCCATCCAAATTCACACAGCCCACCAGCTGGTTTAGGACTAGGCCTCCTGTGCAATCCAGTGCTATGTCACCGGGGAATACGGACATGCCCACTCCAAGGCTCCTAGATTTGGAAATCCCATCCACAGTGCTCCTGGGCGTGTCAGGGTATTTTGAGAGAGAGAACAAGAGCAGCACCTTCCTCTAAGTCATCAAAACCTCACCAAGTTGGCTTTGTTAGTTGGACTTCATATCCATTTACCTCAATCTAAAATGACAGATTTGGCTTCAACTGCTAATGATTCATTTACTTTGCATTTTGGCCCTTCCCTCTTCTAGCAGTATATTTCCTCCTGAGCAGCTTGATGCAGCAGTCAGGACTGCATTGATACTGCCTCGTAGTTCGGGCTGGGGGAGGAACTGATTGCCCGGCTTGAAACGGTTTCCAGTTGAATGAAATCTTTTATTTCAAGCTGGGGTTTTTTTGCAACTTTCCAAATGTATCTCTTTAAAACCCCCCCAAAATGAAAAGCTGCTTCAAATCCAAATTGAACATGTACCTAATGCTGAAATGGCCAAAGGAAACGCGTCGCCTTGGCCAGAACGCCTGTCCAGGTTTTTTTCAGGCGACGAGTCACTGGAAGGAGCGCTCGTTCCCACCATGACAGAACGTGAATTGTCCCAAATTGCATTATTTTGGCAGAGGAAGCATTGGGAGGAACCTGTTTGCCCAGTGCAAACGGTTGCCCTTGCTCAGTCTGGTCATTGTACCAGACCCTAAATATCCAGGGCTGCCAAGTCAGACCTCTCTAGCTGGGGGAGGAATACGCCGGGCACAGGGTGCAGCACTTACAGTCTTCTGTTGCAACCAAGTTTCCGAGAAAAAGGCCTGTTCATTTTCGCCTCGGATGCCCTGGGTGCAATAAATTTCCCCAAATCCGAGGCAAAGCTCTGAGGAAACCCAGCCTGCGCTCCTGGTGGCTGTGCCCTGGGTCTGGGGGGGCTGGAGACCTCCGGTCTATGTGCTGTTATTCACGGCAAAATGGGGAAGACCCTGGAGGGAGCGGCCAAAGAGGGCAAGTGGCTTCCGGCTTGCAACTTAAAACCCTCTGAAATCCCTGGTGCACCGGGGACCGTGCCTCTCCAGGAGCCCCCCGGTGCTGCTGCAGTCTCCCGAGGAGGAAAGGCTATCGACCTCCTTCCCCTTCAAAATGCACTGATGATTAATGCCCTGATCTCTTTACAGGCTTCCTTTCCTCATGCAGACGCATCCTGATCTGCCTCCTGGATATGCGGAGCCGTTTCCTCTGGTCATTTTTCTTCGGCTCTTCCAGGATTTACTTCAGCCACTGGGACCAGATCCTGTGTGTTCGTGCCACGTCTATCTTTAGGCCAAATTACCTCACACCTTTTACCCAGCAATGGCCCACCTCTTCCACTGCTATTTTTGCCACCTTCTAAATAAAGGTCCAGTCCAAAGCCTCTTAGTCATGGAAAGATTTTGCTCTTGCTTTGGATCAGGTCCTAAAATCTGAGGTTTAAAGGAAGGAGAAGTGGCCTGAAGGGTCCTGCTGCCTCCCGTCTGCCCGGGACTCTGCAGGTGGCGTGCCCCGAGAGCAGGTGGCACTGCCCTCCATGGGCAGCAGGCGTGGACTGGGCTGGGTTCATTCAGTGCCACCTCTTGGCAGCCTCTGTTAGGCCTACTCCATCCAAAATCCCGAGGGAGGCCTGCAGCCTGCTTTGTTTGAAACGAGCTCCCGTGGCGTGCCGCGAGCCAGACAGCAGCGGGGAGGATGACTCTCTGCATTGGCACGTGTCTAACAAGGAAGCACGGGCCAGCCCGGGAACTAATCTGGGAACTCAGACCCTTGATGATCCTTGGCAAGTAAACTTGGGTCTGTGTATACCACCTGCTCACCCGCTCCCACTTGCAAACCCCAGACCAGGGTCGTCTCCTGCAGCTGCTCTCGGGACCTCAGTCTCCAGCGTGCTTGAGAGCAGCCACGCTTAGAGCAGCTGGCCTACAGCCTTGGCAGGGTTTGGGGCACGGGGATGGGGCGTTCCTGACCTGCCGTGTGGGTAGACGTGCAATGCCTCAGCCTCGCCCTCGGCATTATTGTGAGGATATTGGCAGCCGTGCTGGCGTGAGACAAAAAGAAATGCAAAGCTCGACAACTCTTGGTTCGGAGATGATGCCTTCTATTAGAGCAGCGAAGGAATCACCTTCCATGTGGCAGGGATGTATTTGGTAGCCATGAGGATAAGCACAGTCCAGGGCACTAGGTGCTTAGATGATGTAGCGATGGGAAACCTCTGGGAGAAACAACCGAGTAGACACGCCAGCATCTTGAAGGTGACGCTTGTCACCTTCCCCTGCCCCTTGCTCCTCTTTGCTCTGTTTGCTCCTGCCTGCGCTGTGCCCCTTCGGGGGGTGAGAGCCTCAGGGCAGAGCCTTTCCTTTGTTATGGTTTGCAGCGGGTGATGTGCACCTAACACATTATGCCTTCCCCCCACCACAAACACTATCCTTATCTAGTTCCCCAGCTACGATAACAAGGCAGAGAGCAGACAGAGATGCACTACGAACGGGATCCTATTTCACCGTCATCCCCCCCTTGCATGTGTGACGAGGTGTAACTGCAGTTTTGGGGCCCATAAGCACAGCTGGGGGTTCAAGGTAGCTACACTCGCCCCATGCTTCTTTATTGAGCATGTTTAGTGGGCCATCTTGTGAACCACATAACTGCCCTGGGGGAGATACAATTGCCCCGTCGCATCCATAAGGGTGGGTAAGTCCCGAAGCTTTCATTGATGAAAGAAATGGAGGGGAAGAGGACAACCCTTCCGCCTTTTAGTCCAATAGTTGGGATCCTTGTCGTCAGATCTAGGCCCCCTCGGTCAGCGGGATTTGGACCTGCCCCAGCCACCAGACCGCAGGCTAGGTGACACCCAGAGCGCTCCCCAGCCATCCTCTTGAAGTTGGCAAGGCTGGATGACATTTATTGATAGGACCGACCAGCATGTGGACCCCACGCCCTCTGAACCCTCATCGTGCTGGTTATTTAGTCACTGATTCCCAGAAACATGCTGGATCTTTGCCTGACAACATTTCAACTCAGCACAGAGAAGTAGACCATCGCTCCAATTGAGCGGTATGGGCGATTCTCCCAAAATTGGGGTGCAGGGACACAGCTTCCCGCCAGCCCAGTGCTGGCAGCTATAGCCCCTTCGGGCTGCAGAATGGGTCTAGGGTTGCCAACCCCGCAGGATTGCCCTGGAGTCTCCAGGAATTGCATATAAATCTCCAGGACGCTGCTGAGAGTCATCCAGGAGATAAAGAACAGGGCACTCATTAAAATAAATATTAAATGTTAAGTCCGATTTATACAGTAGTCAAGTGGATTTTTAAAATAGTAATGTGCATTTGCCTTTCTGATGTAAAGTCTATGCACCGTAAGCTGATATATGCAAGCACGCGGGCACGTTTGGGTTGCATGTCGCAGGTGTGTTGGCGTTCGGGAAGCCTCCCAGAATAGATTCAGAGTTGGCAAACCGAAATAGGCCCTGATGGGGATATGCCAGTCAGCCTCCCTCTATCACCCCTTTAGCGTTACCTCCAACCCCGAGGTGTGCTTCTGTCCTCAGTCCCTCTCATGGCGCTCCTGAGGGTTGTTGTCCATGAGGCGGGACCGCGCCATGAGCACATCCCACATGAAGGGGCATGATCCCACACCCTCCCTGCCTATGTTCCCAGCCCTCCTGAGCCTCCAGGCTCATGGAGGAAACCCAGAGGAGTGAGCGGTGCCACTTTGCCCTAACGCCGCCCAACCAATTTCCCATCGAATCCCCCGAAGGTGATCTGCAGGTGCCTTCTCCGCTATATTCCCTCTGGGGAAAGAGTTACAGTGGCCCCCATCCCAGCACACCTACTTCTTCTGCCATCTGTTTGCTTTGGCTAGTTCACCAGAGCCGGGTCTGGCAAAGCAGCGATGTTCCTCGGGTGCACGAACCGCCCCGACAATATGACCAGGCGAGAACCGCTGCCCGCTCCATCCCACCGCCTAAGGCTCGGCCTGGCATCCAGGGCTCTAACCTGACCCGTGGGGGAAGAAGCCGAAATACTCTTGCTGGCTTTCACCTGGGGAAAGTTACCGAACCACCGCTTGCCTCAGTTTCCCCATCTGCTGTGATACTTCCTTTGGATGTATTCCCACCTCTGCCACAGACCCCTCTGGCCTCACAATGCCTAAATTGTAGGTGACTGACCCCCAGGTGCAATCTGCAGCCCCGAATCAGGGACCCGGCTGCCATTTGAAATGCCCGGGGGCGTGAGGCATGTCCGAACGAGCTGGAATTGCCAAGAAGAAACAGCACGCCTCCGAACAGCGACCGGGACAGGCCTTGCTCTGTTTGGCATTCACAGCCATGAAGGAAGGTGCCACAGCCATTTCTTTCAATAAAAGGGACCGGGGTCCCTGCTGTCCCTCTGGGTGGTGACGGTGGCATCTCTCCCTTGTATCCAGTAGCTCAGGGGTTGGAGCCTCATCCAGGACAGGGTGGACGGAGGTCCAGTTCTCTCCTCTGCCTGGGGGATTCAAAGCCACATCTCTCCTGGTGGCCTCCCAATGCAGGCGTGTGCAGCAACACCCCTGCAATGCCAGGCGGCTTTGTCCAGCATCCTCACAGCAGGATGCTGACCTGGGACAAGCTTGTCAGATCCAAGACAAAAGGACTCTTTGGGGACACCAGAGCAAAACAGAGGGCCACCCTGAAGCATTTAGGGCAGCTGGTTGCTTTAGGCAGGGGGAACGGGTGGGCTCAGAGGGCTGGGAGGAGACCACGGACCCCTGCACCGGCTCCCAGCCAGCCTCCTGCAGCCACAGCCAAGCCCCTTCCCGGTGGCCTCCGTCAAGGGCAGCGAGATTTGTGTCTCTAATCCACCGCAGCTGAGACCTTCAGGAGAGACTGGTCAAAGGGGCCAAATGTCTTCCTCACTCCTCGGCTGAGTTAACATGGAAGAGGTTTGCTCCACGGTGAAGCTCATCCGCAGGCAAAGAGTAGCACCCTCAGCTCCAGGTGAGGACACGCCACCTAGTTCAAGGCTCGGCTCTACAGCCCGGTGCCTAGGCCCGCACGTGATGAAATAAGTGTCACTATTACTTGCCAGAGTCTGCAGGGAGCCTGAGACAATTGCTCCAAGACCTAAGAACTGCCCCATTCTCCAGCCCGAGGTCACAGGCGAGGGTGGGAGGGGGGCTGGCTGGCACCCCCGTGCCATAAATGCAGGTTTGGGAGTGCCATGACTACAAATGGCCTTAATTTGGCCATGAGCCTGTCCCTATTAAAAGAATGAAAGCAAAGAGAGAGGGGACAAGGGTGGACAGATGGCGTGGAGAGACTGGAGAAAGAGCACCAAGATAAAAAATGCCAAATAGAAAAGCAAAAAGCCAACACCGGGATCTTTCTTTGCCTTTCCACGTCAGCCTGGAGAGGGCTGGGGCTGCGAGAGCCGCAGCATCCGCCAGCCCCGGCACCGGCGGGGGGGAGCAAGGGAAGCCGGGGGCTTGTTTGCATGGGAGGGAGCTGATGTAGCCTTGTGCAATGGTTGGGGACAGATGCCACGTCTAACCCTTTTAAAGGGAGAGTGCAGGTTGCCAGGAGCCACAAGCAGTTGATGAAGTGGGTTGTTGCCTGCCAAAGCATGCGGCTTTCTGAACCAGTTAGACCAGTGGTCCACAACCCTTTTACGCTCAAGGCACCCCATGGGAAAATGTCAGGTCTTAGTTGTCACTTGATTTTGGACTACAGAAGAGACGACAGAGCAATCCTTTTGTTGCAACGAACCCAGAAACGGTACAACAGGGCGGAAGGGTTTTAACACTAACGATTCCTGGTTTTCGGCTCTGGGTTTATCTTGGAAATCACGCTTGCGCACCTAACCGTGCTAGCAACACATGGCACCCTGAAAGGATCTTGAGGTACCCTGGTTGCAAGTCACTGAGTTAGACCCTAAGGTGCCACCTTGCCCTGTCTTCTGCCCGACGTACACTAGCAGGGCAACCACCTCTGAGCTTTGAGAGTGCAGCCGCTATGTCTGCCGGCTCCTGTAGTGATTTAAGTGAGCACAACTGCTGTAACTTTAATCCTGAACAAAGCAGAGTTAAAGGCACAACATATTTATTCCGCTTAAACCTTTATAGGAATGTGCAGACATAACAGTCACGTTGTCACCGCTGAGACCCGTATCCTTCAACACCAATATCATCGTTACGCCTTTATTAGCACCCCCATCAGTGAGACATGGATCACCATGATTACTCACCTCCTGGGAGTGAAGGGAGCAAAAAATTTCTAGGTGTCAACTGTGAACTCACCGGGAAGCGCAGGAGGACACAATAAGCTTTGGGCTGATCACAAGCTCAGCTGGCGCATGTGGATTTGTGCCACCTAAATTGGTTTGGGAAGCATTAGCCTGATACCGTGTCAGAGCACGCGGCAGCACAATTCGGAGGCTTAATGAGAGCTGTGGGATCTTCATTAGCTTGAGAGCTGGTGAGGAGGAAAAAAAATCAATGGGAAGGTTATAAAGACCCGGTTGGGCAAGGAGGAAGGGGGTTTTTCAGCAGCACACTGAGATATTAGAAGTGAGACTTTTAACTCTGCAGCCAACACGGCTCATGAGTCTGAGATGAGCAAGGAAATAGCTGCCAGCCCGATGTTATCCTTTGGGACAGCGAAGCCCAAATAGGAGCCATTAGCGCAATGGATTATTGTACAGCCCTGCAGGCTGCCAGACACTTCATAAGCAGCTGTAAGGAAGAGGTCTTTGCCCTGGAAAGTGGACAGTGTAAATTAGTGCCCTGGAGAAAGTCATTGAAGACCCAGCCCTTGCTTTCCCACAGAGCTGTTCATTCCTGTTGCTAATCTTGAAAAGGAAATGAAGGATGCAGTCATCAAAAGCTGTTGTGAAGCAAGGCAGCTGCTGAGATAAAGGCTTATACTTATACTTATAATTATTATTATTATTTCCAGGAATTATACATGGAAGCATTGCTTACACATTAAAAGTCAGTGGCAGGAAATCTCTCGTGGCAGAAAGTTGGCATTTTGTTTTATAACATGCTGTAGGCTTCTGGCGGGTGTGTGTGTATGTGTGCACGCGTGCATGCATGCATGTGCACGTGCACACTCATGCACAAATATGCATGCCCTTTTCTCTCAATGATGGATATGGACAAACCACCAAAATGCAGTGAGTTAATCAGGGGTAGGGACTTCATGCGAAACGTCTGTCTGCTCTAACTCCACATTAAATGGCACAGGGATGGAGGCAGTGTAGCTCTGCTTCTGGAATAAGCTGCCCCAGTTTAACTTCCACTTCCCTTGGGGTAAGAGTGGGCAGGTGGACAGTTATAGCACAAAACCCGCTCCATGGTAAGGCCTCTCGGTGTTCATTCGCTGTGCTTTGTGCAAACTCCTGGGCTGTCTCATGCCAACATGTTACTCCCTTGGCTCAAGTGGGACGAAGACGTGCTTTAGAAGCACGAGGACCTGCGCTGGCTGCTACGGCGGCATTGTCAGTGGTAATTTATCCTCAGAGACTCCCGTGAGAGGTGGTGCACTCTCTAGACCTGACCCAAAGCCCCTTGGCATGGATGAAAATGCTCCCATTGACTCTTGAATCCCTGTTGAAAGCTTTAGGGCCGCTGGTAAAGGTGGGCAGGGGCAGTGCCAATATACCTCCTGACTTTCCCTCATCCATTTGGGAGTGTGGTGAATCCTTCTGTAGGGGGCAGGGCTTGCATTGCCCTCAGTTTGAAGCCCCCATCACTATACAGCCCCATCGCAGAGCTCAAGCAATGCAGAAGGCTCCCCATAAGCAGCAGAGTCTATTTTGGAAAGCAGCCGGCTTTTGGCACATAGCGATGCAGATAATTGTTTCGCGGCTGGGACCGGGGTGGAAAGAGCGTAAGAGCAAGGAAGCGTTAGCAGTTAGCACAGAGAATTGTTTTAAGGGAGGCATTGTGATAGAAGACTACCAGGTAACACTTGCAACCCTTCACTAGCTGCAGGAGGTTTGTGACAGGCTTCAGAGAGGTTGCTGCTCCCATCCCTGAATGATGCAAAAAGTACCAACCGGACAAGGCAGTATGGACCGAGGCCTGCCAGAAGAGCTTCAATCAGATTAAAGAAGCCTCGTCCAAAGGGCCTGTTTTGACTGGTCTAGATTTTAACAAGACTTTC
>JAGPOW010003316.1:195771514-195787182 GCA_030014935.1 Caiman crocodilus | reverse complement strand
CTAGTAATACACATTAACTACAGAGCATGGCTTTTAAGGGACGCTCAGTGTGCATTAGCCTATTTTGATGCGTATTAGCTAAATAGCACAGGATTTTCAGTGACGCTTTAATGGGCATCAAAATAGGCTAATGCACATTAAAGCACATCTGTCAATGTGCTCAGTACAAGCCACATAGGCACATATTTAGGAACTAATAACAAGAATCTTTACTCCAAGTTGGGGAATCAAGGTTGAAGCCAGCAAAGAAAGAGAGAAACCTGGCTATACCGGACCATCACAGGATGAGCATGGTCTGCTACTGTGATACGGCTGTGAAAAATATCTAGTGAAATTCTGGGATTGTTTAATGAGGCATTTTTGCTAGAGACAGGGTAAATATGAGTATCATTACACAAGGCACTATCAAATCCTCATACAGGGTACTGTGTACAGGTCTGGCACCTATATGTAAGCAAGATCCATTTAAACAGATACCTAGAAAGGCCACTAAGATACTTAAGCAAATGGAGTATTACGGAAGGAGATTAGCAGAGTTTGGCTTCGTTAGCCTGGCACCATAATGACAGAAAGGGCCTTTATACATTTCATTAATACATTCAGGGAAGGAGAACTATTTCATTTAAAAGGTAATATGGGTACAAATCTAATTGAGCGTAAATTGGTCCTGAATAAATTTGGACTGGATGCTAAAATGTTTGTATTCTCTAAAAAGTCTTCCGAGTAGCTAAGTGGAGGGGAACCTGATATATTTCAAGCTGAAAATGGATTAATTCAGAGAAGGGATTATACGAGAGGGTCGAGATAAACAGGAAATGTAAGCTTGGGAGATGAGGCTTCAGGTATTGATTTTTTGATCTTCTCTCAAGGGAGGTGAAAGGCGGCTTGGGCACAGCAGGTGATCCCTGGCAGGGGAAAGTGAGGGCTGTTGAGTCTTTCCCAGGGCAGCTCAGCTGCTCTTGCTGCGTGGAGGCATGTCTCAATCGAACAGCCTTCTCTGTTTCTCTCGAAGGCTGCGAACAGCAGAAACAACCCTCTCTCGAATGACTGCATGATTTCTCTAGACTTACAGGTAGGCCCCACAGTTTCCAGCTCTGTACCATACTTGCTTGCACATTAGCTTTTTGGTTTCAGCTAAAAGAAATGGCCTTTCATTTGCTCCGGGGTCATGATCTTCAAACAGTTTTATTGCACTTCCCATGCCCCGGCATCATTCCTGGGCACAGCGTGTCAGTCACCTCTCCCTTGCTGGTGAGACTGACCACAGCCACCCCATTTCATGTACCACTGGTGCATTTTAACACGAGAGGACCCCCACTGCCTATTAGGAAAACTATTTAATGAGGTGGTGCAGCACCACGTTGCATGGTAGCCATGCGGAAACACAAAGATGATTTTGTGCCACCGCAACCTCTTCTCTCCCACAACCCCTGCGCCTCCATCCACGGCTCCTTACAGGTTCCCACAGCCACAATATTCAGTCTAATTCTAGCCACAAATTTCTGGGTGGCCACCAATCTGATACGCTGTATGTGTGTTTAAAAACCAGCGAGGGCATACCGATCAGTTCGTGTGACAGTGTGAACCACAGATTGTTCTTTCTCCTTGGTAGATTTAATTGAACTTCCCTGTTTGAGAATCTGTAGAGCAGAAATTAGTAAATTAAACACACTGTGACCAGCTGATGACTCACTGGGAATGGCTCCAAGCCAAACTAAGCACAAAAACAACGGCAAGAACCAAGGTCTGTGAATGATTCTGTTTTATAACCCATGGGAAGATGGCAAGGACCACACTACAAAACAAAGCAGGCTGGGGACAGAGGGATGCCAGACATCCTGCCGTTCCTCTGGGCCAAGTACGTGAGTCAGATCTGCGACTAGAGCAGAATCCAAAACAGCCTGGTTTGTTAGGCGCTTTGCAAGGCACCTGCTCCAATACTGGCAGGTGTACATGCCACCCGTAGGGAGACCATGGGCCATGTAGCTGCTGTGTTTCTACAAGGTCCTAGAACATTTCTTGAACACGTATGAGCTATGCAACAAGGCCCCAGCAACCATGTCCAACCATCAGAAGATGCAGGAGGCAGCAATGGCAAGAGAAATTGGGTCAACTATGGATTGACTATGGGTCAACTATGGGTTGACTATGGGTCAACTATGGCAGCAACAGCTGCCAGGATGTGTGGGAGCAGATCTTGACTTCAGCAAGGATTTGATATGGTCTCCCACAATATTCTCACAAACAAGCTAACATGTTGGATGAATGGGCCATAAGGTGGATAGAAAACTGGCTGGATCATCACGCTCAAAGGGTAGTAATCAGTGGCACGATGTCTACGGGGCAGCCGGTACCCAGCAGAGTGCCCCGGAGTTGGTCCTGGGGACGTTTTTGTTCAATGTCTTGTCTTCTCTGGAAGATGGGATGTAGTGCACCCTCAGCAAATTTGCAGGTGACACCAAGCTGGGGGGAGTCGTAGATACACTGGAGGGTACGGCTAGGATTCAGAGAGACATCAGCAAATGGGAGGATTGGTCCAACAGAAGTCACATGAAGTTCAACAAGGACAAGTACAAGTCCTGCATTTAGGACAGAACAATCCCCTGCACCAGTTCAGGCTGGGGACTGACTGGCTAAGCAGCAGCTCTGCAGAAAAGGATGTGGGGGACAGGGGACAAGAAGCTGAATAGGAGCCAGCACTGTGCCCTTGTTCCCAAGAAGGCTAAGGGCATCCTGGGCTGCATGGGTAGGTGTGTTGCCAGCACATCGAGGGCAGTGATTCTTCCCCTCTTTTCAGCACTGGTGAGGCCACATCTGGAGTCCTGTGTCCAGTTTTGGGCCTCCCACTATAGAAAGGATGTGGACAAATTGGAGAGAGTCCAGCAAAGGGCAATAAAAATAGTTCAGGGGCTGGGGCACATGATGTGTGAGGAGAGGAGGAGAGAGCTGGGCTTATTTAGTCTGGAGAAGAGGAGACTAAGAGGGGATTTGATAGCAGCCTGCAGGGGGGTTGCAAAGAGGATGGAGCTGGGCTGTTCTCAGTGGGGGCAGATGTCAGGACAAGGAGCAACGGGCTCACGTTGCAGCAAGGGATGGTAAGGTTAGATATTAGGAAAAACTTTCTCACAAGGAGGGTAGTAAAACACTGGAATAGGTTACCCAGAGAGGTGGTGGACTCTCCATCCTTGGAGGTTTTGAAGACCCTGGTAGACCAAGTCTTGGCGGGATGATGTAGCTGGGGCTGGTCCTGGTTTGAGCAGGGGGCTGGACTAGATGTGACTAGATGTGACCTCCTGAGGTCCCTTCCAACCCTCATTTTCTATGGCTCTATGATTCTGTCTTCCACAAGGATCTGTAAAAGGAGCACAACAGAGACTTGGGCTGGCAAGTAGCCCACCAGGCACTCCTCGCATGCCCTGTGGAAGACCAGGAACCTGCTTATGTAGAGGCATGCAAACCTCTGTCTAGGGCTGTGTCAAAATAGGTCTGAGAGAGATGCAGGGATACTACAGGAAGTCAATAAAGGGCATTGGGGAGAAGATGGCAGATGTCACATGGAAAAGAAAAGACTGGCAGAGGCAGGAAAACCAGAGAGAATTACAACAACAATGCCGATGGAGATAATGATGATAATCATGACTATGATGACAAGGATGATGATGGCAGTGAGTGAAAAGATAGGGGAATGGGGAGGGGAGAGGAGGAGGAGGGGTGGAAAGGGGTTGCAGAGGTGGTCCTCTGCGTGATTGTGATGGGCAAGGTGATGGCGATGGGCACATGGGCACGTGGTGCTGTTATTGCAATGGGAGTTAATGGTGTAACAGCGTGTGCTGAGGACTGTCAAGGGAACTGAACCGCTCACAAAACTGGGCTGTTGAAGTAGAGGTCTAGATCTCTAATTAATATATATATAGAAATATATATTTAAAAAAAACCCCCATAAGCACTGTCCATGAAGACAGATGAAGGTCTCTTCTGCAGACTGTTCTAAGGGCCCTCATCATGACTCTTTCAGGAAAATACAATGGGGCTGCATACATAGGCAAGGGGAAGGATGTAGCAATCAGCCCACTTCTCTCTGGAAACAGGGATGCCCCTCTTCTATAACCATATCTGCCTTTAACTTGACAGAGCGGAGTGAGGAGGATCAACGTGACTGCAATGCTTGCACCTTCCTGTCTGCAGTAGGGAGCAAGCATTGGAGACAGCTCTAGCTTAGCTGGACCGGAGCTGAAGACCTCCTCCCAGGAGCCACTCATTACTAATGTCTCTGCATTTGTAAAGGGCCTGTCACAGTGGCTGCAAGGCGTTTGAAGCTCATGGTGCTCTAGGTAGTGGCTTGTTTCACTGTGCTGTTGCAAAGCGTAGGAAAGACCGCAGGGAAGGAAAGAGCAACACAAGACCAGGTGTTGGGGGGGAAAGGCCTTCAGTTAGAGACACCCGCTCTCATTACAACAAGGAACCCTTCTCAGAATAAACGTTGGGAAATTTGAGCGCTGTGTCAGGGGTCTGCAACCATTCGCCACCATAGCTGACTGCCCTTCGTAGCCCTGCTTCCTCCGCCGCGCATCTCTACCTCCAGAGCGCTCAGCTGCCTGGGCTTACCCTTGGCCACTGATCCCCATCCCCTCTGCAGCAGCATGGAGCAGCCGGCTCTGCAACCCAGAGGAGTGCTATGGCGTGAATGCACAACACAGCATGCCCGGTGCCAAATCCGACCTCTTTGCAGGTCATCTCTGGCGCATGGGCCATAGGTTACTAACCCCTGCATAACGACCTGTATTAGATCCCAGGATCTTCTGGGTCCAAACTGGATGCGCTGAAAGGACGCCAAAGTCTGTTGGCGCTAAAGGAGCGTTCCTATTGCATCTTGCTAGTGGAGTGTGCAAAGCTGATGCTCTTAAACTAGAAACAGGGCACAGGTTCAGACACATCTGGAGCAGTTTATAAGATGTTCACCCCCCAGATACTCTGAGGTCAGCACTTTTTTGCTGACTTTCCTTTGGTTGCTGGGGCCAGGGGGGTTCAGTTTGGGGGGCACAGCTGTTCTCTCCTTTTGCCTCTTCATCTCCTGCTTAGTGACAAGGGAGGGCTGTAGTAATACAGGTTTGTAAATCCATAAAAATTGTCAGGGAGCCGGCTGAAGGGCAGGCGTGTTATGCAAAAAGGCTTGACAAGAGCTCATTGGGACCGACTGTTGCAGTGGGTCAGTGGCTCCTTACCACTGCTTAAGTTGTTTAGCGCATACAATGATACCACATAGTCTTGTCCTCAAAACCTGCCAAATGCTTACGGAGTTCAGATGCCTCCAGACTTAGCTGAGCAGGGAGATTTGCATGGCAGTTTTATACTTAGACACCTAAATTCCTGCTCGGTCCGACCCAGGCACCTAAGGTCTCAGTGCCCAGCTGTGCAGCGGAGACACTACCCTGCATCTGCGGTCATCCAGCCCCGCTCGGAGAGCACCTGCCGAAAAGCCCTTCCGGTAAGTAAAGCCGTGGCATCTTGTGAAGAAGCACACATGCTCATGTGTGATGAATAATGTCAGTAGACCCTATTAGAACTAATTTAACAGCAGATATTAAGTACAACCGTGCCTAAAAGAGAACAGTTTGTTATACGATACCAGCCGTTACAAGTTGCTGTATTAAGCTTCAGAGATACAGTATTGTATTAAATAAAGCTTTAAGACAAGGGCAGGTAATTATTTTGGGTGGAGGATTGCTTACTGAGTTTTGGCAAGCCAGTGAAGGCTGCATGACAGGCAGCCAGGGGCAGATAAATATTCATTTTCTAATTTTTTAGGGAACCGCGGGCCAGATAGAATGGCCGAGCGGGCCACATTTTGCCCACCCTTTCTTTAAGAGTACACAAGAACAGCAGTTATTGTATGCAATATGCAATATATTGCAGATCTACAATATTATATATGCAATATGTATACCGGTATGCAATAACAATAGGTACAAGTTACAAGTGCTGCATCAAGTTTCACAGTAAGAGGTATAGTACTGTATTAAATAAAGCTTAATTCTTGATTCTATTCTATGAAAACACATTTGGTCATCTGTCAGGTATCCAGCTTGTAGCCATATGGGCATAGAGGCAAATGGTATCAGAACCCGTAGTAGAGGTGATATCTTTTAGTAGACCAACTAAATTTTGGCAAAAAAAAAGAGTGCACCCGGAAGCTTGCAATTAAAGAATTTTTTTTGCAAAAATCTAGTTGGTCAAATAAAAGATATCGCCTCTGCCATGAGCTCTGATTCCTTTGGTCATCTGGGCTGTTTAGTCTTGGCTTTAAAATGCATCCATCTAACTAAACTAAAAAGAGAATGCTTTTGCTTCGTTATGTTATACCGACCATCACAAGTTAATAGAAGAAATGGTCCTGTTCTGATAACTGAGGGGTCCAGGAGCTGAAACTCAGAAACCTGGGGATGTCGAGTAGCCCTTTCCCATCTCAGAGGTCTCTTTTGAGCATAACCTCCCTGACACCTGCAAGATGCTCCCATGCTTTGGTGATGGAGACTAGCTGAGTACCCAGACCACACATGAGCCTGGACCACTCCTCTCAGAGCTGAGATTACAAGTGTGGCTTTGGTTTTGCCCACCACTGACTTACTAGCCCCTTACTGGCCTTTGCATGGAAGAAAATTGCTCAATGCCGTGCTTTTTAAAAGGGAAATGTTTTTGTTTTCATATGAGATGAGTAACTTTTTTGGTTCATTTCAATAGACTTGTTTGGAATGACCTTTAGATAGTTTTAAATAGTAATATCAATCATTTTTTACAGTAATTTCTTCATTGTTCCTGTATAAGGATGCTGGGACAGATCAGGAGATGATACTCATGTGCAGTTGTTAAAATCTGACTTGTCTTTGACAGCGTTTCCTTTGGGCTGGTTATTTACAGCCTTCATTTCCACTGAATTTCCATTCCTGCTTTGATCATCAGACCAGGGCTGCTTCAGGGGAATTTTGCTCAGGTTTTTTGATAGTGCTGTAGGGCCAAAGGTCTCTAAGACAGACACCCCTATTGTTCTGGATGCTGTCCCTATGCTAGGAAGAGGCAGTCTCTTCCCTAAAGACCTGCAGCGTGGCTAGGTCGGACAAGAGCTTGAGCAGTGCCTAAGGTTTAATCCAGATCGTCGCCGTCTTAATTTTACAGAAGGTAGGCTGGAAGAAGCCACTTCTAAGCACCGGTCCAACCTCCAGCTGTGCCCAGCCCCAGTCACTTCTGGCCAGCTGTACAGAGGGGTGGCAACCCGTCCTCACCTCTACCGAGTCTCCTGTCCTGGACTCTTTGTGTCTGGGTATATTATCTTGCATTTGGCTTCATTAAAACACATTGGATGGATTCGGGACCATTTCACCAGGTGTTTCGTGTCACTCCGTAACACCTTCCCTGTCCTCCTCACTATTTACAATCCTTGTGTCATCTGCAACCTGAACCCGCACCATTTTTCATCAGTAATAGAAATATCGAAGAGCGTCGGGTTGATCTGGTCCCTGGGGGCCCAACTAGACAATGACACAGCAATCTCTTCCCATTAGCAGCTACATTTTGAATGAGCCAGGTCATAATGCACCTAAGCTGATGCCCAGATGGTTGCATACAATACAAGTCATGCTTCCTTTCTCTGACGCACAGGTTTCCGAGTTGTACAAGGTCAACGGCTTGAATGCTTTTACTTTTACCCTCAGTGCCTGCCACTGCTTTTGGTTTCACAGGGGCTGAGTTCATGGCTGCAAGACCACTTACACTTTTTACATCAGACCGTTGTTGGCTAAAAAGCAGGGAGAAGTTGTGCAGGAAGGTCTGGAAGCCAGGCTTCCCACCACCCAGGAGCCTGTCCTCAGCACTGGGCTACGGAGATGCTCTGGCCTCAGGATTGAGCCAAAGTTCACCAAAACCAGTGAGAGCCTGTCCTCTAACGTCAGCAGGCTTGGATAGGGCCCAGTAACATGTATTTAGGCCAAGAGGTGGTGGAGGGGGAAGTGCCCCTATCTGCCTGTTTTATAGTCTGGTGGTGAGAGCACCCTCCGGATGCACGTCGGTTCGAGTCCCTGAAGGCGGAGGAGAGCCGGGAACCCAGATCCCTCCACTTCCTAGTTAACACCCCAAAAAGTTATGGGGGAAGAGGCAGGCTCTAACACCCTGTTTCTGGGTGGCTTTGGGGGCCGCTGTCCACACAGAAAGTCTGACCCGCGCAGGCCTGCTTGACCAGGCTCCTTGGGAAGTTAGATGCGGGGATGCTTGTTCACAAACCCGTGAGCCTTCTGCGGGGTCTAGGCGCCGGACTGATTAGCTCAGCCAAGGTAGCGGCAGACCTGAGCACGTGCAATAGCAGCGTTTTAGGCAAGTGAGCCAGGTATTGCCAAAACCATTTGCATTTCTGGCCTCTCAGGTACCTAAGAGGTGAGGCAGTGGTGTTTGGACTTTGAGGCTTAAACTTTCCACCTCCGTTGGGCAATTGGACACTTATACCCTTTTCTAGGGGGAGATGGTTCCAAATCACTAAGGTCCTTTTGAAAAATTTCCCCCCGTGCTGAAATGTTGCCTCTTTCTGGCTGATGAAAGAAACCAGCTGCCATAGAAACCCCATTGCCAGAGACTGCAAGGGACTTACAAGATGCTCCACCGCCGAGGGAATGATCGCGAAGTCATTTTTGCCTCCTGTAATCTAGATTGTATTGCCTTCTGGCTAACGAGCGAGGAGCTGCGCTGCTACATCCCTCTGGCTTTGTCTCAGTTTAGCAACTGCTCTAAAGTCCGTGGCGTCGTGCTCTGTTCTTGTGTGTCACCGGAGTTCAAAGCCAGCCTCGGTGCCCTTCTCCCACCTCATTTCTTATCGAAGCGTTGTCAACCAAAACAGTCTAAAGCAAACTTGTTTGCCTCCTGGTCTACTTTGCTGCACATGCTAAAGGCCCTGGATGACATCCAAGATCGGGGATCAGTGCCTAACGCTGCCACAGACTTCTTATATGACCCTGGGCAAGTCAATCCCACTGGGACTTCATTCGGTCCATAATCCTTTCCTCTTTCTTAACTTCAGTCTCTTTACAGTAATAAATTCTTCTGGGCAGTGACTCTCTCTCATGATGCAGATGACTATGGGACCCTCATGTTGGACAAGGCCCTTGCACCCTGTGTACTACTACTTTCCCTGGAGAGTTTGTGCTACTGGGCTGTGTGTGACCCATATTGCAGGTTTGTCTACAAGCTCCATCCAAGCCTACCAAAATTGTTGGACAGACTCTCCAAAGTTTTTGGTGAACCTGGGCTCAATCCCAAAGCCAGTAATTATGCAAATGGTACCTAATGCACATTGGCCAAAGGCAAGTCATTTTGTCAGCCCAAGTACAACACACGACAGGGCAAAAACCCAGGGGATACGCTGTGCCTGGAGTGGGTCTGCAGCCCGACTGCTGGGCTGAACTGGTCCTGTGCTGTCTTTTAATAGCCGCCTTGTGTAACACCCACGCACACTTGGGGCCGTGCGTGGTAAAGCGTGGCCTGGTTTCTCGTTGCTGTGCACCTTGTGTTTTCGGTGTGACATAATCGTTGCCCATGTGCCTCCTCTAGGGCCGGAAAGGACCACCTCGCGCCCCCTCCTCGCGTCCAGACCCTTGAGCTCCCTCACCAGTTTGGAGACTCTGGCCACGTCCCCAGGAGCGGTGACCGCCTTTAAATGAATGCATCTGCATTAGCAGTGTTCAAACGATGCTGCTTCTGACTGGGACGCTGTAGAGACGTCAGAAAAGGTATTTAAGGGCCAGGCTACTTGGGCTGGGTCCCTTTTTCCTCCTGGGGCTGCTGAAACCTGAAGGCTGAACTGGGGGCCAGAAAAGCCTGCTTCCCGTGCGGGGTCTTGCCCCGCTCTTCACTGAAGAAGCAAACTGAAGCTACGTGAAGGGAAAGCCTTAGACACAGGGAGAGAAAAACCTGTCTTAGGGATTGAGACCCCTGCTCTCTCCCTCTTCTTTCCCCCTTTGGTTTTTGCTGGGGGGTCCTGGCAGCTACTGGCCCCCCGCGTTGGGGACCGTCGTGTCTCCGCATGGCGGTATAGCTGAGCCTGGGCCCTTCTTGCTGTTTCACAGCTGTTGCATTGCAGCCCAGCTGTGTGGGGCTGGTAGATTTGGGCCAGGGTGAAGCCCTTGCACTTCTGTACAGGCCTGGCCAACTGATTGCCACCCAGGCCAGGCCCAGCAAAATAGGCCTGGGCCTTCTTTTGTCCCTCTTGCAGTTTCTACCTCAACCGAGCGGTGTGGTTGGGCACTAGCTGTAGTCCGAGCCCAAGCCAAGACAGTCCTGGCCCCTCTTTTGTTGTTTCATAGCTGTTCGGTCCCAGCATAGCAATGTCCGGGCTACAGAAATAGACCCGGTGCTCTTGTGTTATATGTGCAGAGCCTGGCGCGTGTTCTTGCTTTTCTGGCTCTGTGTCCTGACCAAGCAACGTGGCTGGAGCTGGTTGCAGCCCAGGCTCTTTTGCTGTTTGGCTTTTTTTGAGTTGCCTTGCAGTTTCCTGCCCCAGCCGAGCTGGGATTGGGACTTGAAACTTTGGGGTGTGATGCGCTGCTACAGGGAAGTGGGGATCAGTGCGACAGCTTCACAGGGAGCAACAAGGGGCCCTTTGCAATGCAGAAGGACCTATGCTCTCTAGCAGCTCCCTACGGTGCAGCTCAGAGCACTCTCCGGCGTGGGCCCCCACTTTGCAGCCCATTGCTGACGGGCAGATGTAGGGGTGCAGGCCCCCAGAACTACCCCCTGGGGAGTCCCGAGTCCCAGACTGCCTGGGGATGGGTAAAGCCTCCCCTATAGGCTTTGCTTTGTAGTTTATAGCATCTGAAAATTATATTTAGTGTTCACTTTTGTGTTTTCTTTCGTCTTTGTAATGCATTCGGATTTTGTATTTGCACGGCTGGCAAGGGAAGGGTTGTTGGTTGTAGTGGACGCCCTAGTGACTCATTTAGTGTTTCCCAGGTAGCCTGGGTTGGGGCTCGAGGCAAGGTAAAATATATTTACTACCCCAAAATTGATCCTGGCCCTTGATGCTGCTAACGGGTGCTGAGCAGAAGGGTTACATTCATTGCCACTCCCCTACTGACGAACTTCTGGACCCGTGCTGAGCCCTGCGTGGCTGGATTTGGACATGTGGGGTCAAGCTGGCTGGCTCCGGTGGGATTAGGCCACGTATGGGTCGGATTCAGCGTGCTAGGTGGCATCTGTGGACTGACCCCACACAGGGTCTGGCCCACGGACTCACCCGGCGTAACTCGTCGGCTCTGCGGAGCCAGACAGGTGGGCTAGGCAGACACTTGACTGGCATAGTTTAGACAGGGAAGTTTAATTGGCAGCCCAGGGGCCACGTGAGTCCCCCAAGGTGTTAACAACCAGCCCGTGGACTCCTGCTCTGGATGCCAGCACGCCAGCAGCTGCTGCTCCCTCTCCCTTCTCCGGCTTCTGCTGCCTGACTCGACCCCTGGGAGCGGGACCAAGGGAGCCCACGGCTGGGTGGACCCAGGGCACCCACCCGATACAGCGAGTCACCCACAACAGACAGAGAAACCCACGTGGCACGATGGGCACGGGGCACTGGGACAGCACGGTGGGGTGGGGGAGCACATGCCCTATAGCAGCGTGGCGCGGCATGTCTCCTATGTACCGGGAAGCCCGTGCAGGGGGTGACAAGAGACATCAGGCCACTCAGGAGTTGGAGGCTGGACTCGATGTGGCTTCGAGGGCTGCTCCAGGCCGACTTGCCTGTGAGTCTAGGCATATTGAGCGTCTTTCATTTCGCTGACAGCGCAGTGACCAGGTCCACGAGCTACATCCACACACTTGCCCTGACAGGCTCTCTATAGGGACGTAGGGAAGTGCTATTACCCCATGACAGGAGAGAACGGAGGCACAGAGAGGTGAAGCGACTTGCCCAAGGCCACAAAGAAAGTCAGTGGCAGAACTGAGAATACAGTCCACGTCTCCCGTGACAGCAGCTTATCACAGCATCGCCGATCCTCTTCCCGTCCCCTAGTTTTCTATGATCCTATCATAACTCAACCCCAGGGGGACTGTGACCCAGCACCGCCGGTCTTACATGCTACAAGGACGCGGGCCAAGGGAGGCCCTTCATTCGCTGCAAAGAGTAGCAAACTCATTGCATCTGTGGGCTGGCAATTAGGCAAGGACGTGGCACGTAGCACGTCTGCACGTGCAGCACCACACTCTCTTTGTGCGACGTGTCACACATACACCATAGAAACAAATAACACCGGGAAATAGCTGTTTACACGTTTGGTTCAGACGGATGCCTGGCCACTTCCCAATCTAGCACCACGTCACTAACCTGCAGGCAGCTCTGGGGTGGACGTAGGCAGCAAATACTGGGCCAAACTCTGGTGTGGAAGACAGGTGCCTGCTTGCTAGTGATTAACTGACCTGGCAAGAAAGCAGGCCTTGCTTTGTCCTTTGGTGCTGCTTTACAATGCATAAAATGGCTCCCTGGTGCTCAGCAAAAATAAAAATGTGCATGTGTGCACGTGTGCATGTGCGTGTGCATGTGTGTGTGCGCGCATAATTGGATGTGGGCTTACTTCAGCCATAGCTGGACTACCAAGCTCCTACTGCTTTGCTTTTGGAGGCGAAACCCCTGGGGAACCGAGGGGGGAAACGTTCTTGCTTCCCCCGCCAAAGCAGGGAATTTTTTTGGCCAAGTTTCCCGCTGTCTGTAGGGGGCCAAACACATTTTAAACAACTCTCTCTCCCTCACTGAGGGTTTCAAAGAAACTCACTCTACAGCCTTCCCTTCTTGGCTGTTTGGTTTGACTCTGGCCTCTTGCAATATTATAATCCCGCTGCCTGGCCTCCAACAAAAGCAAGGAGATCAAATCCCACGTTTGCCATGCAAGAAGTGAAGAAAACAGGAAGAAAACTTCCCTGAGTCCCATTTTTTTTTTTTTTGCATAAAAGCACAAACAACATTGTTCTTTGCAGTTTGCTTTTAGG
The DNA here is from genome assembly GCA_030014935.1 of Caiman crocodilus. Classification (NCBI taxonomy): domain Eukaryota; kingdom Metazoa; phylum Chordata; order Crocodylia; family Alligatoridae; genus Caiman; species Caiman crocodilus. The sequence goes on along the minus strand of JAGPOW010003316.1, from coordinate 195,774,174 downwards.
AGTGGGCTGCTGGCAAACCGTTTCCCCCGTCCCTTGCGCCTGAGTTTTGACAGCCCTAAGCCGTGCAGATCGCTGGGCTGGGCTGAACCTCTTAGAAAAACAGCTCCCAAACTTTTTGGACCAGCTGTCAACCTTCAAAACTGTCAACCCTTAGGCAGAGCTACTCAACAGGTATTTGCCTCAGTCTTCACAAAAAAAAAATCGAGCTCCCAGACACCTGATAGGGATTATCTGGATAAGGAGGGGATAACAGAAGAGCCAGGCAGAGAGCTTTTGTTGGGTGTGAACGGATTCACGTTAGCAGGGCTGGATGAGGGTCCTGCTAGGGAGGAGATCTCAAAGCCCTTGTCGACGATCTTCATGAAGTCGTGGGAGACGGGCCAGGCCCCAGAGGACTGGAAAGGGGCCAGTGTAGTGCCCCTCTTTGAAAAAAAGGCAAGGAAGAGGAGCCAGGGAACTACAGACCAGCGAGCCTCACCTCAATCCTTGGGAAGTTACTGGGGCATAGCCTAAAGAAGGCCATTTGCAAGCATCTGGAGGAAGAAAGTCTGCTTGCAAGCAGCCAGCATGGATTTACAAAGAGCACATCAGGCCAAACAAATCTGGCCTCCTTCTACTTGGCTGGATGAAGGGAAGGCTGTGGATATCATGTATCTGGCCTTCGGCAAGGTTTTTGGCAAAGTCCCTCACAACCTTCCCATAAACAGATTGCGGAAATGTAGATGGGATAAAACTACTACAAGGTCGACAACTACTACAAGGTACCACAACCACTACGAGCTAGAGAACTGGCTCAATAGCCACAAGCAAAGGAAGGGTAATTGCACGTGGAGCCATGTCCGAACGGCAGGAGGTTTCGAGCGGAGTCCCACAGGGGTCTGTCCGAGGCCTGGTGCTGTTCAGCAGGCTTATTGACAACTTGGATGCTGGCATAGAGACCTTCTTGAGTAAGTCTGAGGATGGCGTGCGACCACGTTGGAAGAGGTGAGCACAATTCAGAAGGCTCTCAACAGATCCTTGCAGCCAACAAGGTGAAGTTCAACGTGGGCAAGTGCAAGGGGCTGCACCTCGGGAGGAATAATCAAAAGCACAGATACAAAATGGGGGACTTGAGGCTGGATGGCAGCACGATAGAAAAGGACTTGGGAATCTTAGTAGACCCCTGACCTACTACTGCGAGTCTGCAGCGTGATGCAGCTCCACAAAAGGAAAATGCAACTTTGGGCTGCATCAACAGAAACATGGGGTGCAAGACACGAGAGTTGGTAGTGCCTCTCTGCTTGGCCTCGTTTGAAGTAGTATGTGCAGTCTTGGGCTCCACATTTTAAAAAGGGCGTAGAGAAGTTACAGAGGGTCCAGAGGCAGGCAACAAAGACGTCCAAGGGCTTGGAAGGCAAGTCATATGAGGAGAGGCTGCAGGAACTAGGCATGTTCAGCTTGTGGAAAAGACACTTAAGAGGGGACATGGCAGCAGTCTTCAAACACCAGAAGGGCTGCCACCAAGAAGAGGGACGCACCTTTTCTCTTTTGCTGCAGAGAGGAGGACATGGACCAGTGACTTGAAGTTGCAGCAAGGTAAAGTCAGATTGGATCTCCAGAAAAACTTCTTCACTGTGAGACTGGTGAGGCACTGGAGGAGATGCCTGGGGAAGGTGTGGACTCTCCATCGCTGGAGGTGTCCACGAAGAAGTTGGAGAGTCCCTGGTGGGGGGTGACCTAGGCCTAACTTTGCCTACTTTCTACTATGGGTATTTTCCAGGCTTCTGGGCTTTGCTACCTCCCCACACTGCTTTTTTTCTGTGTTACGTGTCAGTGTTTTTAAGTCTCTCCAGAAGCATTGGATGTTGGCCAAAGCTAAGGCTGGGGACTTCAGCTAGGGTGTACCAATGATCCTGCTGGACCCCAAACCGGAGGTTCCTGGCGTTAGGGTCTTGCGCCTCCTCTCAGGGTCAGACGGGTGATCACCATATTTGGGGAATTTTACCCCATAATCACATCTGGTATGGACTGTGGGGGTTTTTGCCTTCCTCTGTAGTGGGGGACATGGCCCTTTACCCAGGACCTCTTGAGCAGGGGTTCCCCTGCTTTACCTGTGCCAGGTTAGGGTGTTAGATCTATTGTGTCAGGGTAGACAGTGTCTTATGTAGCGTTAGATTATAGTTGTATGGGGTGGTTAGGATGGGGCTGATCCTGCTAAGCTTAGGCAAGGGGTTGGACTAGATGACCTCTGAAGGTCCCTTCCAGCCCCACTTCTCTATGACCATGACTCTAAACCTTCTCTTGGTTCATCATGTAGCCTTCTCACCACACTCGGACTTGATAAGGAGGAGGGTCTAGTTCATAGGCCATTTTGCATGGCATTTGGGACCACAGCTGATATTTATTGACATCAGCTGATAAGAAGCTGATACGAAGGGTGAGGCATGGCCCCTAGTTCTGCCTGCCCGACTAGCTCAGGTGGCAGAGCATGAGACTCTTAATCTCAGGGTCGTGGGTTCAAACCCCACGTTGGGCGTGTGGCCCTTTGATCCCATGCGTGCATCTTGCCGACTGCACAAGTAGGCAGACAAGAACAGGATGGGATTCAATGTGGACAAGTGCAGGGTGATGCATCTGGGGAGAGGCAACCCCCAGCACACATACTGGCTGGGAAGCTCCCC
>JAGPOW010003316.1:195721679-195734258 GCA_030014935.1 Caiman crocodilus | reverse complement strand
AATCAGTGGTTCCCAAGCTGCGCTACACGTGCCACTCAGGTGGCATGAGCCTGTTGTCCAGGGAATGCCACCAGACTCTAAAAACAACCACGTGCTTTCCAAAGGACCGTTGAGACAGGCATGCCAGCGGGCCAGAAAATGCCCAGCAAGCACACTTCCCTCTCCTGGCTGCTTTCAGCCGTGACGACCCTTGTGGCCCGTGCAGCACCCTTGTTTTATCTGTACCGTGGGTACAGTCCAAGTGGGTGTGGGACTGCCACCTGGAGCACATCTGGCCAGCTGTCTGCCAGCTTCTGTTGCCATCCTGTGCAGAGAGCTACAGCCACTGAAGGGGCCGCGTGGAAGCCCGTGTCGAGCCCCTCTCCCAGTCATAGACGGGGGGCTGGTTCAGAGCAGCTGCAAAACCTGCACTTAGAGGGACCCTGGGGTGAAAAGGTCCCCGCACCTGGAGGAGCTGTCTGCACCCTAGCTGCCCAGCCTTGGTGGGACCTGGCAGTGCAGGTTCATCTGGCTGGTCTCTGCCAGGTTGGCTGAGTCTGGAGGAAAGGCTGGCTAAGGAGAAAGGGAAGCCTCTTAGCTCTTTACCAGAAGAGCAGTCTTTTGATTGCAGTCGGTGGCCCCGCGAACCACTGTGCAGCTTGCCCATCACCGCAGGGGCCCTGCGTGAGAGGGGGCCAAGCTACTGAAGAGCAGAAGGTCTCCTGGATGACACCCAACTCAGGTGGCCATAAGTGCATCTCTCCCCTGCCTTCGCTTCTCCGCCTCTTGGTTTCAGATATGCTTGCCTGGCAAGGGAAATACCGTGACCACAGAGGCGGTCTTCCTAGTCGCTCCAAGGAAAGACCGCTCTCCTGGCACGGGGAGAGTACCTACCAAGGTAAGGTATAGTAAACCTCCCACTTAGTGGCTGCAGTGGGAAGGTCTTGGCTGTGAGCCCACTTTATGGAGATGGGAGTCTCCTCCCTAGCTTGCTCCGAGAGCCGTATGGCTAATGCCAAGAAAAGCTCGGGGGCATCCAAACCCCAAGTCTCCAGGCTTGGGCCTGCAACTAGGATGCCTGCCAAAGGTTTTGGAAACATCTGAAGCCCCAGACGGAGGTGGAGGATGTTTGCTGGTAGTAGGGCCACTTATGGTTCTGGACACTTGGATCTGGAATTTGTTTGGGCTAATTTGGCCTGGAATACATCCAATTGAAAAAAAAAATCTCTCCCCTGCTTTCTGACCCCTGCCTCCCTCTGCCCACGTCCAGCCAGGGTCTCTTCCCTGCGACCCCCCTGCTTGTTAACATGCTTCCCCTTCTCTGTTAACTCAGAGCGATGCACAGAGCGTCACCAAAGGCTGCAAAGTCTGGTTCGTGTTCAGCAAAAACCCAGGTAAGAGTATCAGGAACTTCGGACTTAAATGCAGGCAATCAAGGCATTGAATGGAGCTCTGCGGCACAGCAACGTATATCAGTGCATCACATATGACACAGTCAGGTTTTTTCTTGTAATCACTGCGGAGAAAACTAATAGTAACAGCTGCTTCGTCATTTCTTTTTGACACGCTGCCTAAAAAGTGAGATCTTTAGAAAGACGTGTTTATAATCACACATTATAAGCTCTCTCCAGCATGTATTTTACAATGGAGTCCAGATGGAGTAAACGAGGCCTACAAAAAATCATGCCCAGCAAGAAGAGATTTGCCTGTGGCATTTTAAATCTTAGGGTGTGGGGTTGGTTGGGTGGTTTTTTTTTTTGGAAAGGGATATGTGACGTCCTGGGAACACTGCCTCGAAGTATTAGCTTAGCATGAACTTCTTCTATTTGCAATGAACAAAGCCTGTGCCCCTAAATCCCCTAGACTGATTTGAAAACCTCAGCCTGCCAACCCACGAACTTGCTGCATTTCACTTCATTCCTGTGCTGGTTTAAAAGGACAAGACCATGGGCTGAACTGCAGTCAGTTCATTAATTAATCGAATCTGTCACCCGAGCAATTAGTTTAATCCGTCGTCGGCGCGCACTCTAACCGCTATATCTTATGTGCCTCTGCCCGTTCTCCTCCCCTGCAATGGGGCCCCAGAGCATTACACGCTGATTCGGCCTTCTCTTTATCCCTCTTTAGCCGCGTGTTTGTTGTTCTGTGTTTCCCTTCCCTTTGGCTTTTAGGGCAAGAGACCAGCTTCCCCTTCGGAGGGTGGACTTGAAACTTGATCTGCCGGTTTGACTTGTGTGGGAGAATTGGACGGAGCTGTCAGCATCCCCTGAGTGCTACCCTGAGCGTGATTACAGTACAGCTTGTCCCACTTGATACAGAAGAGTGTGAGCCTGAGAGTGCGAGGCAGGAAGCCAGGAACGAGAGCGCTCGAGACGGGGGAGCGTAGTACCCACACAGTTCCCAGCACGGCGGGGGCTGGTCCAGGGTTACAAAAATGAATGTCAGGAATCCAGGAGAGTCTGATCAGACGCGCTCCCTTTCCAACCCTCGCATTTATATTGTATGCTGCTCGCCCCGTCGTTGATCCCTGCAAAGTTCAGTTGAGCTTTTCCTCTCTGTTTGTCATGCCTGCCTTGTTTGTGCATCACAGACACGACTAACAAGGTCGATTCGGACCCTCGAAGAGCTCTGGCCTAAGCCCATTCTTGGAAATGTCCACTCCCAGCTAGCCAGGTGCTCAGCAGCGGTGACCTTAAGGTTGCTGGGGCCCTGGGCAAGAGAGTCATTTGCTCTCATCATTACTTTCGATGACCTATAAGCAAGTCAGACATTTGTTGCAAAGTTTTGGGGCCCCTTAAAGTGTGGGGCCCCAGGCGGTCACTCAGTTTGCCCTCCCCTAAGGCTGCCACGGTGCTCAGGCTCTTGTTGGGGTGAGCAGTCTTGCAACGATATCATGTTAACTGTGCATTAAAACAAAGGAGGGCAGGGATGAAAACATGCTCTTGTCTGCATATGAAAGCGTTCACTGTGTGAGAAGCAAGTGTATTGGGGCAATCTCCTTTACTAGACCAACTGTCTAGCTGGTCAAGATAGTCTGGTCAAAGAGAGCAACAAACCCCCCCCCCCCCCCAAAAAAAACTTTGCTACTTACAACAGCTCTCCAAGCCTATACGCCACTTTGATTATACCACTGACATGCCTCATCCCAATATAGCCCAGTCCTGCAGAGTATTGAACCGAAATGGATTGACTGCCTCTCATCTCAAGCTTTGCCCATGGCTCTCAGAGTTAGGATACTCCATGAACAGCGCTCTCCACCGCCTGCTGAGCCCTGGGGTGCCCTACCGAGGTTTGTAGAGGGTCCACATACGAATGTGTCCACTAGGCCTGGCCAGGAAAGTGCAATTCAATTCCACAAAAGACTATCAGCGTGGTGGGTCCCGGAGCAGGGTGCAAAGTCAGACCCCTGCAAACTTCTGCAGAAGTGAAGTTTTGTGATGTTCGTGACTTGATGTAGTCTGCAGGTCTGCAGGGGAAGCGCTTGCTCCCTAATGCGCACTTGCGCAGCTGGATCTGAGCGCTGCCGCTTTGGATGAAAAAGCCAGGCCCTCGGCAGGTGGGAGAAGACCCCATCTTCCTTCCCCGGGGGCTGCCGAGCCCTGTTTGAACTAGCTAAGTGCCTGCTTGCAGGGCCCCATCCACGCCAATTGAACAAGGTGGGGCTGACTGTTACACTGGGCAGCTCCCCGGCGTGCTCCTCCATTCAGTTGGAGAGAGGCTTGAATGGTGCACCTCGAGCGCTCTTCGACTGGGGGAATTGCAAGGGCATCTATGTAGAACCACTAAGGATTAGTTCAATCCACCTTCAAAGCGCAGGTGAAGCATGTCATACTGGCAGCTAATGTGGAGTCACTGTTCTGGGCCATTTCCCTGTGTAAACACACCCTTCATCTCAACTGGGGCAAATTTTGAGCTTGAGCGGGTCTTTGAAATGGCGTAACTACTTCAGTAACGGGTGTGACTGTGCTGCCACTGCAGCCAGCCCAATGCAAGCCCTACCTTGGAGTCATTTATACCTGTATAAAGAGGCCTTATATAAATATATACCTGTGTAACAGGGCTCATACAATATCTACATCCATATGAAGCTTCTGTATAAGCCAAAGAGGTGTTTCCACACCAGGAGGCTTGTACGACCTTAGCTATACCAGTATAATACCTGATGTAGACAAGGCAATGAAACGCTTTGCTGTGCAGGAAAAACTTCCAAACGTGAGTTGGGTATAACCAGCACGTGTCACTTCTGGACTCTAGGCTGCCTGACATGATAGCTCTGGAAAGCATCAGGTGCCCGCTGTTAACTCTGGGACCTAATCATGTCTCCTGAAATAGTAACACCTTCAGAGATAACACTGAAGACAGCTTGAGTAGAAATCCAGCCCATTTCCTTACCTCCCTATTGAAACTGCTTTCGCTGCTCCACCCTTTCCCACCCCAAATCGCTAAGTGCAGCTGCCAAAACTTCCCTCCGACCCCTTGGGAATTTGTGCCAAGCCGCGATGTATTTTTGGGACCGATGTGTGCAGCACTGCGGGGCCACATAGAGATAACGAGAGTTATAGCACGTTGAACAATACAGGGCTGGGCAGCACCAGAAGTCCCAAGCGTTGAGCAACCGTGAGTCAGACCCCACCGGATCGTGACGCTAGCTCTAGAAAATAAATGCCATGGTCTTTGCTTGCTCGCTTCAGGGGTCACAGCCTGTGGGGTTGATATTTTCACATCCTTTCCTGCAAGGACACGGCTTAGAAACTTTCTTCTTCTTTTCCAAATGAAAGAGGGAGCTGAGGTTTTTTGCCATCATCCTGAGACTCCAAAAGCCATCTGTGAAGCTGATGCTGGCAGAGAGAGAGCAGAGTGATGGTGGGCAACATAACTGAGCCGGGGGGACCGAGATGCTCCATCCCTACGTGGGTCCGGGCACTACGAATGCAGCGACTACCGCAGTGCTAGGTGATTGTGCTGCTGCTTCGGGTGCCGCAACACCTGGCACTGCCCCGTGCATCGTGGCGCCCGGGTGCGGAGCTGCCCGGCTACACGTCTGGTTCTGGCATCCACCCTTTAGAAAAATGCTGAAAAGCAGAAGGGGGGGCAGAAAAAAGCCACAGAAATAATTCAAGGGCTGGAGAAAATTGCTTGGGGGCGGGGGGAGGTTAGGAAAGGTTGGATGAAAAGAATTCAGTCTGCTTAATTTATTGAAAAGATGGTTCAGAGGTGACTTGCTCATAGTGTATGGGGAGAAAACACCATCCATTTAGGAGTCTCTGGTTTAGCGGAGAGCGGCGTGACAAGTCAGTGGCTAGACGCTGGAATCAGATAAGATGGGAAAGAAAGGGGGATTGACCATTGGTGCAAACTACCCAGAGGAAGAGTCGAGTCTCCTCCTCTTGATGTCTTCCAGTCAATGCGGGATGCCTCTCTGGAGGTCACGGGGCTAATACAAGGGAAAGTGAGTGAGACACGAGGCTGGTGTTTCACAGGAGGTCAGCAGGGACACTTTGATGGTCCATCCTGGCTTGAGACTGAATCTCTGAAAAGCAAGCGTTTCAATCCAGGCGAAATCCTGCGGGACTTGTGCTAGGCTTGTGAGAATTAGCCCAACTTCCCACTGCATCCACTGCATCGTTCATTTGTGTAGCTAGGTTGATAAAACACCCAGCTAATAACTGGTGCTAGTGGACCTCCCACTCAGACACCCCACGGCACCACCAAAATATGAGATTTGCTGCTCTGCTTATGTCCAGGACTCTACACACCTGACCCCAGCCCTACCCCAAGCCCCAGCCCTTATCGACGTCTGAAATTGTTTGACTGACTTTCACCCGCCAGCTATGATCTTTTTTATCGTCACGTCCCTCTGCGCATCCTTTTCCTGGCTAGCCTTAAGGGTGCCTAGATGCAGCAAGAAGCCTCTGGACCAACCCAGCTCCTTCCAGAAAGTCTGCTTGATCCCGAGAGGTGGAGCTGGGACGCTGGGCTCATATCCAGAGCTGGACTTCTTGGTGTTGGAGAGGAATATCAGAGCTGAGGTTCCTGTTTGGCTCATTAGAGTAGCGGGAACCTGCCACGAATGTGTCCTGGTCATGCAACTGGCTCAGCGTGGGCAGACCCCTGCCATTGCACAGACAGCCGTGGACCCCATGGGAGCTCTGCGGGCTTGCAGGGCTAGGCCTGCACTGAGATATCTGCAGGATGAAGGCTTTAACCGGCAGGGGTTGGGGATATGGTTTGATCAGGTGAGAAAGACAAGAGCCACTGGCAAACCTGGATACCAGCCCCTCTGCCTCCCTTCCCTCCATGCACAAGTGCCTGGGTTTTGGCTTGGGCCCACCACCCCTACCCAACCCAAAGGGTTGCCAGCAAAATTCAAAGCCACTTTGCCAGCGTTGAGATTTCTCAGTGGCTTGGGTCTCTTCGAGTCCCCCAGAAAAATCGGTCGTGGGCAGCAAGTGGAGACTGCAAAAACTGCAAAACCAGACATCCGGCTGGAAACCTTATTTCTCACAGATCTCGGATGACTTTTACAGATCAGGATGTTTCTATGCCAGGAGGGCAAAACCTTTCGGAGATACAAACCGGCGCAACAGTTTTGCCAGGCTCTCCTCCCCACCTTGCCACCTTTCCGTACGCTGCGCCCGACGTGAACAGATGGCGGAAAAATACAAACGACAGAAATATTTCTATATTTACCATAAGAAACACGAGACTGTTGCGTATTACAAAAATAAAAGTGTGCAGTGTCACCCCAAGTGTGAACATACACATGCACTTTCTTTTTTTCAGTATAAGTTAGTAGGTTTAAAACAAAAATAAAATCTTCCAGTCAGCACCGCTCCTGCTCTGGCTAACCTAAATGCCTTCGGAAAGTTCTGGATTTGGGTGTCCCAGGTAGGGAGACCCTGGGGGGATAAAAGGTTAAATAAAATTGGACTCTTTCTAGCTGGGCAGGGGATCTCTAGTAGTGAATATTCAGGAAGTAAAGGAGAAACAACCCCTTTGCTCCTCACCGTTTCAACCCCGTGGTGCATACGGGCGGTTCAGGGTTATTTTTGCCTAAAGTGACTTATGTTCCTTTTTAATTGTAAACACTAACCTGGGAGGAAAAGATTCAGGTAACCTTGGTTTCCTGCTGGCAAAATCACATTGGCTCAGGCTTAACCTGTACTTGCATGTTTTGCAAGCACAGCTCTGTTGGTCAGGCCTGGGAGGAACTAAGCTCCTTTGGCGGCCGAGCTCGGGCTGCAGCGGTCCTAGTGTCGCCCCAGAAGGACCCGTTTGCTGACCTAGCTCATTCGGTCCAAGGCACTGGCTGAAATGAGTTTGCCGGTATAAACGCCAGAGGTACTCAGGCAACCTCTGTTAGCTGGAGACAACCCCTCCGAACGGGCCCCAAATTGCCCCAGCCCCAGCACCGGAGGAAAGGTGACCTCGGTAAGCAAGCTGGCGCCGGCTGAAAAGTGGGAAAACAATTTTGTGATCAGCTTCCAAATCCTCTCCATTTCCTGGGGACCCACTTTCCATTTCCTGCGCTCAGATTTACGCTGACATTTCTTTTGCAATTAAACTCACTATCGGCCTGTTTCCAACAACCCAACACCCCCCGGCTTCTTGCCTGTTTCAATAAAAGGCTAACGGCAGCCAGGTACAGCCGCATCTCATTTGCCCTCATTCGTAGTAGTGTAGTGAAAGGATGGGTGAATCTGATGGAAGAGAAGTGTTTGAGCTATAGATCTGGAGGAAGGTTTGCAGATGGGATTATTATGGACCACCTCAGCAGCACCATAGTTGCAAAAAGTCATTACAGAGGTGATGTACCCATTCAGTACCATGCAGGGTTGAAGACAAAACACCACCAACTCCTGGCAATGGCAGGCAGAAAGGCAGCATGCAAGGACTCCCGTCACACATCAGGGAAGCCCTGCCGCCACGAAGGGGAGTGCTCTGCCATGAGACGGGGCAGTGCACAGGCATGTCAAAGGCTACGATTTTACATCCTTGGCTATCATGTTCGTGTTGTCACTGGTGCCCATGTTACTGCTGGCAGCGTTCTCCAGGGCCACTGCCCTCTGCATTTGGGCTGGCGTTTTCTTGCCTGTGAACTTCATGAACCTTTGTCCAGCCAAGAAGTATAAAATGGGATCCAAGCAGCTGTTGGTACTAGCTAGCGGCCTGGTCACTTTGTAGGCTATGTTAATGGCATTGAGGGTGCTGCAGCCAAGGTCCCAGCTCCGGAAGGAATAATACAACGTGCGAGTGATGTGGAAAGGCAGGAAGCAGACGATGAAGACCACCAAGACGATGATGATCATCTTGACAGACTTCTTCTTGGAGTTGGACATCCGGGAGGTCCCCTGGGTGGGCTGCAGCAGCTTCCGCGCCATCAGGCAGTAAGACACAATGATGATCAGAAAGGGGATGCAGAAAAGAAGCACCAGCATCACCGAGCTGTAGATGACGAACTGGCCGAAGAGCTCCTTGCTTGACGTGTCATGGCAGGTAATCGTGTTGCACTTCATGGAGGTGGTGACAAAGAACAGCACCGGCGACTGGCAGATGATGATCACCAGCCAGACAATGCCCGACACCCGCCGGGCGTAGCGGACGTGGCCCCACTTCAGCGACTTCAGTGGGAAGCAGATGCCCATGAAGCGGTGAACGCTGATGCAAAGGAGGAAGAGGATGCTGCAGTAGAGGTTGGTGTAGAACAGGAAACGGACTATTTTGCACAAGCCCACACTGAAGGGCCAGTTGTCCCCCTTGGCATAGTAATACACCAGCAGGGGCAAGGAGACCACGTACAGCGTGTCCGACACCGCCAGGTTGAACATGTAAGTGGTGGAGGCGTTCCAGGTCTTGATCCTGAAGAGGAAGATGTAGAGCGCCAGCAGGTTGAGACACAGCCCCACCACACACACGATGCCGTAGGAGACGGGCAGCAGGACGTACTTGAACTCCTCGTCAAATTTGCATTTGTAGGGGTTTTCGTCCGTGGCGCAGCCCGCGGAGGAGGTGTTGGTGCTCTTGGTCCAGGCGTGCAGCACGGTGAAGTTCTCCATCACCCTGGAAAACAAAAGGCGAGCGGTGAGCAAAGAGCAGGCAGGCCCCCAAAGCAAGACAACGGATACGCTTGGATCAGCAAACTTAATGCTGCGGCTGGATGATGCCCAGTGTCTGGTGTCACACTGTAATTGCTATGTATATCATAATAGTGCATAGAGGCCCCAGTGCAGAGGATGGCCTCACTGTGCCGGGTCTCACAGTAAGAGACCACCCCTGTTACAAAGAGCTGACAGTTTAGCAGGCAAAGGTTTGATTAGCTTCATTTCATATACGCAAATGTGAAGCCCAGAGAAATGAATAAACTCACCTAAGGCCATACACAAAGTCGGCGGCACAGCCAAAACTCAACCCCAGAGCTTCGGCGGTGAATATCCTAGGTGAACACCCTAATCACAGGCCCCACCCATCTCGCGAAGGACGTGCAGGAACCTGGTTACACAGCCGGACCAGAAAAACCGGTCGGTTTTCAGACCAACAGCGAAGGAAAGACACTCCTCCAAGCCGTGAGAAAGGTGCATCTTTATGAGCCACCGCTAAAAAGGGTAGAGATTCGGGAACCGGTTCCTTCAAGAAAAGATCCATCAAGGCTAGAGGCCAAAGTGACTTCTGTAATAATCTGCAGAGACCTGGAGGTGGGAACAGGCCTTGTAGCAGGGGCAGGTTGGAGGGGGAGGCCAGTGAGCTCCTGGGAAGCTCCATGCGCTTGGGGATTGTGCAGCGGGTCTGAGCTGATACGATTGCGAGCAGCAGCGTTGAACACGGTGCGTTTAAATAAAGATCCAGTCGGCGTAGTCCAAGGCGGCGCTACGCACAAAACCAGCTCTGCGGTGCTTCTGATGTCTGTCCCCCTAAAAAGTCATGTTCACGTATTGCTCCAGTATCTGCATACTGAGAGAACTGCGGGCACAAAAATCCAACCAGAAGGATGTGTAGTCTCTAATCCTTCTCTTTAATCCCTCTGTCTGGGTGGAGCAGGAGAGGGTTTTTCAATGATTAGCTCCTGGGAGAGGCTGCCTAGGCTGGTCTGAGCTGTGGGAAGGCAGGTGCGTATGGCCGAGCCTTAGCTAAGGCTGGAAGGATGGAGACACCTGAGCAGGTGGGTCCACCTGCTTAGCAAAGGGCTTTGCATTACTAGGTAGCTGCCAGGCCGGGGACCCAAGCTGTGATAAAAAAGGGCCCCTTCAAGCATGCTTTGGCTTTGACCAAGTTAGGACTTGTTTGTGCAAAGGGGCAAAGGCCCTGTTATAACTGCGTTCCTGGGTGGTCAGAGCCCCAGGACAGATCAGACTGCAACCACTGCTAAAGAGCCAGGCTGTAACACAGCTTGGACCTTTGTGCTTTTGCCTCAGCATCCAAGCCTACCCGCATAGGCTGGGGTAAGTTTCTGGAAGGCAACCTGCTTCTCAGGGAAGGAAGCAGAAGAAAACACCCAAATCATCCTGGTTATCTCGGCTCTATATTTAGGATCTCAGGAATGGAGCCGCCCATTGTTGGCCACTTGCCTGACCCTCACTTATTGTTGTTGTTATTCCCGGTTGTTATTTTTGGTAGTGTGTACTAGCAACTGAGTGATAAGGGAGGAATGGCTGAGTAGTCAGGAGGTATTGTTTCACCCAGCGTGCATTTTAATTTATGTTTTTATTTAAAGTGAACTGACGTATTAGGGGAAGGTACCAGATCGGACAATCCTACAGGCTCTCAGGCCTCTCTGGTCCTCTGTGGACAATAGTAGGGTGAATTTCCTTCACTGGGTGCCTCAGCTCTGATCTGAAGGTACTGGTGGCTTAAGCATGGCATTTAAAGGTTGTTTTGGGGGGAACTGACCTATAAGTATAGAGATATGCATTAGAATGGTTCAGGATGGGCAGCAGGGATTAATTGATTTCTAGAGTCTGGGTCACACAGTCACACATTTTCACCTAGCCTTGGAAGCAGATAAGCTGTCTAACGCAACAAGGCCAACAAGGACACATAGTCTGGAAAACAGAGGGAGTATGTACCATACTGCCCATGGCACGAGATAAAGTGACAACCAAATTAGAAGGCCCAGAAAGACCAAATTAGTATGTGTGCATGTGATAAGCTATGTGGACTGTGACAACCACACAGAGGGACCAACCAGTGATAGCCATGGATGAGGAGTCATCGGGGGGAAGGAGAATACAGAAGAAGGACTTTGGAGCAGCAAAGGGTCCCTCCCCATCCCACCTCCTTGTCCCTCCACGTCCTCTGCCTGGGCTCCCTCCTCGTCCCTCCTCCCTGTCCCCTGGGAAGGGTCCCCGAGGTCATCATGGGCAGAGGGCACACCACCAGCCCATCTCATCCACCCCACTGGAGGGGGCCGTGGGCCTCGGCTTCCCACCTCCAGTCTGCTGACATCTGACACCAGAGAGACAGCCTCACGGTGAAGACTGCATCCTGGCCAGATGTACATGGACTCTGATGACGGCCCTAGGATTTGGTAGATAAATAAAACGGCTTGGTTGTTTGTATTGTTTCTTTTCTGTTATCAATAAATGTGCCTATTATTGAATGGAAAGGTCATGGCTGGTCTGAGAGAGCCTCCCCTGCCCCCCCTGAACAAGGTATCTGGATCCTAAATCCAGAGCCAACAGGTACCACAGCCGGCAGAGACAAAGAGCTGATTCTTTTTTCTGCTTACTCCGCAAATGCTGGGAATAGCTAGTGCTTGTGTGAGGCTCTCCTTGTGGTTTGGCTTGCTGCCCTCTACGTAATGAACCAATTGGTTCCATGTGGACCACCAAGCAGCCGTCAGACAGTAATGACTTCTAGCCATCCCATTATGGGTTGGATTCAGATGCGGGGCTTACAGGCAGAAGGGCAGAACCAAGTTTCCAGCTCCTGAACCGTTTAGTCTCCAGCCTATCAGGATTCCTAACACATACACAGATGCCCACATCTGTTGGCCCACCTCTTGAAAGCGCCTTTCACTTTCACCAGCTCTTCCACCAAGTGAGCTGATGACAGACCAAACGATGAACTGCCAAATGCTGATCTTTCCAAATATACACACATGCATGCGCACGCGCACACCCCCCCCCATATGTTGAGCAAGATTGCAATATTTGCAAAAAGGCTAAAATATGACTTTGGAAACTGCTTAGCACTGAACATAAGGAGCCAAGTTGTATGTCCCCTTCTGCTCACCCATGGGGCTTCTGCTTTTTAGGCAGGTGACTTAGGTTCCTTCTGACAAACTGCTGCGGTGCTTCCAACCCAGTTGTATGCAATAGCCCCGTGTAATGGCATCGATTTCATATTGATGGAAGGGTAGGATTGGTTGTAAACTGCCTAGACAGTCTCCAGGAAACATGAATCATGTTTTAAAGGTCCGTTCCTTTTTGTCCAACATTACATTTCTGAACCTCGAAAGCCAGGAGCTTGTTGAATGACTTCAAGACTAAAACCGGCATAACAAAAAATTAAAAATGAGGCAACCCTGGACCAAGCATCAGGAAGGTCTGTAGAGCTCATGAGGTTCGGTTCTTCAATCACGGGCTTTGACTGCAGTGATTTGCT
>JAGPOW010003316.1:195700921-195713506 GCA_030014935.1 Caiman crocodilus | reverse complement strand
TTATTGATGAGGATGGGGTGAGAGACAGTGTCAAAGGCCTTCTTAAAGTCTAGAAAGACTACGTCCACAGCGACACCATCATCCAAGGATTTAGTTACTGGGCAATCAGGTTGGTCAGGCAGGACCTGCCTTTGCTGAACCCATGCCGATTGCCCCCGAGCATGATCTCCCCTGCAGCCCCCCACAGATGCGCTCCTTGATGATCCTCTCCAAGATCTTCCCGAGCACCGAGGTGAGCCTTACGGCCTACCATTACTTGGGTCCTCCTGCCTCCCCTTTTGGAAAATAGGGACCACATGAGCCAGTGTCCAATCCCCCGGCACCTGGCCACATGACCACGACTGCTCATACAGGCGGGCCAAGGGCTCCGCGATGACCCCTGCCAGCTCCCTCAACACCCTGGGGTGCAGGGCATCTGGCCCTGCAGATTTAAAATGTCCAGCCCTTCCAGATGGTCCCTAACTACATCTGCGCTGACTGAAGGCCCGACACAGCTATCCCCAAGATTGTCCCTACCTCTGGTAGGTGGGATATCCCGGTCCCTGTTCAGGAAAACGGAGGCAAAGAAACTTAAAAATATCAGCTTTCTTGTCTGGCGTGGTCACCAGATTACCGTTTGTGTCTTGCAGGGGCTCTACATTGCCTGGTGCCTTCTTCTTGCTCCCAATGTAGTTGAAAAAGGACTTTTTGTTATCCTTAATCCTGGACGCTAACCTGAGCTCCATCTCTGCCTTGGCCTTCCTAATAGACCTCTTTCACTCCCAGGTTGCGGAGGAGTGAGTCCTCCTTGGTGACAGCTCCTCCCTTGCACTGGTTGTGCGCCCCCCTTTTAGTCCTCAGGCGTTGCTGAATGCCCTCGCTGAGCCAAGGGGGTTTCTGAGCGCTCTTACCCCCTTGCTCCTCTCAGGGACTGCTATCCTTTGGGCCTATTGCTCTACTCTGTAAAGCCCTGTAATAGAAAGTAGGGCTGGAAGGGACCTTAGGAGGCCACATCTAGTCAAACCTGCTGCTTAAGGAACAACCAGCCCTGTCTACACCATCCCAGACCAGTGTTGGTCTAACCTGCTGCTAAAAACTCCTGACGGAGATCCCACAGAGTCTCTTGGGAATCTGCTCCCGAGCTAAACCACCCTCCGAGTTAGAAAATCCCTTCTACCATTGAACCTGTCTCTTCCTTGTTGCAAGTTAAGCCCAGGACTCCCTATCCCCTGCGAACACAGAGAGCTTCAGTGTGAAGGAGAAGGACAGCCGGTCACCTCTCTGTGGCAGGTGCTGTCTCATCCCACTTGCTTGTAACAATGAGGCCTCTGTCTGGTCTGGCACCTAGAGGTGCTTCTGCAATAAAAATAGTTAGGAGGTGGCTCACGCCCTACTTAGACATCTAAATAAGAGCGGCCTAATTATTCACAGAGCTGAGTACCTCCGGTGCCTAATGGCTTGAACTGGGGGTGCGGCCACCTCCGAAAACAAAGCCAGCCACTGTCGAGACGTCAGACTTTAAACACCCTTTGGAAATATTTTCCCCTAAGGTTGTATTTGGCACAGGCGGCTTAGAGGAGCTCTTTAGGTGCCGGGGTCCTGTCTGTTAACACCTGGGCTGGGACCACTAAACTGAAGGTGGGGTCACAGAGAGGGTCCTGGGCAATGAATCAGGAGATTTTATAATCTCAGGGGATCCAATCCTGGCTCAGTTACTAAAAGCTTTTGTATCCTGAGCAAGATGCTTCGTATGCTGGCGCCTCCCTAGGTATAATGCAGCCTCTCTAGATGGGTGCACGTGTCCAATGCTGAACACAGTGTTTCTTCATCTTTCTAGACTTGAATCCCTCCCCCCAAAAAATGCCTGCCAGCTCTAAGTTTTCACTCATTTTTTGACTACAGAAAACTACTTGAGCAATTCTTCTGCAAAGAGCTCAGAAAGGCCACAGGAGGCCAGAATGGTTTGGACCCTACGAACTTCAATCTCTGGATTGATCTGGTGACGGATGTTTGCACACCTAACGGTGTGCAAGACATTGCATGGCACCTTGGGGCACCCTTGAAAGGATCTCAGAGCACCTCAGGGTGCCTGGTCAGTACAATGAGGCTTTGAGGTTGGGTGTCTAGGGTAACAGGAAAATTAATCCGCATTAACTGAAGGGGTGAACTGAAAGTGGATGAGTTAAACTGCATCAGCTCCCCCCCCCTACAAATACTCTTCTATGTTAAAAAGGCCTTACTATATTTTAGCTCAATTTGCTCCCCACGTTAATTATGCGAAACTGAATTAAGGCACTTAAAATCTGAACGATGCTTTCCACGAGGGGGTTAATGCAATGCAACGGATTCACTTGGAAAGCTCATTCAGATGACTTTTCCTGGGCGTCCCTGTGTAGACAGCCCCATCAGCTGTGCATCCAGGTGTGGATCCAGAATAACTCCACAGACATCTCTGGGGACTTAACCTTTGCACCGGAGAGCAGACGCGAACACGCTTACTACCAATTCTGCCCCGGATTTTGTGCTTAAGTTTAAAAAACTCCACAAAGCCACATTCATTTATAGCATTTCCACCACTGTCTCTTTTTAAAACGGGCAGGAGCGGGCTGCGCGTTGTTTTCTCTGCTGGAACGTGTGGTCGTTCAGTGGGATTGCCAGTCCCCAGTCTGCATCGGGAACCATTGGAGACCCTGGGAACCAAAAAGCCTGGCATATTTTTCCCCCTTCTGGGAGCCTGGTTAAGATCCTCGGTAACCAAAAGAAAATATTGAAAAGACTATGACCTTACAGAGCTCTGTCTGGACCAGGCAAACCGGCGTGGGGGGTAAATGCCTTGATGCTATGCTCCGGGGGTGCTGGTCATAGCTGTGTTGGTCTACGAACATAGGCAGACTCGGGTGCCTGGTTAAACGGGATAGCTTTTGCTGACGTTACGCTGTGCAGTCAGGAACTGGGGCTGAGACTGCACATTAGGGGTGAAGAAGGGCACCCTGAAGCCTAACTCCTCCACACCCGTCCTCCTCCCCGCTTCCTCAGCCTCAGGCTGCGACTGGGCTCTGCTTTGCCTTCTGTAGCTCCAAGCTCTGCAAAACCTCCGCCCACAGAGAGATGGGCTCAAGCTGCAGAATCAGAATCCAGATTCGCCCTTTCCCAAAGTCCAGGCGGACGGACGAAGCAAGCATAAGGGCGCAAGCTTCGAACACGTCCGAGGGCTCCTTTGCCCCGCTGCCCGTTGTTAACCTGGGGGACTCAGCGCCACAGGATGTCGAGGAGGCAGATAACTGAACCGGGTTCCCAAGGTGGTTGGGCCAATTCAGGCAGGATGGGTTTTAGACGTGAGCGTGCAGGGGTGACCTCCAGGTGAGGACATCCCAGGCGCCTGAATGCAGGAGCGGGGCAGGGGACGGGTGGCTCTGGGTGGGCCCTGCTTGCACACTCGTTCCCTTATAGTTCATACCCTGCTGCTGTGGGAGACAGGGCACTGGGCTGGAGGGACCGGGCTGTGACCCAACAGGATAGCTCTGATGTTGTTTTGGGCCAGGCTTTGATCATCCGCAGGCTAGCCCGGCTCCCTGGGTGGGATCCCCAGCCAGGCCTCCTCCTCCTCCTTTTCTAAACTCCCCATGTTCCTCCCTGCCAGCCTCTGTAGGTCCCTCCCTGATAATCTCTTCATCCAGCCTGACCTTGTCCCTTCTAGGCCAGCCAGACTACTTCTCCCCACTTGGCTTCGGACACTCCCCGTCCTGCGCTGGCTCCCCAGTTGTGCAGCACGTGCTTCCTGTCCTTTCCCTTCAAGGTCCTCGCTTGCATGGCCCTTCCTGCATCTCTGACCTGCTCCCCCCGGGACTCGTCTCTGTGCACTCAGTGCCCCGCTGTTGTCTCTTCGCCACCCTGCAAGTGGCCCTTCCAGCTGAGACCAGCCGCCCGTCCTCATTCATCTCCTTCTGCAAAGAGCCCCCGTGGGACGAGCCGCACGGGACGGTGCTGCTCCCTGGAGCCAACGTGTCTGAGTCCGGCCCCGCGTGTTCTCGTGTTGCCTCCGGGCTGAATAGAGATGGCAGGCATCCTCCCGCTGACTTCAATGCCTGGAGTGCATTTAAATCCTCCGGTCCTGGAAGCCCCTGATTCTCCAAGGATCTTGCAGTTCACTGGGGAAATCTGGTTTTCTTGTGTTGCTCATCTTCTCTTTTTAAATCCCCCCCCCACACCCCAGTTCACGTAACCCGCTCTACCCCACGAGTGGCGTGGGCTTCAGGAGAAACCTTGCAGCCCTTCTCACTCAAGTGGCTTGTGGTAGATCAGCTCCGGGCCCGAAGCAGGGGTGGATGTGGGAAGCAGCTGGTGGATCTTGGCTGCTCGGGGAAGCACAGCCACTTCGGTCAGAGCCCTGGCGCTCGTCCCGCGCTCCCACCTCCTCAGCTCTTGCCAAATACACAAGACCGTGGTGCGATGCACAGAAGGAGGGTGAAGGGAGGGCTTTGCTCGTGATCCTGCAGCCTGTTGTGCGGCTGCTGCACCCTCGGAGACAGCTCCGTGCTTGGCATTCATGCCACCCCGCAGAGGAGGGAGCACCCTGCCACGGCATCACCCCGCTCCAGCCGAGTGCCCCTCCGCCCCCCGCCACTGCAGACAGGCTGTTGTTTTCGTAGCCGGGACACAGCTGTATCGTGGGCAGCGGCTGTATTTCGAAACCCTGCGCGGGAAACGGGTCTGCTTTTCTTCTCCTCCGCTGCGGTGCAGCGTTAGACACTCACCAGCCCCTGCGGCGGGCTCGCAGTTCTCCAAAAGCGGGAGGGAAATTCATTTGGGTGCCTCCACTTCCCCTCTCCCCGTGACATTTGGAAAACCTTCCAACATGACGGTGATTGAACATTTGCATTGCTCCCGCACCCACAAACCCCGGCCACGCAGCAGGGCGCATGACTCCTCATCTCCTGCGCCGATTAGCACTGAGGGAAGTGCTGTGGGCTGTATTTTTATAGATACCACTGAACCGCAAGGCTGACATGCCTGTGGAAATCCTGCCCTCAGGTCTAGATTTGCACCAGCACCTAAGCATTTGCTCTGCTCAGGTCTGCAAGGTCTAAGTGATTTGGGAACCAAAGCCTCACTTTCAAGAGACCCTTAGGCCTAGATGCTCACAGGAGTGCTTATTCCTCACTCACGTTGCCATCGTTGTGGCTAAATATCCAGACCTTTACAAATCTGGCCCTGTGGGTCTGCGTTCTTCATGTGCAGGATGGGAATAACAGCACTGCCCTGATGTAGCGGGGGGCTGGTAGCGTAAAGGCATTCACACTGTGAGCCACCAAAGAGCGGCCCAAGCATTGCAGACAATCAGGACAGCATGGCTAAAACACGACCCGGGAAAGACCCTTTAACATGACCGCTACAAACCTCGCACTGCCTCGAACAACTGTGCATGCCCCCCCGCAGCCCATGCACGTACTCCCAGGAACGAACCCCCAAAGGGTTGACTCCTGATGGGACAGGCGATCTGAAAGCTGACCTCGGGTTCAAAACTCCTCTGACCGGTGTGTGCATACGTGCGCGAATGTGTGCACGCAGGCTGTGGTTCTGGATGCCACTGGCGACAAGGGGGAAGCGGTCACTACTGTTTGCAAAGGCAGGGTGCCAAATGCATCACATTCTGCTTTGCTTAGCCACCAGACCCACCCTGTGCCCTAGGTCTGGCCTGGTGCTCCTGAAGGACTTCAGCACCGTCATGGTTCAGTCACTATTAAAACATTTTGTCAGTCTCCAAGGAGGCACGAACGGTTGTCGGAGCGGGGTGGAGTATCAAGCACCACTTTGTTGTTCTGCCTGCATAGGCCCCAAACCCTTGAGGGCTCACAGCCCGAGTCATCTCTTCTCCAGACTGAATAAATCCCGTTCTTTCCACTTGTCCCCATAAGTTGCCTTTCCCAGGCGTCCAATGGCTTTTGTCTCTCTCTCTGCTGGAATCCTTCTACTTTGTCCCCATCTTCCTTGGACTGTGCGACCCGGGACAGCATTTTAACACGACAAGTGAGCTGCAAGAAGCGGACCCAAGGGCAATGGAAGGGCCCCCAACAGGGTGGGGGTGAAAGAATACCTATGCCTGGTTTCAAATCAGGAAGTGATGCCAGGAGGTCATAGCTAGTCAACCCCTGCTCAAAGCAGCCCCAACTACATCATCCTAGCCAGGGTTTGGTCTAGTTGGGTCTTAAACACCTCCAACTCTTGATGGAGACTCAACCCCCTGCTCCAGTGTTTTACTACCCTGCTTGTGAGACTGAGAATGAACTCCTTGTTTGCCCACAGACTGGACCTGGCACCTGGACCAGCAGTGCCGTCTTCTGCCCGATCCATCCTCTCCTCCCCTCCTCGCTCCAGCGGTGGGATGACCTCCGCGTGTACCTCAGGGGTCAAGGAAACACCGGCTCTTCTACCTTTCTGTCTGGGAGGGAAGGACCGTGCAGGATTGTGTGGGGTCTAGTGGAGGAACGGCAGTCTCCGGTTTAAAGCTGGACCCCTCACCCACACATCCCTCCATGCGGGACAAGCACGTAACCTCAAACCCCACCAAAAGCAGAGGCAAGTGCCTAGCTTGAAGCAATTACTGAGTCAAGCATGGTCGGGTAGCTAGGGCGCGAGCGCTGGGACCCAGGGCACGCTGCAGGTCACCCGAGTGGCACATCTTCTCCTTGCCTGTGCCGTTTCCCCTCTCGCCGCCTGTTTTGTAGACAGCACTAGGCTGGTTTTATTTGGATAAATAACAAATTTAGCCCACCCCCAGAAACTACAGCAGTGTGAGAGTTTAAATTGAACACAGGGAATAGCTCCAACCCAAAAGACAGAGAGAAAAAACACCTTTTCAGTCGAACTTCTCATTTCAAAAGGGCATTTGCGTCTCAGAAGAGCAGAGACTCCCCATGCCTGAAGAAGGGCGATGGTGCCCGAAAGCTTGCAATGAATGTTTTCCTGGCTACTCAGTCGATCTAATAAAAAAGATATCACACCTACTCCAAAAACCTTGCCCACCTCAATTAAAAGGATTAAACAGCATCGCTTGCCCCCCAAACTGAAGCAAAGCAGTTTGCTTTGGTTCAAATGAAATGGTTCAGGTAACCGGTCGACTTTCAGCAACATTTAAAAAAAAAAATCCTGCTTCAGCTTCATGCAAGTCAATTTTTTTTCCCCCCACACAGGTTTTCAGTTTGGCCACCGAGCTGGGAAGTTTGCCAGTGCTTTGGGGACAAGAGCCCTCTTTCTTGTGTTTGCAGCGCCCAACACAAGGAGCCCTGGGCTCGCCTATGGTCTTCAGGAGCACATTGTAATGCAAGGACCAACTTGGGTTCAGGTTTGGATCTGCACATTTGCAAACCACAGAGCCAAGCACGCGCTGGACACAGGCTGAGCCAATACCCTACATCCAAATGCCCCCCCCCCCCCCAGACTTTCGAGGTCTTCAGCTTCCATCCAGGAAGAGCGCACACCAACCACGGATGCTTCCTCAGCCAGACCATGGGCATTTAAACCCGAAAGCTTGCAAAAAAACCCAACTTTCCAACTAGTTGAGTTGGTCTAATAAAAGATAATCAGATTCATCCAAAGAACCTTGTCTGCCTCTGTCCTTAGCTGTTTTGCTACCAGGGCACGGGCAGCCAGAGCCAAAGGTAAGAACTAAGGCTCAGAGCCAGTCGTGCAGCCAGGGAGCTGGCTGGGGGTACGGGCAGCCAACCTGGAGCCAGTCGGTGAGCAGCCCGTACCCCCAGGGCGACTCTGCCAGCTGGGAGATGCACAGCTGTGGCCAGCCTGATGAATGCCAGCTGGCCCAGCAGCCCAGGTAGGGTTGTTGGTTACAGCCTTGGGCACAGGCATGCCTCCCACTGCCAGTCCTGTTCTTTAGGCTACAGAGAAGCTGGGTAGGGGGTTTCCTGCTTGCCAGGGCACGAACAGGACATTGCTGCCCAAAGGTAAATGCACCTTTCGCTAAGTTCTTATCGCCCGTTTACTATCCAAGCGTGCATGGCTGCGTTTCATGAGCTTCACTCTGGCTTTGCTCTCCACAGGTTAGGAATTTAATTAACCCAGAGGCTGCTGCTCTTCTCTGGGGCTCAGGCTCGGGGGAGGGAAGCTGCTTTCAGCTCCAACCCCGGCTCCAAATTGGCTCTCCTTTCCAGCTTATCCCAGTCTGCAGCGTTCTCACCGTGCGGAGGATTTTTCCTGAGATTTCCTGTTAAACCTGTTTTGCAGCAGCTCAAACCTGCTGCCTGGTGTCCTTCCCTCTGCAGCCAGAGAAAACAGTTGCTTTCCCCTCTTCTCTTCTCGAGCAGCCATCCAGATACTTGAACCCTGCTATGACGTCCCACCTTAATCTCCTCTTCTCCAGACCTGACACAGTTCCCTCAACCTTTGCTCGCACAGGTGTGCGCCAAGCCCCTTTAGCATCTTCCTCAGATGCATCTGGATTCTCTCCAGCTTCTCCACCTCCTTCGTACAGCGCAGTGCCCAGATGTGGATACAACACTCCAGCTAAGGCCTCCCCTAGTAGTACCATCCCCTCCTGCATCTTGCATTTGTGCAGCCCTGAATTGCCTTTGCATCAGATGACTTGTGTTGAGCTTGTGATCCACGTCCAGGCAGAGCAAAATCACTGCCGAATCATTCGCTAGCAGTCTCCTGGGATTTGTAGGCTTGCTCAGCGTGCAATTATTGTATTAACCTGTGCTATAGTCGCACCTACCCCATAGCATATCGAAGGTGTGGGTGCAGCACATATTTCTGCCCCCCTCTCTCCCTGTGCTGGCTTAATCTAGACTGGATGGAGTTACAATCCCAGGGGAGACATGGCAACATAGGCTTTAGCATGTGCTGGCAGAGTTTATGCTCCAGACCCCTGACGATTTTGTGCTTGGCTAGTTAAAGCCCAGACTTTACTCTTCTGTTACCGGTTACAGCTGAATTAGTTGCACAGCTTTGCTACACGTGATATGGCCACACTTTTATTTTACTGTGGGGACGTGGACTACGACTGGGGTCCTACGGTGCTGGTCTCTAGACAAACACAGAACAAAGAGACAGCCACCGACTTCAATGGCTGATTGCCTTCTATGCTTTCTCTGCGCCTGGGAAGTGGACTGATCACTGCAAAACAGGTCTTGCACTGGTCTGGCCTACCCATTGCCAATAAACCCTTATCTGGGTTTTGGCAGAACCCAAATGCCCAACCAGCAGTGTGATCTAATGCAACTCCCTTAGGTCCACGCATTGTGCGCTCCATAACCAGCCAACATTGCGGGCCCACGTGATACATGCCAGGCAACAATGGCTGGTGCAATGGGATCCATGACAGCTCCTAGTAACATCCCAAATACCAGGTTATCTCCCAAGCTGTGTTCATCTTTCCTAATTAATCATCAGTAAGGGAGAGGAGCTGACTCAGACTCAACAGGTTTGGGCAGGAAGGTTGTAGGGCTGCCCTACCTCCCCCTCTGCGAACATCTGCTCTCGCTTGATTGAAAGCCACGAGGTTTCAGGTTCAGGGGAAGAAACCCTGACCCAGCATCCTGGGGGGTTTGGGGGGTCGGATTAGATGGCCTGCTCTAGGCCCCTTCTGACCCTAGATACTATGATACTCTGATCCTAGTGCTTGTTCATCAGTAATGCATTTGAATAGCAGAGGTGTGCACACCCCACGCATTATAGAAGTACAGTAAGCGCGGACAGCACAGAGGGCTGCAGGTGAGCTCTCGGAGGCAAAGTGCAGTGCTCCTGCCCATCGGTGCCCAGACACAGCACCCTGGCACACAGGTCTCCACCGCATAATAATTCATACCCTGCCTAGCATCGACTCCTACCCTTAAGTCTGAGAGGGAAGGATACGGATCCAAGCCTGTGCTTCCTGGCGATGCTCCCATCTATAGGATCTGCATTTGCCCTTTTGATTCCCGTTCCTAAACTCCACAGCTGGGGTCTCAGAGCCTGTCACCATAGGACCAAGCAGGAAAGTTAATCCAAATTAACTAAAGAGCTAAATAAATTGGAGCACATTAAACTGCACTTAGACTTAAAGGGGCCTGAATTCAGTTTACTTGAATTTTAGTGGACTCTTGTAGACTCGGGACAGACAAAACTGCAGATCCTTGTGAAAACGTCTCTCCTCCAGCATTTTGCGACCTATACTCATTGCATTCATTTTCAGATAAACGTCTAAGATTTCACCTTCTGTTACTGTGTGATACGTGCAGCGTATTTTTCCTGAGCTTCCCACCCACAAAGCTGCCTGCGTAATAACCTCCCCAGCCCACGCGCCAGAATTTGGGTCTGCAATCTAGGGAGTGACTTGATCTGAAAGAGGTGCAAAAAACCACCCAAGCCATTTTACATTGATTATAGTGCTATTGGCAGTGCAGGATTTCTACCGGACGGGGAAGCTGTCGATTAAAGTTTGCAAATGTTTATTATGGGGAGATACGGGCTTTCTGGTCTTTTCATGCTTCAGCTATATAAATGCTTGGAAAGTTTCTGTAAATCCAGGTGGCAGGAGGGGGTCTTTTTGCATTAGAAATTCAGACTTTGTCCTGTCCTGGAAAACTCTGTTGACAAGAGAAGTAGCGGAAATAATATTAAAGGAATTAAGAGACCGAACTTCAAGTGCTAGGGAGAGGCGGAGATTTTTAGTCAGTGTGTTTCAGACTCTTTTTTTTGGTAATGTCGAACAGCAATGATGCACTAGCAATTTGGAGAAAGGGCATCTCTGTAAAAGGTTCAGTCCTTTCTGCCCTTGGATTAAGATGGGAAAGATCATGGTAACAGGGGTAAAGAGGCTGTGAGAGTTCCCCAAAGGTTGTTAAGCAAACTCAAACCTGCTACTTGAATGGAAGAAAGCAGCTGACAGTTGTAAAAATACCAAATAAGAATTTTTCTTCGAACAGGTCTCCATCTTCTCACTGGTTTTCATCTATATGACAAATAATCAGGAGTGGGAAGGGAACATTTGGGTCCCTTCATTCAAAAGCAAGCTGAATTTAAAAGGGTTTTGGGACCCTTCAGCATCAACGGTATCTATGGTGCTATAGGGACCGTAGCATGAACATGGTGCCTACAGCACAAATCTCACACGGGGCTGAAGCAAAGACAGGGCAACAGCACAAATGCATATTTACACTTACGAGTCTCTGGTATGTTGTTGGGACTAGCTGTGCTGTGCTCGGAGTACAACTATCAAAACTGTAGATAAGTGAATGAATATTCACGTATCATGCTGGGGCAGATTCGCTATTTCTGTATAACACGGGAGACAAATATTAAGCAGGGGATTTGAATACAAAAGCGGTGATAGCTTGACCCATTAGCCAAACTACTCTCCGCTTTGTTGTTTTTACACTTGCTTTACCCCCAGAGGTGAAATCCTATATGAGGACAAAGTACATTACTGCTGGAACAGTTGCACAGACTTAAGTGCCTTCCTTTTCCAGCTCTCTCTAAATACTTGCTGTGAAGTTTCAGCCCTTCACCTAGAAGGAGAGCTGGAAAAGGTCCAGGGCTCAGGCATTTGTTTACAGTGCTTTCAGCCTTGAGAGGCAGTGAGGGGCTTAGCTTAATCGCAGCCTTTGCTGATGGTCGTAGGAGGAAAGCGCAGATGGAGACAGGGGGCTTCAGCAATTAGAGGAGCTGGAATTAAACCTCTGAGCAGTGTAGAGCATGGATGATTTCTTCATGCCACACAGCGCGCTACCTTGGGAATGATGCCTTGTGATTGCGCACGAGCTGTGGGCTGGGATGAGATTTACAGCTCGGGCGCCGAACGCAGAGGAAGCGCTGGGCTCATTTTGCAATCAGGTGGTCAGAAAGTTGGAGCAGGAAGGGAAATTAGATACCCCGCTAAAAGCTGCCCATCCAGAAATGCAGCCCCATAGTCTGCGTTTCTCCACGGTGCTGCCCTGATTTCTGTCAGAGACCTTTATATCTCACCCAGAGTTGTCAGCTAGCTCTCAGTCAGAAATCAGACCTAAATCAGCCATTCTCAACCTTTTTTATACACAAGGACCCATTTGTAAACCTCGGTGGCCAGTCCCGACCCAGTGCCCTTCATTCCCAACCTGTTGCCCCCGGCCTCCCAGCCCCAGCCCCCCCGTATGTGGGGTAGCAGGGTGGCTGCACGGGGTGTTTGGGGCAGGGGGGCCAGCCTGCAAGGGAAAAGCCACAGTTTCCTATGCGTTTTCTCCATTTTAAAAGCTTGTCAAACCATTTTTAAAGTTTGCTTGAGACCCTTTCATATACCCTTGCAACCCAGGGCTTGAGAAACCCTGATGGAAATGACCGATGAAACTGATGAGAAACCAAGCCTTGTCCACAAAAGTATCAACGAAAGAGAAACTGCAGCAAAAGGGGTGGCAGGACCCCGACGCTTGAAGCAAAGCAAGCCCACCCGTGTCTACAGAGCTGTTCACGCAGTGAGTTTGGGGGGCGGGGGGAGGGCTCCTAAGAAGAAGACACGGCCACTTCCCACTGATAACGGAGACCACCTCTGCAAAACGTGGGGCTGTAGGCTCCCCAGACTCCCTGTTGACCAGCCTGCTGGTCTGCCCTCGGGTGAGGCCGGTGCTCGGCTCCCAAGTC
>JAGPOW010003316.1:195644894-195665342 GCA_030014935.1 Caiman crocodilus | reverse complement strand
GGGGTCATAGGATCCCAGCAAGATAAGCATCCAGTTTGCTCCTGAAGGTGTTCAATGTAGGCGCTTGAACCACCTCCGGTGGCAGGCTGTTCCAGACCTCGGGGGCTCGGCCAGTAAAGAAATTCTTCCTTATGTCCAGCCTAAAATGGTCTTGTAGTAGTTTATGATTGTTCGACCTAGTTGTCATCCCTTGGGGTGCTCTGGTGAACAGACGTTCCCCCAGATACTGGTAGTCACCCTGATAAACTTGTAGGTGGCCAACAGATCACCCCTGAGCCTGTGCTTTTCTGGGCTAAAGAGCCCCGGGGCTCTCAGCCTGTCATCGCAGGGTCTGCTTCCCTGACCACTGATCATGCACGTGGCTCTTCTCTGGACTCTCTCAAGCTTCTCCACACCCTTTTTGAATTGTGGAGCCCAAAACTGGACACAGTACTCCAGCTGCGGCCTCACCGAGGCCGAGTACAAGGGGATAATGACGTTCTGGGATTTACTTGAGAAGCATCTATGGATGCAAGCCAGTGTGTTGGTCGCTTTACTAGCTGCAGCATTGCATTGCAGGCTCATGTTCATCTTGTGGTCAATGATGACCCCAAGTCTCCTTCTTCCATAGTGCTAACCAGCGTAGCACTGCTGAGCCTATAAGGATGCTGCGGGTTTTTCTTCCCGAGGTGGAGAACCTTGCATTTATCGGCATTGAACACCATCAGAGTCTCGTCCGCCCGCTTGCTGAGCCTGTCCAGGTCAGCCTGGATCGCCCGCCTATCTTCTGGTGTGGATGCTTTGCCCCAAGGTTTGGTATCATCGGCGAACTTGGCCAGTCTGCTTCTGACTCCAGTGTCCACATCAGTAATGAAGATGTTGCACAGTATGGGTCCAAGGACAGAGCCTTGGGGGACCCCACTGGTCACAGGACACTATGATGAGCGACTTCCATCAATTACTACCCTCTGGGTCCGACCACAGAGCCAATTTTCTAGCCGGTGGACAGTGGTGGACCCAAAGCCACAATTGGCAGTTTCTCCAAGAGGTGATCATGGGAAACCAGATCGAAGACTTTTTTGAAGTCAAGATATATGACATCAATCTCTTCTACCTTGCCCAGGTGATGGGTCACCTGGTCATAGCAGGAAATGAGATTGGTCAAGCAAGAGTTGGTAGTAGACACTCGAGAGATCTCAGGTAGAGGCTATGACCCTGTTACAGAGAAAAGCAACTGCCTTCCCACTGCCCCCTCTAGTCCATACCAGTCTGACCAAGGGGTATAATTCCTTCCTGACCTCAAATATAGCCCTGAGCACAGGGGCAAGACCCTCTAGCCAGGGATGTCTGGCTTTACGTCCCAGCAGAACCAGTGGCGCAGCCCAAATATTATTTCTGTCTTACATGCGATATGTGTGGTGTATAGAGAATATGCTCTACAGCTTATCCAAAATACATAGTTTCCAGGGAGACACCACCAAGCATGTGCTTGCTAGTTGGATTCCAGGTACCAGGTCCTGGTTTCATTTATAGTGGTGGAAGTCTGGAAAATGATATTCAAGTGATCCAGATGTGTATGGGTAAAACTGAAGTGAGGATCCAGCCCTGCATATGGAATGATGGAGCAAAAGTGAAAGCCTGAGAGCAGGACAGAGTTTCCAGGTCGACAGACTTTGGGAAGAGAAGCTCATTGCCATTTTTACTCAGTTCGGTCTAATCATGGTGTCAGGTATCTGACTGGTTGTCTTCTATCACAGAGCAGAGAAGTGGGGCTGGAAGGGACCTCCAGAGATCATCTAGTCTAGCCCCCTGCCTTCCTCCCTACCCGAACCATCCTCTACAAGTCCATTGTCTGACCTGTTAGCAAGATGCACAGTCAACCCCAACACAAGACCTCAGTATACCACAGGAAAAGCAGAGGAACAATATTGCTTAGGATCTGGCAAACTGAACAAGAACAACAAGAGAAGAGGGGCCTAAGACTTTGGTGGGCTTTGGACGAAACCCTTAGACATGAAGATGTGCCCTGTGAGGAGGCTGTATATGAGAGGTGCACTGACACTATGAAGAAGGTTTCCGGCAGCAGCTACTTAAGTCCATTGTTCAATGTTTTTAACTAATTCAGGACCTAGGAAGTTTTCTTTATAAAGTCTGTTCCGGCATCCAGAAACATCCGCTCTACTACGATTCTTTAGAAACCCTAGACCCTCACGAGAGGTTTGCTTTGCACAACTTGGGGAGGGGAATAAATTGAGGCATGATATGCTTTTCTTGGGGGTCTGATTTCTTAAAGCGTTACAAAGGACAGATCAGGTATGCAACAGAACCCAGCTGCCCTGATGAAAGGGAAACCTCTCTCGGGGTGGACATGCAACACGTTGACTCTGGGGTATTCTCAGTTTATTCCCAAGGAGAAGCGGAGTGGAGTCCCAAAGTGCAGGTTTCACTCTGCAGGAAATGCTGCTCTCTGGCGTAAAGTCACTTCCAGGGAAATCAGAAGTAAATCTGCACCAGAGGAAGTTATTCGTGTGTCCATTTCAAGTGAGGGTAGCCAGTTACTCAATACAAACCTGCCACCTACCGGCCAAGTGCGATAGCAGTACCTACGCCGAGCAGCCGGTGGGGGAGAGCTGGCCACATGTCTGCTCCTTACCACAGAGTAAATTTATTGCAGAGTAAAATCCAGCGTAAATGAAGCCTGAATAAACACGCTGGGCGTCCTGTCATTCTACCATGCTGGGGACCCTGTGCCAGTGGAAACATGACCCGTCCTCTTGCAAGTGCGGTGCTTCTGAGCTGCATCCCACAGCAACCCCATAGTTAGTATATTTTCATGGTCTGGGAATGTTTTGCTTCAGACAGATCTCCGTGACTGAAGGGGTTGGAGCAAGGCCAGGCAGGCAATCATTACAGCAGTGATAGTCAAAGCAGCTTGAAATTGTTTTTAAAGCTATGCAAAGCCCTATGTTTTCCCTCAATCCTGGCTACAGTTTACATCCTGTGCTCATCAAGAGTGGCCCCTACCCACCCTCCTAAAGCTGGGCCAATGCACCTTGCATTTACTAGCCGCATGCCTTCCAGGGCAGTAGCCAGCTCACTGAGCACACTCCCTCTAGCGCAGGGGTAGCCAACCTGTGGCATGCGTGCCAGAAGTGGGATGGGCATCCTCTGTGTGTAGCATACAGCAGATGGGGGAGAGAGCAACACAGGGACAGATTGGGCAGGGAGCAGAAAGCAGAGCAGCAGAATGGGCAGGGAAAGAGGAGCAGAGCAGCATTAAGGGAGGGCGCAGAGCTTACTTTGCGGCACACCTGCCCAAAAGGTTGACTGATGGAGCATGTGCTCTTCCTCCTTGCCCTAGTACTTTCCTCGCTTGGCTTCCCAAGGGGTCAGCTTCAAGCAGAGAGCTGGAGAAAGCCTTGCCTGCAGTGGGCGGTTAAAGCTGTGTGCTGGGAAGCAGGGCACATGTAGGTGCAAACCTTCGCTAGGTGAGGTGGGCCTACATCCTGAGTTCCCAAATTCCTGGGTGACTACTCGAACCACTAGGTTATTGAGCCAAAGCACAAGAGAACTTGCCCTGGCTGACACCCACTAGGTTGCTAGTGGTTCTCCTCAGGGACTGGACTTGTGATGGTCCCGTTCACATTGCTATTATCCACATTGATGCAAGATGGGGTGTATGGATCTGGCAGAGACCACCCTGCTGCGAGGTAGGGCCAACACAGAGGAGGGCCTGGGTTGTGATGCAGGAGGGATCCGATTCCCTTGTGGACCAGAGTATGAAATGTGACAGTCCTAAGCACAAAGTCCGTCACTTCTGAATTAATTCCAAGAACTTTTGCTATAAAATGGAAGCAATGAAAGAGGAGAAGGACCTGGATGCATTCATTAACTGCAGGCTAACCATGGGCTTCCAGCATGTTGTCTCCATGGAAGAGATTAACACAACTCTAGGGTGTGTTAGGCTGGGTATTTTCAGTAGAGATAGGGAAGGTACCAGCTTGCTAAGCATTGGAAAGATCTCATTTAGAATATTGTGTGTGGCTCTATAGAGTCAACCATGTTCAAAAAGATTAATTGACCAGGAACTGGTGCAGAGAAAGGCTAATAGGATGATTAGAAGAATGACAAACTGTCTGATGAAGAGAAAGCAAAAGAACTGGGCTTGTTTAATTTAGCAAAGTGCAATTTGGAAAGGGCTATGATTATTCTGCCTAAACACATTTGGTGGCTGAACACAGAGAAGAGCTATTTAAGTTAAAGGATAGTATTGGTATGAGATCAAATGGGTGCAAAGTACTCATGACTGTGAATTAAAGATGCAGCAGACAGGTTCTTGGACAGCCTTCCTAGCAAGGGCATGGGAGCAGGAACTTAAATTGGTTCAAGATGGAGCTTGGCACGTCTGAGGGAGCGCAGTATGAGAGGATAGGGGGATTAAAACTTATGTTACAAGCCTATGCGTACTTCTGTCTTCAAGAGAGGGTTGAAAGGAAACTTGATCTTGATGTGTATTGCTTGCTTACATGGGAGGTGTCTGGTGGTGTAGGGCTCCACCAAGCTAATGTGTGTGGTCTCAGGGTGTGATGTGGCTTCCTGGTGCAAAGCGGATGTCTGGCATCAGAGCGGGTTTGCATGGAGGTTATAGACTCAGTGTCACTAGCAGGGAACCAAACCTGGGTGCTAACATAGAGGGGGCATCAGCAGCCTACAGTGCTCCACACCCTGGACCATGGCATCATCCTCCTCCTCTGCCTGCTCCTGTGTGGAGGACACACATTAGCTTAGGCTGCAGGAGACGTTACCATTTTGTGGGTGCCAGGTAGGACGGCTGGGCTGGGCTGGGCAGCTGTGATGGCCCTCTCTGGATTCAGTTTCCCTTTGGATGTCCTCCTCCTTCCTGAAGTCTTAAATGTGCTCACAGTGCTTGCTGCGCTGCGCCGTGTTACACGAATCCCCTGCTACAGAGCTTTTGCCGGTCTCCTGCAAGGAGGGCATGGAGGAAAATCTTTTCCCTTGAATGCGTGACTTGGCTTCCGGGTTTCTGTTTCTCCCTCCTCTGAAGCATCAGACATTGGCCCTGGCCAGAAATGGGAAACAGACTGGAGTGCATTGGATCTCCTATGCAGCAGGGCCCTGGCTCACAGATCTTGCTCACTTGTCCAGCGTTAAAGGGATCACCAGGTTTGGTGGCAGGAAGGAACAGATCGGCAGATTGGCAGGAACCAGTGATTTTTTTTTTAAATCTCTTTTTGCCTTCCTCTAGATTGGGATCCACTTTCTGGGCTCAGTTTACCTAACTGACACCCTTCCACAGCAAAGGCTCCAGGCACTGCTAGGCTGCTTGTGTCCACTCTCTTCCCATGGCACTGTGAGTTGTAATAAAGATCCTCAGTTTACATGGCCAAGACCCTGACATGGGCTGCTTTGTACCTGCGACCTGTGAGAGGAGCTGGAGTTGCTTCCTCTTGTGCAGCTTTTGGGGGAAATATTTTTAATCCGTTGCCTGTGATTGCTGGGGACTGAATTCAATGACCCAGGTTTTCTCCTTCAGTTTAATGTTCCTAACAACCTAGCTGATGCCACCGACCTCACACAAAGTTACGTCTACATGCCTGATTTGGGAGGAGTTGGAGGCCCACTCTCAACTGCCCCAAGCCCCCTGAACCACCCCCTCATCATCTATGGCAGCGTTGCTCAACCCATGGGTTGCAACCCAAAAGTGGGTTGCAAGACAGACTATATGAAAGGGTCACAAACAAACTTTGAAAATGGATTCTCCTTTAAAGGAGAAAAATGTGAGAAACTGGCTTTTCCCTCGCAGGCTGGCAGAGCTCGAGCTTGCAAGGGGCTGGTTGATGCTCAGGAGAGGTTGCCGAGATGTGCTGGACGGCAGCTGGAGGGCTTGGCTGTAATGTGGACAGGCCAGGACCCTGGACCCACTGGTCCCAATCAAGAGATCAGGGCCAGTCATTCCCTGAAGAGCCACTGCCTGCAGTAAACCCAGAGCTGCACATTGGGCTGAGTGAGGCAATCAGGACAGAAGTTACAGGCACCAAGCCCCACCTGCTCCAGCCCTTAAAAGCCAGGCCCAGCCTCCTAGTCCAGGCAGAGGCCAAAGTCCTTGCTCCTGACCCTTCATGCGCTTCCTTGCTGGTCTATTAGTCCTGGCTCCTGGCTCTGACTCCAGCTTCTGAGTTCGATAAGAGTCTCGGCATTTCCTGACTCCAGTTCCTTGCTCATGATTCTGGTTTGACCTTTGGCTTCTGACCCTGATTTGGCTTACCTTGTCTCCAGCTTTGGCCTCTGACCCCAGCTCGTCCTGACTTTGGCTGCAGCTTCTGAATCCACTTCCAACACCTGACCCCTCTGGACTCCCAGCTCACTGGGGAACTGATCTGGACTGCATCTGTGCGTCGGGTAGCTAACCCCTAGGCGAGACTGCCCTTGCCCTGGTGCTTAGCATTGGTAATACGGATGGTATAGGCCTTGAATAGTGATTAAAACAAGCACTGATCAGTGCATACGCCACTCATGGAAAGGTTTTGCTAGAGCATTGACCAAAGGAGGCTTCACCAAAGGCAGATCTTGCACCCATTGGGCCTTAGACTGGGAAGTGCCCATGAGATTAGGCTTTGCAAATCCCCAGCAAAACTTTTTTGATAAAGTTGTCTGTTAAGATGGATTGGTAAGGGCAGTGCCAGAGATTCCAGATGACGCTCGATAACGACAGGTGGATGTGGGTAACTGCACAGATGCGTTGACGTTTGCTATTTAAATGTCGGATGTAAAAAGACAATCGGGACTCATCATAGAGATGATCGCTCTTATTAGACCAACAAGCTTTTTGCCAAAAAATTCCTTGAATTAAATTAATTAAAGGATTTTTTTTTTGCAAAAATCTTGTTGGTCTCATAAAAACGATCATCTCTACAATGAGTCCTGATTGCCTTTTCCTCTAGACTAATGCGGCAACAACCTGGATACCTGATGTAAAAAGAGGCACTTTGATCCACATATGAGAGACAGGCTGGAAACCTTTGGAACTTTGCCCTAGGCCGAGGGGACACTATTGTGAGTTGTGCCCGTGGCCAGAGCTACTTCTTGTATCCCTTGGACAAGCACGTTAGTGAGCTGGCACTTTGCAGCAAGGAATACACTTGGCGGAGCCTTTGCCACCAAACCAGCCTGTGGCCATTCTTTGTGCAACGTGAGGGTCTCCAAGGGAACCCGCGCTGCCTGCAGCAGCACAGGCAACACCATGGCAGTGCATCCTACATGGAGAACTACCCGGACCAAGACAACAGAGGAACAACAGATGGTTGGTTGGTTTGGGCTGAATGGTGGGCCTGGAGGCAGCCTAGGAAACTATGCGGCTCGCTAAAACACTCTCCCAGTAGCTTCTGCTGGAAGATCCGAGTCGGGATGTTCAGAGTGGCCAAGATGTGCATCGGAGCAGGAGCCGTCCGGTCCTAGGTGGCCACAGATTCATTGTGGCGTTTGCATTACAATCCCGAGTTCAAGCAAAGCCCATCTTTTAATGGGAAACGCTGCTGAACTAGCTGAGTGCTGCCAGTTTCCAGGCTAAAACTAAACTCCCACATTTTGCGAGAGTCATAAATCTCTGGCTGGCACCTGGAATCCTGCCCGGGTTTGCCTGACGTCCAGCCCGGCTTTGCTGACATGTCAGGTTCCATTACAAATGCTTTGTGTGGCTCTCGTTGTGATAACAAACGAGACAGATAATTATTTACAAAATTATAAAAGTCCTTTGGCAGCATCTCTCCTTTCAAATAGTGCTATAACGGAGCCTTGTCATTAATAATGAAACTATTTCTGTAGCTGTGGACACATTTATTTTTATGTGAATTTAGCACTTAACTAATAATGGCCACCAACAGAAAGCCCTGGAGAATGAAGCTCTTTGTAATCTTCATAGGCAGACAAGGTTCCTTGGGTGAATCTTTTATTAGACCAATTTTGTAATCTTCATTAACTCTTACACTGACACATCCTTCCCTACCAATGTCTTCTTGCCCCATAAACTTGTCTCCTCAGCTGAATATGGCAAGGATGTGTTGATGCCTTGACCCAAGCTGTTGGGTCATTCTTAGGTTTGGGGCCTTCCAGGGGAGAAATTGGTGAGAAGTCAAGTATCATGCCAGAAACTGGGCTGACCCCGCCTCAAGTGGTGGACTAGATGACTTTGGCGGTCCCTGCTAGCTCTGCTTCTCTGGGATTGATCTATGATCTATTGTCTTTACCATAACCTGGCTTGTTTATGGACGTGCACACAAAGTCCAGGTTCCCTGAACAACAAAGAAGCCACAACAGCAAGCTCTTTCCTTGTTGAGGAGACTACCATGTCTTTTCTTCCTTATATCGGTTGTGTGCCCAAGAAACTCGGGGTTGTGGCTGTACCGTGTCGGCCGCTGATCCCAGAGGTGAGGGGCTGAGCGCTGACCCAAATTCACTGATGTGCTCCACACCTGGAAATTCAGCAGGGAGGTTGCTCAGGACTTGTCCCCCAGCCTGCTGTCAGGCCCCTGGAGACTGAAGATTCAAAGGGGTGTGCTGGAGAGGAGACCTTTCAAGCCTCCCCAAAGTGCCACATGCTTCCGGTGGTTCCTGCATGGTTTGTTTCTTACTGTCTCTGACACAGAGTTGATCCTTTCATTGTGTATGAGTGCTGACTTCAGAGGTTTGTGACTCTTTTTGGATCAAAGACTCCAGTAAATACAACCACTGACCCTGGGAACTGGATGGAAACACTGGGCCTCGGCCACCTGGTCACTGGTGGCAAGAAGGTTCAGTCGCTACCAACTTTGGCTGGATTAGCATGGGCAACTTAAGCCTTGCCTGCAGAGGGATAAATGACTAGAAGGAAAAGGTCTACAGTGATTCCAAGGTAATTCAGCTATTCCAGAATAAGTTCCCCATGCAGACTCTCCTGTCTTGGAATAGAGATCTGTCTCAGGGGTTAGCGACAGCAGAAAAGGGATTTTAGAAGAGTGCTGCTGGGCAGCTTCCTTGTGTGGACGAGTCTCCGGAAGGGAAAGGCAGCACATCCCAATTCCCTGAGACTTTAGTCTTCTTTGTTCTACTTGAGAGAAATGATTCTTGTTTAGTCTTTTCATGCTTCGCTGGTCCAGGTATGTTCGGGTATAACTGTGGCCAAGCTGCAGGTTATATTAGGTCAGGGGTATCCTGCCCTGTGAGCAGGTTGAGTGGTGTGAGGCTAGTTCAAGGGCTGGATTGGGCCACAGACTGGCCCCAGTGCATGTGCTGGAGTGGCCAGAGTGGACATCGCATGTGGCACGGTCCTGTTCCTGCTGCTCCAGGGCTGTGCTACACTTGGTGCCCGGGACTGGGATCGGGCAGGCCAGCCTGGGCCAAGTACAGCAGCAGCCACACAGGCAGGAGGCCTCAGCTAATGAGCTCTTCCCCAGTTTAGGACCAGCGGGCATCTTGGCTGGCTGCTGAGAGCACCGCCTATCCATTTTGCACCAGCTGGGGCCCTAGGTTTGCAGGCCAGTCTACAACTGTGCTGTGTTGAACCTCCTGGCTCCTGCAATCTCTGGTTTCCCAGTCCTGACTCTAGTTTTGACTTATTCTGGACTTCAGCGCTGGATTTCCCCATGGATCTATTTCCTGGCTCCTGACCCTGGATTGGCTCTGCTTTCGGACTTTGCCCTGTGGATTATCCCTTGGGTTAGGTAACACAGAATTTGATCCCTGGATCCTGACATTGGACTGTGTTGTGGACTCTGCCCCTGGATTTCCCTCTTGATTAAGTATTATGGCTCTCATCTGCTCACCCAGCCCCAAAACCCTGCTTTTCCTCAGTGACCTAACCACTAGGCCAGACTGCCTATGCTCCAGTCTGGGGCTGTGCTGCATGCAGTGGCCACTCCACCACCCCAGGAGGTAAGTTAGGCCAGCTGTTAAGTACGGCATGCAGGGCCATCCAGCAGCCCCACATAGTGCCTGTGGGTCAACTCAGAGACTCATGGGCTGCATCGGGGGCTGAACGATAGGGCTGTGCAGGCTGGATCCAGCCCATGGACTGTACAGCATCTTTGACACCGCTGTAGTAATGTAACTACACCCTCGTAGCATCACACACCCACCGAGAGCGGTTAAATTAGAGCTAAAATTGCACATAGCCCTGGTGTTAAGGGTGGCACATGGTTGTCACAGCAACTTATGAATTCACGATGCACCACATCTTATCCTTTCGCTCTCACCTTAAACTAGCCATAAAGGGATCTTTGTGCTTTGAAGCCCAGAGTCCTGCTGAACCTTGTTTGCATTGCTGGGATCTAAGGGAGCAAGCATTGCTCCAAGCAGAGTTTGAGGCTAGTTTGCACCAACTGCCCTTTATCCTTGACTACACTCGCAGCACCCCCACAGCAGCATTGGCTCCATCTCCCCGTGCTGACTCACACAGGTTATGCTCTTGTTATGAAAAAGGGCTGCAGTGCATGCTGAGGAACATCTGTTACAGCTGTGTCCTTGTTAGTGGGTGGATATACTCTCTATGAATGGGCCAGGGGACCTCAGGCTGGGCTGAGGGAGAAGCAATTCTTCTCATTTCAGTTTCTTTTGTTCTCTTGCCACGATGACCCTTGGGATTTTTTGCAAGATGTAGCTTAAAGAAAAACAGAACACCCTTTAGTTTAAACTGTGAAGCTCAGGTCCCAATTTCCCCGTATCCAAAAGGGTCTGGATCTAAGGTTTGAATTCATCCCTGCTTCCAATTCTTTTGCTTTTAAGATTCTCAGATGCCCTGGGGTTCGTTTTTCCTGCACTTGACATCAAATGCCTGCTGTATTAGGGGCTTTCCAAAATCCTGTTCCCAAGAGCTTATGATCCAAAGAAAAGTCTGGGGCAAGGGAATCAGAACAGGCAATTTCTACCTAACTTTTGCTGTATAATTATATATTTAGTTTTAGCATAAGCATGACCTTGCCTTGAGGTAGGGATGGACTAGATAGCTTTTTGAGATCCATTCCACCCCAATTGCCTATGACTCTATGGCATGCTTGTCTTTGCAAACCATCTGGTTTTCACCATCTCATCTCAAATCAAGGGTTTGCTTCAGGTTCTTTGTTAAAATCCTCTTTTTGTTCATAATTTCCATTGCAGTAAATATATATGGCTTCAGCTCTGATGTTTTATCTCATCATACTGTATACTGGACATGCACGCCGTAAAGGAGAGCTCCATTTTCAGTACTAGCACGGACTGTAGGATCCCTGGCTCTGCTATGCTTGGTGCTTTACAAATGTATAACAGAGAGACAACCCATGCACCAAAGAGATTATGATTTAAACATAAGCTAAGGGGCAAGAGATAGGTGCAGACAGACAGTGGAGCACAAGTGAACAATGAGATCGTGTCAGTCAGCATCATGGGTGGTGGCCTCTGCCCATCCATACTCTTGTCAAATTTTACAGTCGTCCCAGCAAAGGGGAGTTTAAAGGCAGGATCTGAAATTGCTCTGAGGATACGTATGGGATGTTCCACCCAGGCAGGAGGGGCAGCATGGGACTGAGCACAAAGCGGCATGCTTGAAAACCTAACAAGTGGTGAAGGAGCCTGGTATCAAAGGTGGGACTTGATATCTCACTAGTGAAAGAGGGAGGACAGGGGAAGGGATATCCTGATAGAGGCAGTAAGGTAATGGGGCCAGTTAACAGGGATGTAATAGGACAGGTGGGCACCCAGGGCAGCAGCAGTGCCCAGGGCAGAGGCAGCTCCTGG
Organism: Caiman crocodilus; assembly: GCA_030014935.1. Taxonomy (NCBI): domain Eukaryota; kingdom Metazoa; phylum Chordata; order Crocodylia; family Alligatoridae; genus Caiman; species Caiman crocodilus. Next base: position 195,653,597 of record JAGPOW010003316.1, on the reverse strand, counting down.
GTGCTGGTGCCAGCGGTGTGGGCAGTGGAGAGCAGTGGCAGCTGTTAGTTTTCCACTTGCCCCACCTTACTTACACCACTTCCAGTTAAGGAAGGTGGAAGAAAGGGAGTCCGCATGCCCTTTAAACAGACAGGGAAGTAAGGTTCAGGTCTTCAGCTGCATAGGTCTGGCGGAAGTCTACAAAAACTGGGAGAACCTTTAAAAGCTCATCCAAAGATGCCTCATAAAAGACTTATCAGAGCTTCCACCAGGAGGCACGTCCACGCTTTCCACCTCGCAGGTTCTCACTTTGTGTGCCCGCGTGAGGACGGATCCAACAGAACTTGCTCTCTTTGAGATTTGCCATTTAAAGTGTTTCGGAAGAAGAAACAGCATGAGCCGAGAAACAGCCCAGCCTGGCTCTCGTCTTCTGCACAGGCCCTCTGCAGTCTGCTTTCAGACATTGAGCCTGGCACTGCGACAAGCCGTGGGAAAACAGGAAATCGATGCTGTATCTTGAAACCAATGTACTTGGGGTGTACAATGCAGCCTATCGGTTCCCGAGCATTCAGCCGCTCTTGTCGGACTTTATCTTTAATTGTTGCAACACAAACTGTTTTAGAGGCTGGCAGAAAGAAGGCTGGATGTTAACTGTTGTTATTCAGAATGCATCTTCTTCAGCGTTTCCTGGACTCCAAGGGTTTGCATTGCTGTGAATTATTAAACAGTTGCCACTTTCTGCTATAACAGTGGCTACAGGTTATTGATGGCCAGAGGCAAATGTAGTGTACAACATGCACTTGGACGTGTATCAGGATGGGCTTCTTTCCCACTCGCTTGAGGGAAGACAAGCCTGATATCTAAGCTTGTTTGATCTCGAGGGATCAGCCCCTGGTATAAAATAATCTCTGCAGCTCTAGTGCTGACACGGAGCGGATGACAATGCTTGTTGTGGCAAGGATTACTTCAATAACTCCTCTAGATGCCTGTCATTCTCCTCACAACGTGGGACAAGACTCAGAGCAAGAGTCCTACAACTCCTTGTGGGGGTGGACTATATCTTAACCAAGGTCTTAGCTCCTTGACCTCTGCCCACTAATTTGGGATGACATGACATTCCGATTGCAATTAAAGCAAATGCTTGCATGGAAGGGGAGTAGGGAGTGTCAGTGCTACCCTTATGGCAATATTCTTGCCCTAAAAGGAGCTGAGTAAAGCCAAATCCTATCCTGGCTTGTCAGCTTCACCTCCTGCTTGTTCCAGCTGGAAACCGTGACACGAACTATTGGCTCACCACTGGCCATCTGGACATGCTCAGCAGCCCAAGAGCAATCTAGTTGCTATAGTTGGAGTCTTCTGGACCAGGGCGCAGGTCAATAGGTACCATATAGGAGCTGTCACTGACAGCAGCCTGGCCTAGAGAAAGCACTGAGCTCTTGTTTGCACACAGCCGATTGCAAGAAGAGGCATTATGAAGCACAGGGTAGCATGGCAGAGTCATCAGTCCAAATTCCAGTAGATCCTCAGCATGTTATAGACAGCTGGTTAGCCATGGTAGTCAGGAAGAAGGTAGGGGCAAGGTAACACCTTAGAGACTAACTGGTTCGGAGAAGCGTGATTTATAAGAACATGGCCTTGATTGGATAAAGGCTCATGCCCCTCCTGCAGCAGCGATTAGTGCTTCAGAAAACATTGAAAATACCTTTCCTGATCTCAGCTAATTGAGGAGCAAGGTAAATGCGGTGTGAGCATGTGCAGGAAAATAGATTCCTTCCAGAACCGAGTAATAACCCGTACCTTAGCTTGCTTAACTACACGTGTTATTAAGCAGAACATTATGTAGCCTTTTTTAAAAGCCAGACACTTAATTTGGCCGAGCGGTGAAGACATACCCTGCTAATATGATCTGCTAGAAGAGCTGGATCTGTAATATCCTTCCCTCCCATTTGATGGGATTTTCTCATAGAGGGTTGTAGCTGCAAGTAATAGCATAGATGGGGCTTATGTCGTTTCATCCTTATTCATGAAAACCTGCTCGCTAGAGTGTAGCAGAAACCTCCTGTGTCCCATCTAGACCAGTGTTTGCACCATTGCTACCAATGCAGGCTGCCCCCTATCAACCCAGCTGTTAATGAGAGCCTGGCTATTTTGTGTAGGGGTCAAAGGCATTATGCTAGACACCACGCTCCCTTCTGCACTGTTGGCTACTAAAAGTGGCAATCCCTAGTACAGCTTTCCTTTTTTTGGATCCAGCCACTGTTTTCAAACTCACATGAAACCTTCTCATCTTCTCTGAACATACCTTGCTGTGGCTGCTGGCTTTTCCTGATGCTAAGTGCCATGCTATATGTGAGTGGTGCTAGAGAAATTCATAATAAGGGTGCTTGACCCTGATGTTGAACCAAAGCACTTTGCAAGCTCAGAAGAGCAAGGCATAGACAGGAAGAGATTCGAAGTCTAGACCACTCTCACTTCCAGCCTGGCGCGGCGCTGAAGTCCAGTTGCTTAGGAGAGGTGAAGATGGCTGGATTTGAGCATTAAGTAGAGGAGGACGTTTTTTATCCGGGGGCAAGACAAGCTGATTCTTGCCACTCCTCTTGGGAAAACTTTTGTGGAATGATGGCTGATCACATAGGTTGAATCTTGATGTTATATCTCAGCCACAAGACAATAGGTAGTGTTCCCTACCATCCTAATGGGAAATTAACTCAAAAGGCCAAATACTGAGGACCTAGAAGGACATATTGCTTAGACCAGTGTACACATGTAGCAGACAGTGCAGGCTACTGAACTGAGTAACCTCGCCCAGTGTGATGGAGAATCCGGGGTAAAACACGACCAATGTAAGTTCGGCTAATTTAAGTTTTGTCTATCTGCTTCCATCCTGGGGTGGCCATTGGCTGGAAGCAAACAGGTTATTGTTCTAGTGGAAAGATGCAATGACAGCTGCCCACTGCATGAGCTACCCTCCGGGATAGCCACCTGTCTGTCCATTCTTGATCCTGGGGAAATTTGCCGTAGTACACAAAACACAAGTGGGCTTGCTCTTGCCAAGCCAAGTCACCGCTCTCTTTCCTGATGCCTCAGCATTTTCCCGGAAGACTTTCCAGGTAACTGCTAGTTTTGCTCATTCCTAATTAGCTTAAGATGTGATTCACAGAAGTTTGATGATCAGGGCAGAGGGCTGCTGGACAGAGGTGTAACCGGGCACCTCTGTGCCATGCGTGTTGGTGGCTGGGCTAGGATGGCAGAGGTGAACCAGTAGGTATGGCAGCTTATATTTCTATACCCCACTCTAAGTGGTGCCTGGGGCTGACTCTTGGTGCTAGAATTAAAAGCAAACATTAGGCTAACTTGTGCCCGCATATATGTTTGTGGCTACCAACTTCTGGTGCAGGCTCACTCCCTGATGTGAGCGGGGTAGCAAGTAGGTAACTAGCAGCAGCACTCATCTGGTATCGTTGCTTCTCCAAACAGGTTGGAATAAAAGTCCAAATTATTCCAGGGAAGGCTGGAGGATGTTGGCTGACATCAGACACTTATGGTTGTGGATCAAATCTTGTGACGCAGAATAGGTAACTGGACCATTCCTGGGAGCAGAGGGAAAAATAATTCACCGAGCCCCAGATTGTTTTGTAGGTCACTGCAACAGGCATCCCTCCCCTTATTTCCTTGTGCTTGCAACATACCCCACCTTATATAAGAGGGAGGAAATGCTGGCCAGTGGACCTGGGAAGTACCACATCGGCCCCCAAGCAAATGGATCTGCTGCAGGGCTCCGCTAAAGCAGGCAAGAGGCAGTTCCACCCTGAATTAGCTCCCCCTTCCCCATGTGGCAGAGCCACCTTTGCCTGGCTGGCGGAGACTATCCAGCTCCTTCCACAATTGCTTGGCTAAGGCCAGGGCTGGTGAGAAGTCGTCTGATAATTCCAGGCAACCCACGTCTCATTTACTCTCGCCTTGGGAGGTGGGGGGCCAGCGAGAACTGCGGTTTCTTTGTCTGGCAGTCGCAGGAAAGTATCTCCTTTATATTCATTGCAACACAGCCCTGTCTCTTCTCTGCTCCAAGTGACACAACAGCCCTTACAGAGAAATGCTCCTTCAGACCATGAAATCCTAATCAGAACTGCACTGATTCTTATAGAAGGAAATACTAGTTACTTTGATACGAAGGTCCAGAGGTTGCACGTTGCAGGCAGTTTAACTACAGTGAGCTGCAGCAATTGCTCAAACTGTTAGGTTAACCTCACTGTATCTCAGAGAGCCTTTACAAGAGACCTCCTAAGGAGAGCTAATTGCCTAAATGAGCTACAGCACTAACTAAAGTTGAACACTAAGACCTTGTGCCCAACAAGGGAAAAAATCCAGCTCCGTGAAAAAAGATGAAGCTCTCTTTTGCTGCCAAGGTTGTGAGTTAGAATAAACCGACTGCATGAATATTAAAGCAACTTGCAAGAGGAGTTCAATAGCATGCAAGGAGGTCAGCAATCTCAGCACAGCAGCACAAGGGGCAGGATTCTCACAAATGCTCGTGGGTATTTTCTCTGATGCTGCAGGTGCTTTCTCTCAGCGGTTGAGCGAGGCTCCACTGTGTAAGGGCAGAAACACTGGAGCCCATTCCTGGAATGTCTTCCCCCAATTTGTGCTGCAACTGCAGCTCTCCGCTTGGCACATCCATCCTAGCAGTCTCCCCCCATAGAAACCCATGCACTGCTTTGTGCCCAGAGGCATTTCACTGGAAAGTGTCCATCATTGAATGGGTTTAATATGTTTTGATTCCCATTTAATTAACCACCGTTCAGCTGTAATTCCAGAGAAAAATGTTAAGAGGTTGCCACGGTGGTAAAGAATAGTTAGGAAACGGTCAATGTAAGGTGGTGCAGGCCGATTTGATGAGATCAGGGAGAGGGAAATAGGTGTTTAATGTCAAAGTGATGTTCAAAGTAAACTGTTATCTGCTACGAACAAACCGACTCCTCATTTCCCCGTCACAGCGATCTCCGAAGAATGGAGAGGGGGAAGCCCTAGCTTTGGCTGGCGCTAGGAGCAAGCACTGGCAGTAAGAAGCCTGGACTGGGGTGGGATAGAGACACTTCTAGTGCCGGTGTCATTTGGAAACTGAAGGCACTTGTCCCAGTTCAGGGATGCAGGTTGCTGTGGCAGGGAGCTCTTGAAAGGCAGCAGAGAAAAAGGAATAATCCCGGGTGATTTTACTGCTGCTGTTCAGAATAGTAGCAGCAGAATTGACGCAGATTGCAGATTGACAATCCTGTTTGGTTGGGAAAGGCAGGAGCAATAGTGGAGGCCAATGCATGGAGTGACAAAGTGACTGACGTTGCAGACACCCCTCTCCATAACATCCAAGTGGCTGAGAGGAGTGTAGCAGATATCATCAAGAATCAGGACCTGGACAGGCAGATTGCTCCTTACTCCCTCCAGGAGCCAGACCCTTTTTCGCTCCATGCAGGACCGAGAGTCACTGCTCTGGGGAAAACCCCAGGGCACCGACAGGGACCGGATAAGTACAGGTGGGAGCTTCTGCACCTCCCTGACTACCCACATCTGGCAGCTTTGAGCTCTGTTTGTTCTTCCCCTTGTGCTTTACAACAAATTGTGACTTAATTTAATATGGGGGAAAGACTAATAGTTGGGTGGGGGGTGCAGAATGGGTACAGAGCAGGTGCTGAAAGGCAGCCCTGAGGCAAGCAGGCTAGCCCGTGATTCTCAAACAGGGTGTGCCAATACCATGGCATCCGGGGGTGCCTTGAGATCCTTTCAAAGGTGCTGTACAAGGTCAGCCCTGTCAAGTGTGTGGACATGATTCACAAGATAAACCCAGGGACTTAAACAGGAATCCAGCATGTCACACCTATGCTGCTCTGTCATGGGCTTCCTGAGGACGATCTTGACAAGTGGAGATCTGGGCTCCGTGGCAATGGAGAACCCAAGACAACAGGTGACCTCCACCTCGCTGCAGCCTTCTTTGTCTTTACAGCCATTGGGATCCTGACAGCTTCTCTTGGCCCATCTGCTGTTAAGCAGTTGGGGTTGGGCTGTGTTTTGCCTCTTGGGCTTGTTCACCAGGGGTGACCCTGCCAGGAGTGTGAGACTCCGGGCAACATAGCTCTGACAAGCACTGGGACATGTAAGCCTCTCCACCGCTACAAGGTCTTGGTCTATCGAAAAGAGTGGAGAATCACTGGTCTGGTCCCTGCTACAGGTGTCTTTCAGGAGGCTCCCTAGAGCAGGGCATCCAAGCCCCTCCACCACCTCTGTGCACAGCCTCTGCCTCTTCCTTTGCACCAGTGAGTCTCCACCAGGAAGTGGCAACACCAGGGGCCAGGCAGGGTGGGAGAAAAGGGGGCTGCCAGAGGCTTTTAAGGGTGCTTGAAACATGTAGCTTCAAGGGTACAAATATCTGCATGTGATTCATGAGAACAACCCAGGCGAGTCATACAGGGCAAGGCTGAAGGAGCCAGGCATGTTCAGCTTGCAGAAAAGGCACTCAAGCAGGGACATAACAGCAGTCTTAAAATACCTGAAGGGCTGCCATCAAGAGTAGGGAAAACACCTTTTCTCTCTTGCTGCAGAGAGGAGGTTGCAAACCAAGGATTTGAAGCCGCAGCAAAGTAGGTTCAGGTTGGATCTCCAGAAAAACTTCACTGCGAGAGCAGTGAGACAGTGGAAAAGACGCCTGGAGAAGCTGTGGATGCTCTGTCACTGGGGGTGTTCATGGAGAGGTTGTACAGTCCCTGGTCAGGGGGTGATGCCTGTGTCCTTCTATGAGGATTTGATGCTGTTTCTGCTATACATGTCAGGGGGTTTCAGGCTTCCTTCAGAGGCACTGAGTGCTGCTGCAGCCCAGGCTGGGGATGGGGAACATCCTGCTGCAACCAGACCTGGAGGTTCCTGGTTGGAGGGTCCTGCCCCTATATTTGGGGTCAGACTGATGCTGCACTGGGGCCAAGAAGTGGTGCTGTACCATGATTCCCGGTGGCCCCAGGCAAACTTTTAGTATCAGGACCCGCTTTGCCAGAGAGAATGACTTCTTTGTTGCAAAAGTCTTTATCACATCCGTGGTATGTCTTTAAAAAGCTCATTCTCCATTGGTAACATTGCTAGTCCTGTAGATGTGCAATATCAAAACTTGTAATTTTTTTGTTTGTTTTCCTGCCCCCTTTCTGTCCAGGCCCCGGCGGACACTTGGCTTGCCCATGTCTGTGTCCGGGTCTGCCAGGAAGGGACTAGGGAGGGCTCGGTTGTAGATTTGGTTGTACTGGGGGTGACCCTGATCGGACTGGCAGGGACTGGGCAGGCTTGGTGGCAGTTTTGGTTGTACTGAAAGTGACCCCCAATTGGACTGGTAGGGACTGGTGGGGCTTGGTTGTAGGTTCAGTCATACTGGGGGTGACCCCAATTGGACTGCTAGGGACCTGGGGGGTCGTTTTCCTCCGTAGCATCTGCCTGGGCTCCCCCGGGCTACAACCAACTTTTGGGGGAGCTGCTTGTAGCCTGTTGCTCTAAGGACACAGGCAGACAAGATGCTTTGGCTAAACGTAGTTGGCAGCCGTGCTGGTCGGAGACGAAAAGAAATGCAAACATGTCAGACTCAGAGGCGAGACCTTTTTTGCAATTTCTCAGCTGCTCTAATGAAAGCTCTCTGAACCAAGAGGTCTGGATTTTTGCATTTCTTGGGGGAAATGCAATACCTGTCATTAAACCAACTATATCGCACAACCCCCCGGCTTCTTGCGAGCCCCTCACGCAAGGGACTCGCGCATGCGCAATCCCTCGCCTCGGGCGAAGCAAGGGGAGGAGGTGGCCCGCCCCCAGGGGAGGGAAGGGGCGTGGCCACGCGGCCCGTCCCTTCCCTGAACTCTATGGTGGAGGGGGGGTTTCTCTAGCCAACCGGGCGGATCAAGCTCGGTGGTGGGTGCCCGGTGTTCCGCAGCGCATGCGCAGAGAGGGGGAGCGGTTGCGGGCGCCCCGGCGGCCGCGCGGGGGCGCTGCGACCCTGCCTCCGCCTCCCCCGCTCCGCCCCCCTCCCCCCGCCGTGCAGGCCCCGCCTCCTGCCGCGGGGCCGCATCCTGCTCCAGCCGCCGGGAGCGGCGCGTGCGGAGCGCGACCGGCAACATGCAGCCCCCGCCGAGGAAGGTGAGTGTCGGACCGGCCCGGGGTTGGGGTGCGCGGCGGGGTGAGGTTAGGTTGCACCGGGGGGGGCTTGAGGGGAAGGTTAGGTTGCACCGAGGGGATGAGGGTGGGTGAAGTGAGGTTAGGTTGCACTTGGGGGGGTAACGGTTGCACTGGGGGTAGATTAGGTTGCACTGTGGGGCTGGGGTGGGTGACGTTAGGGTGCGCTTGCACTTGGGGGGGAGGTTAGGCTGCCCGGGGGGGTGGTTACGCTGTCCTGGGGGTGGAGGTGGGTGAGGTTAGGTTGCACTGGGGGCAACAGTTGTGCTGTGTGGGGTAAGTTAGGTTGCCACGTGTGGGGTAGGTTGTACTGAGGGATGGAGGTGGGTGAAGTTGGGTTGCCCTGGGGGGGTAGGTTAGGTTGCACTTCGTGGGGGTAGGTTAGGTTACCCTGGGGGAGGGAGGGAGGTGATGTTAGGTTGCCCGGGGGGGGGTAGGTTAGGTTGTACTTCATGGGGTAGGTTAGATTGCCCCGGGGGGCTGGGGTGGGTGAAGGTAGGTTGCAGCGGGGTGACCGGGGTCGGGCTGCAGGGG
>JAGPOW010003316.1:195613147-195644794 GCA_030014935.1 Caiman crocodilus | reverse complement strand
GGGGCAGCTGCGACGGGGCAAGGCCGGGGCGTGGGGTTGGTGGCCGTGAGGTGGGGTGTGTGGGGCCCGGTAGAGCGCTGGGGCTGCTGCGCGGGGCAGGCAGGGGGAGGCATGGGGGCGGCGCGCGGGCAGGCCGAGGTGTGTGGGGAGGGCCCCGGGGGTTCGGGTGGGTGGCTCCACGGCGTGCGCCGGGGGTCGCAGGGCGAAGGCAGGGCCGTCGGGGGCGGGGGGCGGTGGTCCCTTGGGGTGTGCAGTGGGTGAGGGAGGGCCGGCTGCTTTGGCGAGTGTATTTGGGGGGGTGCCTCACATGGGAGCCGTAACCTTGAGGCAGGGGTTGTGTGGAGTTGGCCGAGGCGCCGACACAGTGCCAGTGGCATGGCGGGGGCGGGGGCACAGAGCTGTGGGGGGCCGGCAGGTGGGGAAGGAGCTGCCTGCAGGTGAGGGCTGCTGGGGGGCCGGGGGTGTGTAAACAAAAGGCTGCAGGCGCACGGCTGTCTCCTGTCACTCCCCGGTAGCCGGGCGGCCGCAGTGGGACGGCTCCCTGTCTTGCTCTTCTGCCTCTGTTGTTCGGAGGATGGACGCTGCTCCTCTCACAGGGTCTCGCTAACGCTTCATTGGGTTTTAGTTTGCATTGGGCAGCTTGTTTATATTGCGTGTGCGTTCTGCTTCGCCTGCCTCAATTTTATTTCTGTGCAGATTTTCTTTTCATTGCACCGGTTAGCTTTTGCAAAGGTTTTATTTATTTATTTTGAATGGGCTTTTAATTTAAGGCAAAAGAAGTTTCAGTATTTCCCTGATTACAACTATAATTAGATCTCCCTCCTGCTTGGTCAAAGCACAGGTCGTGTGTCTGTGTGAAGGTGAGAGACGTGTGTCTTTCTGTAGTGATTCTGGGGTTTATGGTTGGTGTTCGAATTGCGTGGGGGTGCTGTTGCTAGCAGACCAAGTCTGAAATGCTGCTCTGCTTTGCTTGAGAGGAGAGCAGAGGTTTGTGTCAGATCCTTCACTTCACCTCCTCCTTGTCTTTCTCTCTTCCCCTTCCCCCATAGTGGGACTGTTACACATTTTCATTTTTATGCATATGTCGCATCTTTAGATACATTGATTCTGTTTTTTTAGGCTGCCACATGGCTTCCCCGTAATTACTGAAGGCAGCCATACATTCCAAGATGCCTTGTCTTAAAAATCCAGTTTTCTGTGCTCAAATCTATCTTTATTTTTGGTGTTGATATTTATCACAACAGTTCCTCCCACCTCGCACCCCCTGCCAAATATCACTCAAGTTCCCTGATGACTGAAAGCTTGACCTTAACATTAGGGAGGTTCAAAGGACTATAATGCTCGTCTTAAAAATATTTAGAAGTCAGACTTAAGGGGAAGAAGGGCTCTTGATCTGATGTCCTGACAACCAGATGAATGTATTTAAAGGCAGCTTGTTCATGGAGCCATTTTAATCAATGCCTATTTCATAATTGTATAAGTTTAAATGTTAAGGTTTTGGTTGATTGTTTCATCCCCTGGCCCTTTTCTTTGTTTTAAGTCCATGTGTTGCTGAACTGATTTTGCTTTGGACAGGCTTATATTTAGAGGCCTGGAATTAAAAACCACATGTATTTGTTGTTAACAGCAAGGTAGAGCTCTGAGGGAGCCTAGTATATGAAATGTGAACTTTGCCAAGGAATGTATGTTGGAATTGGTCTGTAATGAAGTCTTTACATAGGATTAAATGACCTAACAAACTAGCTTTACACATGCTGACAATGTTTATGATCCTGTTGCTTATTTGAATACGCAAAATGTAGTTAAGGACATAAAATATTGTTTTAATTTGAGATTGCAGTTAGAATCTAGAGAGAAAATATGGTCTGTGTTTTTTTTGTAGGTGAAAGTTACACAGGAGCTAAAAAACATTCAGGTTGAGCAGATGACAAAGCTGCAGGCCAAGCATCAGGCAGAATGTGATCTACTTGAAGATATGAGGTAAGGTTACAGAAAATGCTACCAGATTCCTGTAAGATCTCCTTTTGGAAGAACATTTGGGTTACAAAACTCCGGGAACTGATGATGGAATTTCCTCTTGGATTTCCTGCTTTGGAGCTGTTCAAGCTTTCACACAGCTGGAAATTATAACTGAAACTAACACAATGCAAACCATTTTTCTTCTCTTCATTGAGGAAAGTTATAAAAATGTGTCATGAAGAAATCCGGAAAATATTGATCTCTTCAGCAGTCTTTCTCTTCTAGAATAAACTGACAGTTTAGTTTGCTTTTTGTGATGCCACTAAGAGTATAAAGCAAATCTTTATAAAATACTGTGTAAACTGGTGAAGTCTTATAGTTAGCTACAAGTAATTTTGGATGGCGTTTATTTAATATAAAATGTAAGATATTTACATTGATATTAAAATATTTTTGTTGCATTCCTTTGCATGTTAGGATCAGTGGAAAAGGTCTGCATGTAACAAACCACAGTTTTGTTTGTCTTTAAGTAACCTGATTCTCTTTTAGTGTTTTGTGATCAAAATTTCTGTGAGGGCTAATACACACTTTGCATTATACGAGGAAATGAATCAGTAACCATGGTTGGAGGTAGTCAACTTCTAGACTGACCATGCTGTGAAACAGTCATATTCATCAATGCAACTATTGCTGTCCATCTCTTTGGCATGATATATTTCACTCATTAAATGAAAATCCTGCGCGATTGGAGATAATTACATATAATTTATTCATTTAAAAACTAATCAAGTGGCAGTTCAACTTCAGGAGGATATCATACAGGTGTTATCTCTATGTATCCTTTGCGTATGAAACCTGTCGAAACAGAAATTCATGTGTTCATAATCTTATCAGATCCCCTCTTTCTTTCCTGGCTATTGAAAGAAGCTTCTTTATGGAAAGATCACAGCATCTATTATCTTGGACTACAAGTAGTGACTATGCATTGTTTACACAGTAAATACTGGTTAATGAGTAGCAGACTGGTATGCAAAGATTTTTTTTCCTTGGATAAGAACTTAATTTTATAACATCTGCACCTGCTAGCTTGGCTGGAGCCCAGTTCTGCCCAGCATTTCTCTGGTATCCCTTTAGTTCACAGAGTTCAAATTCAGGCCCTTGGTGGTGTGTTTTACTGGAGCACAGCACAAAAATGCTGTCATGTCATTAAACAATGCTGAGTTGCAAGTACAAACTCAGATTTCAATTTTCTTTCTTGAACTAATTTGGAAATCTTAATTTTTCAACTGTTTTGTGGCAGTAGAAACTGGTTTGGGATATTAATTTCACTGAAGTGGTCACTGAGTGTACATAGTCTCTTCATCAGCCTTGTTGCAAGCATTTTGCATGTGCAGAATCACTCTGTGGATTTACAGGTTAAGCATTCTTTAAACATGAAATGATGCGATAGGTTGTGACAGCTCCGTTACATCAGTGATGTGTTAAAATCTTAAATATAAACGGATAGAGAGCAAGGAGAACTTTTGCCTAATATCTAAAATGGCTTTGTTTATGACTCTTTCAGTTCTTTCTTGGCAGTTAGATGTAACTAGTGTTTTTTTGGGATTATAGGGCCACAAAATAAAATTGGTCTGAATATCAGGTCCTGTATGTGAGAGGTCCCGCAGCTCCGGTGGGCATTGCTTTCTAAAAGACTCCAGAAACCTGGTGATGCAGGTGTATATTCTGCAATCGGAAGTGAGGCCACCTGGAAGAACACTAACAATTTTCATTCATAGCTTTGTATAAATTCCCAATGAGATTGGGTTGGCACCAAGGATCCATAGGAATTTTTAAATGAGGTTTTTGTTTTCAAAACGAGCAAGCATTATATAGTTATGCAGAAACGTTTATGACCTTAAAAGACATCTGTCCATGGCCACCTGACTTCACGGGAAAGGGGTGGAGGGTCTGTTTCTTTAGCAGTAGCTTGAATACCTGAAATGGGATGGGGAGCTGTACTCTCTTCCTTGAGCTATTGCTGACCTTATCTGTAGGAGTTGGAATACAGAGCCCTGCCTGCAGTGTTTTGGCAGGCGGGCAAAGAACTAGTTAAAAAAAAAAAGGTATTTAAATTATGAATAGGGCTTGTCAGGGCTAGGATATAAAATATATTTTAAGTTGTGCTAGCTGTTATGCTTTAATAATGCACCTTTTATCCTAGTCTTGACAAGCCACTGATACTTCCACTCCCTGCTGTAGTGAAAGTTTGGTGAATTCATGGAGCGGTGAATCCCCATGGAAGGAATGCAGGATGAGCACATGACTCTTGGACGCTGTGTCAGACATGGGATGTGCGTAGGGGCATCAAGTCCTTTTTCTGTCCAGTATGGTAACATTGTTCTGGCTTCATTATAAGACGACTGCCTGCCACCATGGGGGAGGGATAGGATTTGCCCCAAGATGATGTAAACTTGGCCTCTTTAGCTCAGTGACTACTCTGGCAGCTCCTCGAAGCTCCTGTCTGTCTAGAAGCTGTCCTTGTTTGGCCTGTTCAGACCATAGACCCGAGCAGTCTATTTTCTGACTGGTGGTCAAGTGAATAATTAAGGGTTCAATGCATTATCAAATTAGATGATTTTAAAGTATTTTCTTTAGATTTTAAACCTTGTATATTTTAATGGAGTGACTGTGGTGGTAATGTTTTCCAAAGGTGTGGAAGAAGTATCTGGGGAGACAGGGAAGGACTGCAGGGATCTCCTCAGTCCTCAGGGCCAGGCCAGCTCCTGCTGAGCCCCATGGTTTGGCCATGCAGCTGGCAGGTGGGCGAGCAGGCTGGGAAGTGACAGTGAGGGTGAAGGGAGTGGAAGCAAGCGGGAGTGTGGGACCATCGCTGGCGGGGCCCAGAGTAGGATGGTAGGTGGGGTGTGGGCTAGCAGGGGTCTCTGGAGTCGGGCTGGGCTGCACCAGCAGGGAGATGGGGGAGCTGACATGGCTCCATAGAGCCCCTGCCAGCCAGGACCCTGTGCTCCTGCTGCCCTGCTCTGGGCCATGCCAGTGCTAGCCCCAGGACACTGGCGCTGGCTCTGTGCTGCTGCTGGTTCCCATGTGCCCACTCATACCCAGTGCCTGTGCCCCAGCCCCGTGGTACAGGCAGGGAGCAGTGTGTAACCCCAACCACCTGCTCCCCCGCGGGGAACAATCTGGTGCTCAGCATGGAGGAAAAACAGCCTCTTTCCGTCATGGCCAGCCGTTCTTGCTGCAGCCACTCACAGCCCACATGGAGCTGTCCTGCCTCTGTGCCTCTGTGAGGCAGCGGTGGCAATGGAGAGCGGGCATAGGTAGTCCTGTGTGGGCTCCGAGCAGTTGCAGCGCGGGGTGCCAGCCACGGGGAAGGGGAGCAGCCACTTTTCCCCCTTGCTGAGCCCTAGACTGTTCCCCAGAAGCTGCTGCTTGGCACGGAAGAAAGTGGCCTTGCTGCCGCCGGGCACTGTTTGCTGCAGCCACCCACCCGGAGCCTGCACAGTGCTAGGCTGTGGCGTGGCTGCTTCACCACTGCCTCTGCTGGCCAGCACCGCAGCAGTTACTGTTGCTGCTGGCCTGTCAAGTCCTTTAGATGCATTCTCATTTGCTACTGTTGCACTGAGACTTGCAGCAGAAGAACATTTTGGTTGTAAAGGCTGGAAGGCACTCAGACTTGGGGAAGAGAAAGGAGGGGATCCCTTGGAAGAATGGGGAGGAGTGCATTTTGGCTCAGGCTGAGAAGACGGGGGACATGGTCATATGGCAGGACAGACCAGCAGGTGGAATGGGGAGCTCTAGGTGGGGAAAGAATTTGACTGGGGTTTTCTAGATTGGGGCCTCAACCCAAAGTTAGGTGTATCTGGGAGGAGATCTTTCCTGATGTCTGACTTCTGCAGGGACAGACCTGACTATGGCTGAATGTGATGAGTCTCAAAATGCTGAACTTGCACACTAATAGCTGTAGATCTCTGGTTGCTGTTAATAGAGCATGTTATATACTGAATTGTTCTCTACTTAATATGGTTACAGATAACCTCACATTATTAGACTTTCTACTCTTCAATGGAACTAGGCTACGCTTCTGTAATCTCACAGGTTACTGGGTATGTGTGTGGTAGTTTTTAGCAACTGGGGCTGAGTTAAACTACTAAAGTGGAGACAAAATATGAACCAACTTTATAGATTTTAAATATAGAGGGATACAGTAGTTGCATCTCAGGTCATCTGATGTATGCCATTTGGAAAATCCAAGCATAGTGTGACGGGCATGTTGCAGAACAGGAACTGAGAAAATGTAAGATTGGGTATTAAAAACAAAATTATTCCTACATATAGATACTGAAAAAATAGAGGAAGCTAAGCCTGCTAAGGAGAGGCAAGTGTTATATAACCGCTATTCCAAGGCAGTGTGCTGGGGAGAAGTATAGTGTCTTCCTCTTCCCAGTACTCAGTTGCTAGGAAGAGGATTCCTAAATTCATTCTGTAGCTTCAGCATTATTTGTGTTAGTCCTTGGCTGGCAGATGTCCAATAAATTCCTCTTTGCCTCCTGGAAAGGAGAAGGAACTGTAGCATCATCCCCTTCATCACCCACAAGAACTTCCTGGTCACTGCAGGCAGGGAAGTCTCTGCCACTGTGTTCTGTTGCCTAGATTTCTGGATGCATCTTTGCTTTCTTTTTTCCAGGGCCATCATCTAATGCAGGGTTGTCTGGCTTCTGAGTGGCTGAGGGATTGTAGCAGAAGGCTTGGTGCTCCCGCTACTGTAAAAGAAGGCAGATTGCAGATAGCAATTGGGAGTTACTTGACCCAAAGCAGGGTGGGTTTACAGGATATAAGCCCAGAGCCTGAGCTGGGGTGGAGGTTTGATATGGAGCTGAGATATGAAGAACTCCTAAACAATGGGGCTGCAGCCAGGTTCCTGGCAAGACCTAAGCTGGGGTAAGCAAACGACTGGTTGGGAGAGCAAGGAGGGTAAGAGACGTGTAGACTGTAGGGGGTGAGAGGCAGAGTCAGCAACTTATAGCTCAGGAGGGGTCAAGGCTCAGGAGGGCCAGGGAGCCCAGAGTCTTGCTGGTCCAGGAGCACAGCCAGGACTTGGAGGTGGGCCAAAGGGCAAGGAGGGCCACAGCTGGAGATTGGCAGGGCCAGGGGACCCCATGAGTCTCAAACTGGCCTAGGAGACAGGCCAAAGATCAGGTGTCACAGCCAGAGACTGAGGGAGCCAAGGAGCCTGTAGCTAAAGAGGGGCAAGGACTGGGGCTGGGATACAGCAACCCAGGAGGCGTGCATGTCAGTTGGAATAAGTATCATCTGCAAGGCATGGGCATATGTATTGGGGAGGAGGAGGCCCACATAATTAGCCCTTAAGGCAGAGACAGTTTGGTGGTCTGTGGTCTCACAGGAGTGTGAGATCTGACTTGGGAAGCCCTGGGGCAGCCCCCTTTTCCCTAATAGAGAGATAAATGTATCAAGACATGACAGGTGAGAAGGGGAGATTGCCCAAAGAGAACCAGGGTTAGAAATGGCTGAGGAGGTCCAGGGGTCACAACTTAACACTTTGGGACTTGCATGTGGCCCCAGGCTGCCAGTTGGACAGCCCTGCTCTAGTGAATAGCTTTGGTGCTTGTCTCTGCCCCCTGGGGGCTTTTTTTGCCAAGGAGAAGCAGGGTGAAAAATGTGATGACAGAGGTTTTTAATGGCAGCAGTTTTTGTTCTCCTGCAGCTTGGGAAAATGAGTGATAGGGCAGGAACTGGAGCTGACTCTCTGCAGACTCATGAAAACAGTATTATTATACTGTTTGCATTTGTAAGACTTTCTTTGTGATCAGGTGATCTAAAGATTTCATTTTTTCCCCCTTAAAATGAAATCTTCAGAAATTGAAGGCATTTCTTCCTTCCCAGGAAAGAGTTTCCTTCTTATCGAAAATGAATAAGTGATCTAATTTTAAGTTTAGAGCTCTGTCTACTTAAATTAATCGAATAGGTGCGACATTGCAACACAACCTTTCGCAGAAGTCCCTCTGAACATCCTTACTTTTAAAGTGCACCAGAATTACTGATTGAGGCACATTATCAGTAATTAGTCATTTAATGAGATGTTCACATTCTTGCTGGAATTAAATCCTGGTGATGTTTGGACTGGAACTGCTAGAGGGAAGGTTGGAATGTTCTTCAGTCATTTTGCCGATGGAGTGTGGAAGTCCAGATTTTCTGGCGAAGAAAAACAAAGTTTCAGTATAAACATAGCCACAATATAGTGATTCAAACCAATCTTGGCATACTGAAATGAACCATAGTGCCTTTTTATTCTTATCCCAAACTGGTATAAAGCAGTAATGGATTTCAGCTTTAATATTGGAAAGTGGCTATAGTTTTGATTAACTTGACAGTTTTAATTAACAATTCTGAGTTCATTTTTTTTGTAATTTGCAGTGCAAATGATAAGAGAACTATTTTTGTTCTGTTTATAAGAGGAAAAAATACCAAGTGTTGTTTTTAATATTTTACTTGGACTCGCTTCAGTTCTGAATTTAAAAAAAAAATCTGTATTTAATATAAAAAGCAATTCTAGTACCTAGTGAAGAACTTTTAGATTAAGGGCTTCTGTTTCCTTAACAGCTTGCTGCAGAGCTCAATATTTTTCCATTAGTAGCTAGTGAGCACTGTACTTAAATCAGCATTTATGTTGGACAGTGATTAAAAATAAATTAGACTGCTAAATGGAACAGATAAAAGTTTGGCTGTTGGTTATATTTTTAGTCTTGACAAAAAATACTTTGTCTGTTCCTCACATCATAGATTCCCTTTGGCACTTTACCCATTTATAGTGCTTACAGTGGTTAAACATTATAGTGGTTAATTCTCATTTTTCCCCCTCTTAAAATACTGTTTTTATGTAGGTACCTAGAGTTCTGGATTTATTGTGTCCTCATATGCACCTAATGCATTTGGGCAAAACCTTCCTTATTGTAATATCCGTAGTAATAATGTAAGATGCCTTCAAAGGACTATATTTATTTAGTTTGGGTGTCAGATATATAAATAGGAATACACAGGGTAAAATTAGGAATTATTTTTTTTTACCATACCAACAAATAAAGGTTTTAATCTTGAGAGAGATGAGTGCTCCTCTGTAGTTCCACCGTGGCTTCTTAGTAGTTGAAGGCACTTAGCACCATTCACAACTGAGCCCATGGTGAGGGCAGCAAAAAGGACCTGGGCATTTGTGTTCGGAAAAGGAATGTGAAATCTGGTGATTTCCTCATGGCCTAGTAGTGATTCTGGTTTGTTTTCCATTATTTTTTTTGTGTGTGTCTTCTGTGGGCAGCACTTGCAGCGTCTTGAGTTTTGTCTTCACTAAGGCAACTTTCTAAGCAATTCCCACTTTTGCACAGGGGGCTTAATGTAGATTTATTTTAAACAATGTCAGTCTTGTTCTGAGTGGGTGTTTATACATGAGAGGTGCTCTAATTAAAGTGCCCAGAGTGCCTTGTGTATTGGCATCCACTCACTTAAAAATGGCAGTAGGGGCACTTGAACTGAAGCTGGTCGAATGAGCTTTAGTTAAATTGTCCCCATCACCATTTTTCAGCACAGGGATGCTGATACATGAGTTATTGGAGTCTGGTGGAGCATGGTTTAGGGATGTGCAAAATGGCACCGTTTCATTTTGACTTGAGTTTTGAGGTTTCGATGGAACCATGTTTCTTTTCGAATTTCATTTTGATTCAAAACCGCTGTTCTGTTTCGTTGAAACAGTGATGCCGTTTCAACGCTGTTTCTGCGTTTCGCCCATACACTATAATGGGAAAGCTCAAAACAGCCTCTCTCATCTGGCAGGCAGATGGGGACCTGCGGCTGCAGAAGGGCTGTGGGGCCTGCGCCAGTCCTCCTGGGGCTGCAGGCCCCCAATCTGCCTGCCAGGTGAGGAAGGGAAGCTGGGTGCTTTGGTTTGGGACTGGGAAGCTGGGGAGGGGAACTGAGCCCAATCTCTCAGTTCCCCTCCCCAGTGCTAGCTGAGGAAAAGAACTCAGCCTAGCTGAGCCTGGCTGTGGGAGTCAGCGAGAGCCAGGGCTGCACTCCTGGCTAAGCCACATGGGGCTGCAGAGCCGCTGGAAGCACAGCCCTGGTTCTCCCCTGTCTCCCACCACCTGGCTGCTGGCTGCTCTGAAACTTTCAAAATGTTTTGACTAGCCTCGTTTTGTTTCGATGCTGTTTCAAAGCCCTTCACTTTGATTCAGTTTCACTGTTTTGATCTCGAAATGAGTCGAAACAGTGTTGAATCAAAACAGCTGGTGAAATTTCTGACAGCCCTAATGGTTATTACCGATTAAACGAGCCTGCTCCAACCCACTGGAATTACTGTGCATTGGAGCAGTCTTGCTGCTCATGTATAGGTGCCCAGTAAGTCTAGTCTAGGTGGTGCTGAAAGGCCTCGTGAACATGAGGCTCCTGTCATGGCTAATGTTGGGGCATCTCAGTGGCAGACAAGAAGAAGGAAAACTTTTGTAAAAATTCTGTACCGCGGGCAGTGTTACAAGCTTGGAGGAGGAATACACTTGGCTGTACTAGGAAGCTCACCCATTGCTGCAAATGCCTGACAGTAGCGGCTCCATCTGAAATGATGCAACTGATGAGGTGGTTAGGACCATCCAGTATTTGGCAGAATTTCATGAAGTATAGGGTGGATATAGGTTAATGTAGCAGATCAACCTAATAAACGCTTTTTTTTAACCAAAGATCCATTTGCCAACCTCTTGATGGTATGTTGTCTGACTCTCTCTTTTAAAAACTGGATTCCTGGGTTGGGTTCAAGACCAGCTTTGGAGGCGGAAGAAGACAGGTTCTTGGTCTTGTTTTTAGTCGGGACTCCATAAAGACAAGACATATGGTGTCTCCATACCAATGCAGGGGAAGCTTTTCTTCGTGAGTTATGTCTTCAAATTCTGCAGGCTGTAATAATTCCTCATGGGGAGTGGTATTCTAGCCCTGGATATGGCCAGCACATTGCTGTTTTTGGATCCTTTTGGCAGCTCAAGTGCTGCATTAACTGCTTCTGCGAGCTTGTAACTGTTTATTGAATTGAACTGATGTTGCTGCTGGTATTCCTGGTGGACTTTTCCACCCTGCTTTTGTATCCTTTCATGTCTGGTAGATTCGGTCTTCTAGTTAGTAAATGTCGAGTTGTTGTGTTTTGTTTTTAAAGTGGGTCAGGTGATGAATGTGTTCAATATTTTGTGGTTTCTCTTCTCTTTGTCATTTTCTGTAGCCTAAAAATACACAAGGGGAGCTTTTTATGTCTATATTTGGCAACACAAAAACCGATCTGTAAGAGCAGCAGTACTTGATAATCTTCCAACTGTAGCCCAGAGCAGAATCATCCTGGGTGGGTATCATTTGCTGCAGACATGGAGTGCGTCTACATGAGATGCTTTCAACGCAGTAGACTAATTCTACTGCGTATTAGCGTGGCAGCTAAAACCTGTGCTGATATGCAGTAGATTTAGTCTGCTTAGCATTAATGTAAAAAAACCAAGGTTCACTTGCAATAATGCGCAGTAGCACCGATTTGCAGCACATTTAGTACCTGTTATTACAGGCACTAAACTTAAAGTGCCGTAATCATGGCACATGGATGAAAGTGTAGACACGCCTATGGTTGGCAATGCATGCCTATGCCTTGTAGCAAAAGAGCACTGTCCAATGACTTAATTAAAATATATACGTATAATATATGGCTTAAAGCCATATATATATTTAAGCCATGTATGGCTTAAAGCTGCACACACGAACACCTTCTATAAATTTAGTGTAAAATTCCGGGAACTAAATATTAATATATTTTATTTTTAAAAAATCTAATGAAGATCAGATTATGAACATTTATGTGTAATATTTTTGGGAATCAAATATTACATGATTGATTAGTGAAATTAAAATTAACTAAATCCCCCCCATTTTTTTTCTGTACTAGTTGCAAGAGTTGTTAAATGTAGATATCCTGGATCATTAGACAGCATATTTTAAAACTCTAATTTTAATACTCTAAGGTGTTGCTAGTAAGCCATGTAAGAATCTTTTAGGATCTTTTATCTTGCTCCTTCCTTCCCTTGGTGCCTGTGAGAAAATATTTATGTCTGGGCTCCACACTCTACAGCAGTTGTTCTTCACACAAAGTCTCTATCCTCCCGCGCTCTATGCGGCAAGCATCCTTTTAATGAGAAAGGAAAAAATGCTTCAGAGTCTAATTTTATGAGAATAGCTCAACCATGCAGAAGGCTTTGGAAGATTTATGGCAGTGGAGCCATTAGATATAGTTCATTTCTAGCTCAAATGCCAGATGCGAGTCATTCATGGATAGTGAATAAAATGTTTTGGCACTTGGGAGCGTGTTTAAATACATATAATACCAAACATAAAATAGTTATTTATTGGCTCTGATATACTCTCTGCGCATATCCAAATAAACAATTTCACTTGAGGGCAATGCGTACTCTATGGTGATCTCAGTTCAAAAGTGTGTGTTTAATGGTATTTGAGTGTAAAGTTGTGTGAATTAATGCATGCTCTGTGGGGGAGCTTCCTAGAAATGTTGAGAAAATCAGGCATCTATTAAATTGCTTTAAAATTATCAGTGTAAAAAGTATGTGTAAACATAACATTTTCATTAATTTTGGCTGTTGGAGATTAAGATATTTGACAGGTCAGAGGAAAATAGCACTTAAGTTTTCCAAGATTTATTGCGATTATAATTGAAAGGTAACTTTTATTTGTGAAGTAATTGATACTTGAGAGAGAGTGATTTCTAGAGTTGAGAGTCTGCAGAGCTGTATTTCTCTTGGTGTGGATGCAGGGTCTCCTTTTCTCAGAAGTGGAAGAAGGGAACAAAGACTGGGATTCTTGGGTTGGAAGTACTTGAGGAAGGATGCCAAGCAGCTGACACAGGGTTGTGGTGGTTTAAAGGCAGTTGTGTCCTAGTAAAACCAAGGTGTAAATTGAACATACAAGAAAAATGACAACCTGTGAGCATGCAACTACCATGCCACCCCTGAGCCAGAGGCTGCTACCTTGTGAATTTCCAGTATTCATTTTAATGTCCCTGGATACAACTTGCTTTATGATTTAATTGTAGCAGCAACGGTTACTTGAGAATGTCTTCGTGCTGCTCTTTCCTTGTTTCTCCCAGTCCAGAGCACCACTTCCCTGTGAGTAACCCATTAGACTGTTTTTTTCTTTTCATTTCCCCAAACTGATCTGTAAAATGATTTTGCCTGCTCTACTTACAGCTCTCCAGAAGCTCTTGGCGTTTTCCAAGACCATTTCCAGACTGCTTTCCTCTAAATTTATTTTGCTGCTTCTACCTGTGCTGTCATTAGTGTAATGAGGCTGGAGATGGCTTGGTTACAGCGGTAATGTAATTTTAATGTGTTAACTATTTAAGGGATTGTCTTTTGCATGCATCTGTTTGTATGTGATTGTGTAGGGTTAAACTAAAACAAATACTCTTAGCTGACAGAATAAGTTTAGATGGCAAGGAGCTATAGCAACATTGATGTTCTCTGCTTTTCCTTCCTTTTTTCCCTTTGGTTTGTGTAGCACTTTTATATGACTTCAATCCATTGTATGCACTGTAGTGCCCACGGTACAACTTTCCAGGTTTGCTGCAATTGTACATGCATGAAAGAGAGGGAAGGACAGTCATAATACCATGTCTGAGAGCACTTAGAAGTGCCATTGCAACATTCATTGAATTGTGAAGGCATTATTCAGCTGTCAAAGAAAACTTTTTTTTTTTTTTTTGGCAATCACTATAAAAGCATAATGTGCAAAATGGAAAGGAGAAGCATACAGTATAAATAATAACACACTGAGTATCAGTAACAACAAATTCTGGACCTTTTGCTTTTTAGTCATAGTACTGACAGGTAATCTTGTGTAGAGTGGCAAGTCTGCTCACTCTGCTGTACTGGGAACTAGAATAGGTAGGTATTCTTCCAAAATAGATACGCTTCCCTGGGGCATCTAACTAATAAGAATTTCAAACTCTGTTACACCTTCATTCGGTGCCATAATTATTCCCCTAATAATACCAACCTCATTTCCTGAAAGAAAACAGCAGTGTGTACAGCAGTTGCCCTTGCTGCATGCTGCTGTGGGTGTTAATTATCTGCCAGGTTACAATGCTGCTTTATGTCTAGCCACTAGGGTGTAATCTCTGCCCCTTCCAATATTAAATAGAGCATTGCCTCAATGAAACCCCCAGACAGAAAACCTCTGACTGATGAGAACCATAGTATTGCCAAAAAAAAAAAAAAAAGAAAGATCTACCATCAAAGCTATTGAACTGCTTCAGGTTTGATTTTTTTTTTACATGTTTCTTTTTGTGGTAGTGGAAAAATATAAAATGTCAGAATTGTTCATTAATACTGATTTTCACCGTTTTCAGCTCTCTATCTTCTCTTACCTACTTTCCTTGAAAATGTCCCACTGGAGGCTTTACTAGTGTGACTTTTTTCAGGTGTACGTACGTTAACAATATGAAGTCAGAGGGAGGTGGTTAGCCATGGTAGTCCGAAGTTGGGCAGAAGGCAGGGCAGGGGTGGCATGTTAGAGGTTAATTCATTCAGAAAGGCATGAGGTTTACAGGCTACAGCCTACTTGAGTAGATGCTTTGAACAGACTTGCAGCCAGGGGTGCTAAGCAGAAAGGAATAAAGTCATTCGAATACAAAGGGTGGGGAAAGAGGGAAGAAAGGAGGGAGCACTGCTCGGAGAAGTGGAAGTCATTTGGGGATTAGTGGGGATCTCAAACAAAGCAGTCAACCCATTGACGGGCATAGGGGTTATAAAAGCTAGACCAGGTGATGGGGTAGGAATCCAGAGTCTCTGTTGAGACCATACTGAAGACAACCTGTCTGTGGTGTTCTCGTTCCAGGATTTTGCATTCATGTTGTTTGTTTTAAAATTCTGTTTTTTAAGAACAGGTACTTTGCAGTCAGCAACGAAATGCCCCAGGAGGTTAAACTGGCTTGCCATGAACTTCTGTGTCTTTCTGGAATTGATGCCAGATTGGGGCCATTCCTCCTTTGACGTAGCAGTTGCCCTGTTTGTCCACTGCAGACGGGTGCTGTAAGATGGCATGTATGATGTTGGTAGAGGAGCAGGTGAATGAACAGATGTTCTGATCTGTGTTTAGGCCAGTGACAATGTGTGCTGTCCTGATGAGGGTGCATAGCTGGCATCTGAGTCCATTGCCAGATTAGGGGCCTTGGTGGGAGGAGGATTTATGTTGTTGGAGAGATGCAGCTTGCAGTGGGTTTAGGTCAGGGTGTCAAACATGTCGCCCATGGGCTGGATCTAGTCCCCAGTGTTGCCTTTGTCTGATCAGACCCATATGGGGCTCAGTGCGTAGCCATGGTACAGGGCTGGCCTCCAGGCCAGAACAAGCCCATGGACTCCCCTCCTCCTTTCCTTCCCCCATGAGTATATGCGATCTGGGGCTGCTCTAGCCAGTCTGGGACCTGTGTTGCATGTAGCTGGAGCAGCAGCAATGCTGCACATGGTGACCGCCCCAGCCAGAACGCACCACACATGGTGCCTGCTTTGGGATGTGCTTTGCATGTGGTGCCTGCTTTATCTGCAGCTGGTTTGATATTCACACCGCATGCAGCACTTGCAGGTGCCATGTGCCGCGTGGGTCCGAGACTTGCTCCATGTGCAGTGTAGTCTTGGAGATGCCAGGGTAGGTGCTGCACGTGGCACAATCTGACCAGGGTGGCCCTGTGTGCACCACAGCTGCTGCTCTGGCTGAACTGTGCAGCACAGGGCACCCATGCAGCTCCAGCCCCAGATCCAGTATGCTGGGGAGGGAGAGGAGGAGCAACTGCATGGGCCTGATCCGGCCCACAGGCTGACCCCATACCACTTATCCAGATACGGAGGGAGAAAATCACAAAACTTTCCCTTCCTTTCACTGTTACATCCCAGGTATATAGATGATGACAGACATATTGTTCGACCATTTTTGGATGAGCAGCAATGTTCAAGCAGACTATCCGTGCAAAAGGAACCCTTTTCACTCAGAGAGGATCTACATCTGAGCGAAAAGGGGGTGGTGGATTCATATGTGTATGGTGAATTTTTAGTAGTCATTGAAACCAGAATTTTTCAGTTTAGTAGAGCCCACAACTGTCAAAAAAGTTTTGCAACTACACCATGTTTATTATTTTCTTTTCACAAGAGCAGCTGATTGATATATTAGAAGCGATCTCTCTCCATCTTTCAGCAAACACTAAATTTGGCGAAACAAGCATGTGTCTAAGATGTTGTTGTTGTTGTTGGCTGCTTTTTTAGGTGTGGATATGAAAGGCATAATAGAAAAATGTGCTTATGTGCACACAGAATAACTTGTAATAGTCTGCCTACGCATCTGGGATGTGGTTTACTGGCTGGGATTATCTGGGCATCTCATCTAGTCAGTTCATTGCCTTTGCAAAGTTTTTGGGTGTTCATGGTATGTGGCCTCTTTGTTTTTTCTACCAGTGGAACATTTTTGAGGAACCAAATATTTTGCACAATTAAAATTCTTGGGTATGTAATACAGAATTTAGGTGATACCTAATATCCTCTAAAATACAAGCGGTCAGGCTAAATTAATTGATTCCCCCTCCTTGCCTTGTTTTCATAAAGATTTAATAGAAAAAAATCACAGAAAAGTTTAGCAAAATATTTATTCTCTGAAAATGTCTGGTCAGAATCTTTTCTGAGGTGTTTCCAAAGCTTTGAAAAGATGCAACAAACCAGCTGGACACAGTGCTGTGCTTTGGCTCCCACATGACTTATCATTGTATAAGAACTTTGAAAAAGTAATTTGATGATCAATCGTTGTTTGTATTGCTGTAGTGCCGAGGGAGCTGAAGCAAGGACAAGGGCTGCCATTGTGCTAGCTGCAGTTCTGCGAACAAAAATGGTGCCAAGCAAAAATGGTGCCTGTCTCAAATTTACAGTCCAAGTACACAATCAGAACAGCCAGAGGCATGGCACTGCTTGGGTTACTGCTTCTGTCCAAAGTGGAGCCTTGTAACCATTATCCAGGTATGCTAACGTTTGTGCACAAACACACACACGACTTTTTAACATGGGATATTCTCGGTAACGAGGCATACAAGTGGATAGTGTTCCTTGCTTATGAGAATCATGTGTAATAGCTGCTAAAGGAAAAGCCTGAACCTAGTGGTGAGTATTTTCATTGGGTGGTATCTTCAGAGGTCTGGTTTTAAGAGATCTTTTTAAGCCAGCAGAAGGAACATGGAGGAGAGTGTGTGTTTCCAGACATCTTTAGTCATCTTTTACTTCAGTGAATTTTTATTTAAAATCTCAGCTTTTCCCAGAATAGGTCAAACCTTGACTCTAATAAGTATTCTGTATTTAATAAGAATAGTTCGCATCTTTTACAAATGGAGATTTGATTATTTACATAAACCCTGTTGAACATGGACTCTATTGTTTAGAGATCAATTCTTGAAACGAGAGTGAGGATTGTATATACCTGTTTTATTTTCATAATCATCTTAAAGCTACTGCTCCCCTTGCTTTGGATGATGAATACGTATCCACTGAAGCAGAGAATTAAGAAACATGTTATCTTTTGATTTCTACTGTTGTCTAGGTATTAAGAAGTCCGTTGTTCTCAAGCATAGTTGGGACCACACAAATAGCAAACTTAAAGACTAATGCAAAATCAACTTCAAACTCACAACTACCAGTTTTAGTGCCCTTATTAAAAGTTAGTGCATTCTTTTGCTAGTTGGCGTTTACTTTTATTCATCATCACATTTCTTGTTATCTTAGTGACTATGTAGTGACAGTGCAATGCACGGCTCTTATTTTTACTTTTCCCAAATGCAGTTTTCTTTAATTAAAGTGTAGTTGGTGAAATAAGTAATATAAACAGTCTGAATTAGAGTTCATAATGTATTATGTTTCTCTACCCTACATGGATTTCTGCAATCAGATTTGTTCCCCCAGTTTTTCTTAGGTTATTTCCCTATTTCCCTTTAATTGTTTCTACCATGATTGCTAAAATAATTAAGGACAGTGAATAAGCCTGAGGAGGGAAAGCAGAGAAGTCTGCAAGATACATTTATGATCTTGGCCCAGGAAGAACAATTCACAGCTCTTAAAAATACATACTACTTTTTTTGACTTATGATTTATCTTGTTGGGATTTTTAATTCTAGTTACTAGATTCTGTCAGCTAGTGGTCCATATGGAGCTGGTGAGACCCCAGCTGGAGGACTCTGTCCAGTTCTGGGTGCTGCATTTCAAAAAAGACATGGAAAATCTTGAAGGGTCCAGAGAAGGGCCTGGAGGACAAACATTTCAAGGAAAGACTAAGGGGTCTGGGACTGTTCAGCCTGTGGAAGAGAAGACTGAGGGGGGACCTGGTGGCTCTCTATAAGTATGGAAGGGGTGAATATCAGGAGGTGGGAGAAACTGTTCATTAGGGCTCCTGACGGAAGTACAAGGAGCAATGGCCATAAACTCTTAGAGGATGGTTTCAGGTTGGATATAAGGAAAAACTTCTTTATGGTAAGGGGGACAAGAATCTGGACTAGACTTGTCAAGGAGGTGGTGCAGTCCCCAACCTGGAAGTCTTCAAGAGGAGACTGGACAGACACCTCGCTGGGATAATTTGATCTCAGCAGTATTCCTGCCCAGAGCATGGGGGTTGGACTCGATGATCTTTCAAGGTCCCTTCCAGCCCTTAATTTCTATGATTTTATGATCCAACGCTAAGAAGATGCAAATTTCTTTGATCTGGGAATTGGCTTCAGTATAGCTCATTAAATGTTATAATCACATGACAGTGTATTTGTAGCTCGACTTCACACTTTGGATTAACCACTTAGGTTGTTAATTGGGACAGTCACAATACAATGTGAATGGCCAGTTTCAAAGCTTTTACAATCAATATTAATTTTTTTGTGTATATTTTTTTCCTTCTCTTCGGATCAGCATGTAACTTTTTTTTTACTTCTTAGTTTCTCACACCAGCTGCACAGATGATGAATAATGTATAGAAATACAGTTAACTACACAGAGGTGGTTAGTGGTGTTTGTTTGAAGTCAGATGCCACTTGCTCTAAGGTGCCATCCTGACCTACCTTCTCCCTTTCGCAATAACTGCGGAGATGCGTTAGTTTTTTTTACGCTTTGGATCACTGCTTCTTGAGGCTGGTGTTACCAGCCACTGCTGTTACAAGTGGACAGATGGAGGAGCACGTTGAAGAGAGTAGTACATGTATTACTTGTATTAAGTGAAAACCACTCCACCTTTTTGCTTGTTTTCTAAGCTCCAGTGATGGTTGTAATCACGGTGGTGAAAAATTATTCTTTTTGTACTATGTGGTTTCTTTTTCATAGTCACTTGTGAAAATATTCTTTCAATTCCTGTGTTCATCTCTGATTCCGCTTTCCATTCTTGTAGGGGAAAATAATATCGGAGGAGAGGGAGTCACAAAGAAACAGAGAATATTTTCACAGGTGACTGAAAAAGGGAGAGGAAAAAATAATTGCTACAATCTCTTCCAGAAGCCTTAATGAAAACTAACTTCTGTCTGCTTCCTAGATGAATTTATGTGCATTTGACATGGGGTGAGAAACTAGAAAATGGCATGACTTGTTAGAGAGAAAAAAACAGGCTGGAGAAATCAAATCACATTTAAGACAGTATAATGCAACTTTAGCTTAGCTTAGTTTCTGTACGTCATTTTATCACTTGCACTTTTTTCTTATTTTTCCACCAACTGAGCAAAATGGTTTAGAAGAGGCAACTTGAAATTTGTTCCAAAATGGGTGTGGAGCCTATCAATACAATAGGTGTCTAAATGTTATTAACCCCCACAAACTTACGCTGATGTTGCATGGTAGAAGTTGTGATGCCTATAGCTCAGTGGTTATCAACCTTTGTACTCTCAAGGTACCTCTCATTAGGCTCAAGGCACTGATTGGAACATGTCAGCTCCTTAGTTTGCACTTGGTTTTTGACTGCAGAAAGATGATAGAGCAATGTTCTGTTGTGAAGAACTTGGAAAGCCCACAGCAAGTCTGAATGCTTTTAACACAGCGGATTCCTGTTTGAAATTTCTGTTTGTCTTGAATCATGTTTGCATGCCTAACAGTGCCAACATTGCATGGCACTGTGGTGCCCCCCGGAAGGGTTTTCAGGACACCCCAGAGGGCTGCAGCACCCTGGCTGGAAATCACTGCTATGGCTAGTTACTCCACACTGTCTCCATTATAAGAACCTACATGCACTTGCTTTGAGACACTGATCAGGCTGAAATTTTCCATGCTGTGTTTCGATCTAAATAAAATCCGGTCGAATTGCTGGAAAATGGCTCGGTAGATCTTGATGGTGAGCTAAGGAGAGATGCATTTGCTTGCTCAGGATAAGTGGGGAAAGTAATCATTGTTGACAAGCTCTTGTGTCTCCATTCTTTGCAACATGAACTTTTAGAATTTCACTTAAACTCCTCGAAGCTCCTGTTTGCTCTGTGAACACACTTCTCCACCTCTTTATACTCCTGCCTGCCTATCAGCATACACATGTGCTATCCCCACAGGGAACCTGAGCATGATCCATCACTGGTCTGCAAAGGCTGGATGTGACTCACTCATAGAAAATGAGGGATGGAAGGGACCTCAGGAGATCGCATCTAGTCCAACCCCCTGCCCAAGCAGGACCAACCCCAACTAGATCATCCCAGCCAAGGCTTTGTCTAGTTAAGTTTAAAAAAAAAAAAAA
Source organism: Caiman crocodilus (assembly GCA_030014935.1). Lineage (NCBI taxonomy): Eukaryota > Metazoa > Chordata > Crocodylia > Alligatoridae > Caiman > Caiman crocodilus. Next base: position 195,624,025 of record JAGPOW010003316.1, on the reverse strand, counting down.
AAAAAAGACAACTACCCCTGCAGTTGCTTCTCAATAGATCATTATTCCCAGCCAGTTTGCTGTGCCTGTGGGCTCAAGCAGCTGTTGCGGTCCTGTCTTCAGCCTTGCCACTTAAAATAGTAGACTGGCTGCTGCATTCATTGCACACTTCTAAATAGTGCATTGTTCACTCCTATTGGATAGAGGTAATTTGGGGGGGGTGGGATATGTTCCCACCTGACCTCCTGCCTGTGGCAGGATCTTCTTTATCCAAACTATTGCGTACAAATCCGTTGTCTAACCTGGGGGGTGCTCAGCCTCCAGGCCACAAGTCAAGTGCAGCTGCAAAAATGTCAAATTTGTCCTGTGGACCTCCCCATGGGTCTGGAAATTTGGTGGCAGGGGACCAGTGGCCATTAATATACATTTCCTCCCCTTTCTCTGCCAAATTCCGAAACCCTAAGCTCTGTGCGGCTACTCAGGGCTGGGTTGGGCTGGGCTGCCTCCCTTCAATTGATGTGCTCACCCCAGCTTCCAGACTGGGACTACTGGCCAGATGTGGCTCATGAATGGACCAGTTACTGCCCACTTGGCCCTCTGTGGAAAAAAAGCTGAGCATGACTGGGCTAATGTATTAGGAAAGCTAGACGGTCAACCCTGTCATACAGCCAAAAGGTGTAATGCCCTAACCTGTTACAGGTAAAGCAGGGGGACAACGGTGGCTAGTATCCTGCTGCTACAGGGGTTTGTAGAAGTACTCTGGAGGGATCCGAGCAAGAGGGATACTCTCACTTTGCCCTCCTCTCCCCACTGCAAAGGAAGGCAAAACCCGCCCCTCTGGACCCTCTCTCCATGTCCTTTAAAAATACAGAGCCTGAAACTGCACACAGTACTCTAAGTGAGGCCAAACTAGTGCTCAGTACAGAGTCACTCTCACCTCCCTTGTCTTGCACCTAATGCTTCTGCTGATGCAGCCCAAACCTGCATTTCCCCTTTTTGCAGCACTGTACACTCATACAGAGTCTGTCTTGCCAGACTTGCACATCCTTGTCTGTAGTGTTGTTACGGAGTCTGTCTAGCAAGGCACCCACATCCTGCCCTGTAGTGCTGCCATCCAGCCAGGCTCTGTTTTGTATTTGTATTTATGATTCTTTTCCCCCCGAGGTACAGTGGCTTACATTTTCCATATTGAACTCCATTCTGTTACCTCCAGCTCAGCTTCCCAATGTCAAGATCCTTCTGAATTGTGCTCCCTTCCTCTAGCATGTTCATAGTCCTTCCCATCTTTGTGTCTTCTGCAGATTTACTCAAGGAGCTTTCTAGACCAACGTCGAAATGATTAATAAACACGTTGAACAGCACAGGGGCCAAGACGGACCCCTGTGGTACTCCACTCAAAACCTCCTGCCATTCTGACATGGATCCATTTATAATTACCCTTTTGCTTGTGGCTATTGAACCAGTATGTATGCACTCTGTAGTCATTTTGTCCAGCTTGCATTTCTCCAGTTTGTTTATGAGACGCTTGTGCGGGACCTTGTCAGAAGCCTTGCTGAAGTCCAGATGCCCTGCATCCACAGCATTCCCATCATCCATCCAAGTAATTATTTTGTCAAAGAAGATCAAGTTTGTTTGGTCTTAGTAAATCTATGCTGGCTGCTTGCGATCAGCCTTTCCTCGTCCAGAGGCATGCAAATGGATTTCCTTGGGATAAGCTCCAGTAACTTCTTGGGTATTGAAGTGGGGCTAACTGCTGTAGTTTCTCAGGTCCTTGTTTTGTCCCTTTAAAGAAGGGTGCTATGTTGGCCCTTTTCCAGGGCTCTGGTACCTCGCATGTCTCCCGCGATTCTAAATATTATTGCCAGGGATGCCGAGATCTCCGCTGCCAGTCCCTATGATGAAGTTCATTAGGCCCTGCTGACTTGAATTCATTCAGACCCATCAGAAGCTCTCTGACTCCCTTTTGTTGTTTCATCCCCCAGCTTGTCCCCTTCTTTATACACATAATCCTTATTAGCTGTCTGGCTGTGGCTTAAAATGTTTCTGAAGACTGAGGGCTCTGCCTTCGTTGCATCTCCTGTTAAGAGTTCACCCTGCCTTTTTCACAGTGGATGAATAGCTTCCTGGGCCTTTCTTTTCTGGCCAACATATTGTATGTACCTGAATTCAAGATGTTTTTTCTGGAGACAGAGGTACAATGGGAAGATAATGCTGTAGGCAGGGGAGGGGAGAAGCAGCAGGGGGGGCCAGGTGGGAGGAGGGCAGGTGGCGTAAGAGGCAGGTGCCGGGGGGTGCAAGCACTGCTGGGAGGGCAAGCAGTGGGGTAGCAGACAGTGGGGGGAGGGGGGCAAGGTGCAGGGGGACCGCAGGACCACAGTAGGGGGGCAGGCAGCAGGAGGGGCAAGTGGTGGGGGGGAGGCAGTGAGCGGTCCCCTGAATTTCCCTGCTACCTGCCTCTTCTTACTCCACTGCAGTGGTGGGGGGTGAATTTAAGATAATCCTCTGAAAATTAGATTCTATACATAGAAAATTACAATAACTTTATACATTTTTCATGTCTAGACTCTAATTATTGGGGAGTTATCTTGAACATGGGTAAATACAGTATTTATAGAACTTTGTCCTTTTGCCTTGAACTTCTCTTGCCAGATGAAGCTCGCTTTTGTCTTTTGCTTTCCTGATTTTATCAGTTTAGGTTCTTCCTATTTCCTGATAAGCTTCTTTGGTGACTGCCCATCTTGCCATTGCCCGTATGCTTTCCTTTTTGCCTTTGGGGCATCCTAGAAGATCCTTGTGCAGTCACATTGGTCTCTTGCCATGCTTCCTGTGCTGTGAACCAACTTGGGCTTCCAATACCATCCCTGTTAGAAGCTTCCAGCTGTCCTGGGTTCCCTTCTTTCAGTCTGTCTTCTTGTGGCACAGCACATGTATCTACTCCTTGAGTTGGTTGAAATTGCACCTTTTTCAAATCTAGCTGCTTAGTTCTGCTGACCTCGGGCTTCCCCATCTCAGGATCATGGATTTGATCACATTGTGTTGTGTTCACTTGTTTTATGGGGAGCTCCATTGTGCCAGAGGAGCACAGTTGTAGGCCCCGGTTTCCATCCTGGAGTTTTAGGGAATGTTTTAGATATCCTGGCCCTGTATCATGGAGAGCCTTGAACTTTGAGAGACCATGGGAAGCTAGCGTAGGGAGCAGAGGACAAGTTTGATATCCTCAGCATAGTCTGCGTTGATAAAGAATTGTGCTCTGACACTTTACTAATCAGAGTTTCTCAAGTGTCCAAAGCTTTGGGCTCTGATCTGTCTTACTGCCATTGTGTAGCCAAGAGGTGACGTAAGGAATGTCTGAGGCCAGTTCTGTTATCCGTCAGGATGGGTTGGAGTCTCCTAGCCAGCAGGATTTGATAGAAAGCGTTACTTCAGCCATAGCATTATAGAAGTGGGATGAATCCTGGGTGCAGTCCAGACCCTGTAATAGTAGATAACCACATAATTCATGGACCATGCTATGTGAGAGGTTAGTATCAATGAGGAATCCAAACTGACCAATTGTGGGTCTGTAACTTCAACCCAAGGAGACTTTATTGTGGCTGCAAGCTCCTTAAAATGTTTCCTCTTTTTCCTCCAGCATCACTTTTGACTTATTGTGGTTCAGCTCCAGCCATTTCAGCCAGAGCTCCCTGCTGCAGAGCTTTGCTGAGGAAAATTCCCAGCGTGAACGTCTTTAGATAAACTGATACACCACTGAATCACGTTGCTAATGCCAGGCTCTGCACTACAGAGTTTTGTCAGCATAGCTCTGTCAAAATTGCACCCTTACTCAACATAACTGTGTGGCAAAGCATCCTGGCTAGATACAATTTATTTCAGCTTGAGTCTTTTTGTTAAGTGGTTTCATTTGGGGAGAAGGTCCAGCCATAGAGCAAAAGGCCTTTTTCCCTGTTCAAGTTGCCTTTCCATTAGGAAGCTTTGCTGCAAAATCTTTGTAGCGCAGCCTGGCTCTAATTTCCAGTTGTTGCAGAGGGCTGCATTTATCCTTTGGAGAGTTGGTCCTCTTTGCTCTGTTTTCTGTGCTGAGGTGCTTGTGCTGGCGGCTGCCTCCCGCATGAGCGAGGACAAGGAAAGCTGTAGGCAAAAGGAAAGGCTTGTGCCTCCTACCACTCTCTGTTGCAGTGTTTTCGAGAGGTTGGCTGATCGAGCGCAGTTTCCCTTGAAGCCCAGGGTCATTTTGGCCTCTTCCATTACCTGGCAGAAAGTCTGGCGGAGTTGGAAGGGGGGGTAGTAGGTCTGCTGGAGAAGTCATAGCTCAAGCTGAAGGGGGTTTGCCTCTGCCCCTTCCTTTTCCTGGCAAGGGAAGGAGCTAGGCAGGATTGGAAAAGAACCACTTTGTGGGCAAGCAGCCACTACCCTACCCATCCCTATGGCTAAAATGAACTCAAAAGGGATATTGTTTAAGTTTCTGTAGGTCATGTCAGCCACTCCATTGACTGGAATGCAGTTTCCTTCCCTACCCTCAGAGGCATTGATTGCTGCATGGACATCTGCAGATGCTGGCGAGTCTGATCAAAGCCTTTGAGTCTGGTCTCCCTCCCCTTGCTGCCACCTGTATAACAAGCCTTTGGGACCCATCATCACGTACTAGGCTAAGGTCTCTAGGGGAAGAATAAACCAATCTGTCTCCTGTAGACCCCGTGCAAGACGAAGATAGGTAAGGAACCCATCATTTAACTTTAGGTCAAGATCTTCCTGGAGAGACCCAGAATGGGGCCCATGAGGAGGACACATCATAATCCCAGCTCCTGGAGATTAGGCACTTGAGATATTTTTAAAGCAATCTGAGCCCAGTGTAGTTTTCATCTCTAAATCAGAAGAAATCCATGGCTAATAGATAAATCCTGTTGCTTCTGTTCACCATCACAGAGTCCAGGGCGATGGATATAACTTGGTGTGTTATTCTCTTGTTAGCCTTTGCAGGGGGCAGCATGGCAGAGCAGTGCAGAAAGGATCAGAATACACACATGCTGATTCCTGTCGACAGGCATAGAGTCACACTTGCTAAGGCAGCTCTTTTACCATAGAAGAGGTGAGTCAGCTGCTTAAGTCCGCACTAGAGAATCAAGTAGTACACCAAAAAAGTGCTTCCACAAGAGAAGGTACGCTGTCAGCGAAGAGTGCACTGAGAGAAGTAAAGCTATGTATGTTTGGCATGTTCTCCAGAAACGGGAGACCCATATCAACCTTCCTCATGCATCCTAGGATGGTGTAATAGAGGGGCCCTGAAAGACCAATCAAGTATGAAGATATTGTTTCCAGGTCCTGATAGGGGTCAGCAGGTCCAATATACAGGTTTATGGGTTCTGTTTTAGATCACTGTGCCTTCCCACTCTCCCTGAATCCTTGTTCTGGCACACAATTGCAGTGATGTTATAGATGGTCATCCAGTTGGGACAGGCTACTTAAAGAAGTTGTGCAACCTCCATCTCTCAACTTTCAAAAGCAGGTTAGACAGGCACTTGGCTAGAATGGTTTAGTTGGGGATGATCCAGCCCTGAGTAGGGGGTTGGACTGAATGACCTCCAGCCCTACTTTCTTGTGATTCAGATGGAGATGCTTGCAAGCAGGAAGGGGCCTTTTGCCATACCTTCTATTTATTTTTACTCCACTTTATTCCCCAACCTCCACTTTTGAAGGCTAAGAGGTTTCTCAGTAGACACTAGTCAAAAATCAAACTTCTAGTTGTGTTTAGGGATATTTTTCTTGGTGGTCAGGAGATCCGTATTTCCAAGTGGGAAAGATTTTCCTTGGAAGAATGGCTCCCTTGCTATACAGGGTCTTGACTTATAGCCAGGTTCACGTAGGTAGGCATCTTCTCAGCTCCCTCTTTTGGGTGTGAAAACACTAAGGTGATATCAAACCAGTAAAAGCTGTAACTTGGCAAGTTAAATGCTTGCATGTCCTGAAGAAATTATGTCCGAAAATTGCAATTAAATAATTTTTTTTGCAAAAATCTAGTTGCTCTAATAAAAGATATCACCTCTGTCATGACTTCTGATTCCTTTTTCCTCTGGGCCTACATCCTGGATACATTCCTCTGGCTACATCCTGGATACCTGACCTATGTCACTTAGCATGTTAAATGCTCAAGTGCACACAAGCAATATTAAGCTAGATAGCCTACATAGTGAATGCTTTACCTCTTACCATAAGCAACCTGAGATTTAGGTTGTCTTCTCCTTTGGAAGAAAAAAAAAAGGGCGATGAAAGTCTGTTTCATGGAGGGGAGCACTGGTTTTTGGGATCAGATGTTGAGACAAATTGGTTCCTAGCTATCTTAGGCATTACTGTCACCTGCCTATTTAAATCTTGGTTCCTATTAGATGCCATGGAAGGGAATGAAGGTTTTATGACAGGTTGAGGGAGCCTGTGGAGTATACACCTCTTCACAAGCAGTAGCTGGAAACAGCTCACATGGTCAGTTGTCTCAGAGCAATTTGGCATTAGACCTGCTTCCAATTAGTACAAAGTACTGTCATTTTGGAAGCCACAGGGCTGCCTTTAGCTATGATCAGATGAGGTCCCTGGACATGTTTCAGCAAAGGAATGCCACAAAATGGCGTGAAAACTTTGGGAGCAGCTTTGTCTCATTTCTAGTCTCAGCAGTCTGTGGAAAGACCTATAGCATAAATGAGAATATAGTTCAGATCAGAGCATTAACACCTGCCTTTCATTCTTTTTCTAGCATCAGTGAAGCTGGGACATGCACAGCAAGACCCTATCTGAAACATCTAAATAAGCTAGTCAAGGGGGCTTGTCTTCAAAGAATGCCTGCTTTACTGTCCTTAGATAATTCTTATGTTTTGCATTTGAATGTCAGCTGCTGCCTTTTTCCAGCTTTGATCATTACTGTTTTGAGCTTGCATGTGCTTCTGAGGTCTCCTCAGGATCATGGGAACAATAATAATGACATTTGGGAAGAAGGAAATTAATGTATCTCTTCCTGGACAGTTTTAATCAAACTTCTGTGCAGAGAGAACTGAAACAAATGTGCAGTGATGTGGCCTTGAAGCATCTTTGGGATTTGGAAAGATACAGGTGCGATGGGTCAGGGACCTTAATTGGAGGCTTAGGTTGAAGATGAACGTGATCAGATGTGTGGTCTTACTTGAAAAGACTGTCAAAAGATGAGGAAAATGGCCTTATGGAAAATAGGTGATGCAACAGATGCAAAAAATCACTTAGTGGTATTTTCATTGTGTGCACAGGCATGCTTCTGAGAATCTAGAGAAGTAGTGCTAGAGGAGAGACCTCCTTATATCTTCTAGTCCAAGCCCCTTTTTGAGGCAGGATCAGGCATATCCAAACCATCCCATACATATCCATGCCTGACCTATTTCTAAAACTGTACACTCAGATCTCCTGCACGATTACAAGGCTTATTGCCCAAAGATACCCTAACTAGCCCCACGTAACACAGGGAGATGAGAGCTGCCAGTGTCTTGTAGCTGCAAAGGTTCTTAAAATGCTCTCTAGGGATTCAAGGGCTCTGGTCACAGCCTTCAATATCTCATAGGAATTTTCATAACTGGAAAGCTATAATCCTACCTTGGGTGTTGGCAGCTGCTAGTACATGCACTCAAGAGTTCACATCACAGTACATCGTTAAAGTACATCCTTTCAAGCCTGAAAACAGTGGGATTGGCATTCTGTTATGTAGTTTAGTGAATGTATTTAATGTATCCATGATACCAGGGGCAGGCAGTTATTTCGGGCAGAGGGCCATTTACTGAGTTTCGTCAAGCCATTGAGGGCCAAATGACAGGCAGCTAGGGGCAGATAAATATTAATTTTCTAAATTTTTTAGGGGCCTTGTGGGTTGGAGAGAATGGCCTGGTGGGTCGTATGTGGCCCACGGGCCACGTTTTGTCCACCCTTCTGTGATACTGTTGTTCTGTACTTACCTTACATGACTATGAGCAGAACACACTATTGGTCACCTGATATTATCTGTTGTCACTTATTTTCTTTGGCAGAAGTTTTTCCCATACCTTAGTGTCCCACTGAAGATGGACAAAATACTTACACGTTTTCCTTTCTAGCACTGAGGGTTGATCATGCCCCCTGACCTGGATGTACACTGCTGGGAATATCCCATTGCAGCAAAGCTGTGAATCTTAACAGAAAGAATAGCAGAGTTTATTGGGACTTACCTGAATATTTACTTTCTTTAAATAATACAAATACAGACACATCTGAACCACCCTAGAAACAAATGGTCCATCCAGAATGGATATGGAAATTGGCATCCAGTGATTTGGACTTGTTGGCATGGACGGAATTGCTCATGATCCACAGTTGGCAGTACTTGTTGTTTTCCATAAAATACATTTAGCTCAGGCTGTAATTCGGGATAATTTGAATTGTCCTGGCAAGGGAAGCCTTTTACTGGAGGGAGTTTCAGGATGTAGGGTATTCCCTTCCTGCCCATGATGGGCAGTTATAATTTTGCCCACATTCATGTGGGCTTATGTACCCATTGAAGGGAATGAATCTGTGAACCATATCACTCTGTAACTTTTCTTATTGTGACAGCTAACTTAAGAAGGCCAAGATTGAATATTATCCATCCTGGACAGGTAGGTGCACTGGAGAAAGGAAAAATTCTTCCACTATTAAGAGACAGATGTATTTTTGTGACCCATTTATTTTAAACACATCCATTTGCTTAAACCTAATGGATGTTTTGCAGTGGTAGGTAAAAGTAAGTTCTGATGTATTGGTATTCAGAGAATAGTGCGATCGGCATTTATTGGCAAATAACTGTATTGCATGCCTGTCCAGCCTATAATGTGAGTATTGCCTTCACAAGTATGCGGTAGGTATGCTTAATTTCTTAATTGGTGAGTTAACCTCATTAGTATCTGTAGATTGCATGTGTAGTTTTGAGTTACTGATGTATTGTACAAAAAATTATTTGAAATGAATACATAAGTACTTCTTGGGACGTGGACAAGTGAACCATTTTGAAAACTTAGTTTTTTCACATCTTGTATCAGCTCCAACTATTATTATAGTGTAGTTGCCCTTGGACAATTTTATGGAAACATAATTTACTGTGTTCTGTATACTGCATTTTTAAAAATGTTGCATTTTACCGTTCCATCCAGGAAGAGCAGAGATGACTTGCAGATGCTTCCTTAGCCTGACAAAGGGTGGTTGTGCCCGAAAGCTTGCTAAGAAGAATTTGTTCAACTATTTGAGTTAGTCTAATAAAAGATATCTTTACCCAAAGGACCTTGTTTGCATTTTGCTATTATTTCTCTGTGTAACTTTCATATTATAATCAAATCCTCAACAAAGAGTTTAGCAATAAGCACCTAAAACTCTAATGAACCAAAATGGGAAGAAGAAGCAAAACTCATTGTCTGCATCATGAATTTGGATGATATTTGCCGGTTTTTGTAACACGCAACAAATGAACTAGGTAAAAATGCTAATATTATCCTTGTGCAGCACTAGGCACTTCGGAGATCCAGAGTAAAAATAAACTGGTAATGAAGAAAGGTGGTTTGAGTTTTGCAGAGAGCTATTAGCCTGATCTAATAGTCAGAAATTTTTAAGCATTTGCTTGCCAAGAGACCACCCTAGGAATGGCTGTGTGCCAGCATTTTATTCAGCAGGGTTATGATGGTTATCGGTCCTCTATCTCAAACCTAGAGGATGAGAAGGACCAATTTTAAGGTCTGAAAACTATCTTTGAATTTGTTTAAACTGCCCCCCTCTTTTGTTTTGCTTATATATTATTAAAAACCAAACCTGAGTCAGCCTTATTTAAAGAGGCTGCTAAATACCAAGCCTTGGCATTTATGGTAGAATCCTACCATGATAACTGCACTCTGCCTAATGAAGAAGGTGGTTGATCTTAATAGCTTGTGTTGCGCCCCCCCCACCTAGCAGCTTTATAGTGAAGTCTTTTTAATTGCATTTCCCCTTCTGAACAGGAAACGTTGTCAATCTATTGTCTCTGCGCTACATTGTGTGTGTGGATATGATGTTCCTCTGATCATTTGCTGGACACTGATGTTTTTCTGACAGAAACTGGAATTGCTGAAAAGATTTACTACTGCTGGCGTTCAGAGAATGCTAGCTATATAGCGGCAGAATTGATTTTTGAGCTCGGTTGCTAGTGGCAACTCATTCTAATCCCTAACTGTATAGTAATGTGATTTACAGCGCGCGCATTGCTTGCTGTTTAATGTTGTCTGGAATTGTTTTCCTGCATGGTATTCACAGATGTATTGTTTGAGGGGCGTTGTTCATGCATCTCATACTTTCTGAAAAGAGTATGGATTTAGGAACGCGTACATCTGAATGTTTGAATGCACCTATAAAACCTGAAGCATATTAAAAAGCAGAATTTAAACGAGAACTGCTTAGTCACTTTTGCAGCAAGTCTATCAGAGAAGGAAGAAGCTACCCGGGGGTGGGGGTTGGATGCTATTGTGCTGCTATAACCTCTAAATGAGTTCATTTTGATCAACGATTTGAGGATTTGTGCTTTTGCACTAATCTGTTAATGGAAAATATTTGTTCTTATTTTAATGCCCAGGAGTAGTTTTTCAGGTGTTCTTTCATGCAGCGCATTTAAAAGTCTATACGTTTCAGAGCACTTCAAGCACTTGCTCAGCAGCCTGCAGTAGCTGAGTGAACCACGAGTGTGTTTTGCGTGAAAATGGCAGCTTTTAAAAATCCTCCAGTTAAAATTGTACCTAATAGCTTAAACTGAAGCATTTATAGTCTAATATACTGCAATAATAAAGCATTTTGTATTTTCAAAGGGTGACATTTCCTTTTTTAGTGAGGCAAAGCTTTTTTTTTTTTTTTTTTTTTTTTTTTTAT